>JAPZDY010000025.1:23367387-23421232 GCA_029783645.1 Ctenochaetus hawaiiensis
ATTGCAGTTTTACAGTATCTGTAGAGACTTAAAGACAGTCTGTAAGTATTGAATGAGTATATCTTTATATTAGTGCCACAAAATGTTTCCAGTCAGTATCTTATTATTGTATAGCTTTTACTCGGTGGCTCAGCTGATTGGGGCTGTGAAAGAGCTGTGGTTGTACAGCAGTGGCTGAATTTTACACTTCATTTTTGATTGAGATAGAAAGAAAGAATTATTTTTCAGTGAGTACACTGAGCCCTTCAGTGTAGCCTACAGATTACACCGTATGCAAGGATTTCTGTTTATTTGTACATACTCTTGCCTTCCGTCCATAACATCTCTACTCGGTCCCTTTTCCATTTCTCTCTCAAAAGATGGAGACGAAGGAACAGAGCCTTGTGAAGGTCTGTACCTGAATGTACGGGTTTAATCTTTCAGACTGGGAGTGCTGCTTGAGCCGCACCTCACTCTGAAGGCCAAAACCCGGTCTGCAACACTGAGCGGCCGGGTTCACTGGAGACTGCGCTTATTCTATGCTCCTTGAACCCTCCCTCTGTTGCAGCAGTGTTTCATGTACAGTTTAGATGTCCTGTGCTGTCATGTTGCACTTACCTGTAGACCTGTCTGGATCCTAGTATTGATTGTACCGGTGTTGTGTTCAAATGTAGCTTCCCTGTTTCTATGTCGTTTGAGCTATTTGGACTGCTGAGATTCTCCATCAAAGCTAATATGATGCTTTACCATTTTTATCACTAAACAGGACAAACTTGAGTCTTTGGAAAAAGGTTTAAAGCACAATAGTTTGAACTACGCAGACAAATTTGAAGGCATGTTTGTTCCTCAGCATTCCCTTCCTTAGTATCATGTATTGTCACTAATTGTGATGTGTGCTATAACAGGACGTATGATGAAGCGTTGAATCTTTTACTTGTGTCTTTAAATTAGACACAGTGAAAAACAAAGGCTGTTGTAGCTGTTCACTGATTGAGGGGAATGACTGGGACAAAGATAGAGAGAGGGCAAAGAGCTCAAGCAGTGCTGGAGAACTCGTCAAAGCACTCGCAAAACTCTTTTATCAATGTCAGAGTCCACCAGGGCTTTCCCTGTCTTCTGTACTGCCTCCAACAAGCCCCCCTCTTTTCTCTCTCTTTCTCCATCTTCATCAGTCTCCCCTTTGCTCTGTCTCTCAGTCCCACCCTTTCTCTGTATCTCTGCCATCTTTTTGTCACTCTGAATCTCTCTCTGTCTGTTTTCTGTGTAGTCTTTTCCTCTTTTCGCATGCCCCAGTCTCTCCCCTTACTTTTCTTCTTTGTCAGACAGTCTTTTTCCACTTTCCACTCTCTTTCTCTCTCTCTCTCTTTCTTCCTTTGTGCTTCTGTCCCCTTTTTTCTCTACCGTACCTTTCAGGCCAGTGTATGGGCAGTGGGTGGGGTTATTGATCTGACCTTGTGCTGTAGCTCCCACAGAGCCGTATGGCACTCAGCTTATGTAAGGCAAATGTCAGCACCAGTGTGTGTATGTAGCTTTTTATGGACTGGATCCATATTATTACCCCCTGCTGATTACAAAGAGGAATGTTTATAAACCTGCTGCTGTTTGGTCTCACCACTATGCTCTGACTTTAAGTCATACCTCATACTTGCACACACCTAACTGCATTATGCATTATCTATTTATGTGTGGCAACTCCTAAGAGGAAACAAAGGAGGAGCTTGAGGCACCTGAACCCCAAAATGGTCGCCAAGGTGTGTTTATCACTACAGAAACCACATTTAAACTTGTCCTGAAGCAATGTCTTCCTCCTCCTGTTTTTATAAAATGTGGTGCTCTTGATTCTTTTCTTGTTCATGGAGAGTTTAAAAATCATTGCAGAATTATTAAGAATAAAAACTAATTAATTGTTTTAAGTACATGCTGTGTTGGGTGTTTGAATGTTGTTTTGCCTTTGAGATGAGAGTAATATACAGTAGAGGTTGATGTACAGTACATTCATTTACAGGCTTGAATGAATGGCCAGACTGTTGGCTAAAACTGGAGTCCCCCACAGGTTTCACTTCCTACTTTCCCATCTGTTTATATGGCATGCTTCTGTCCTTTGACTGTGTGGTGCTGTTACTCAGCACTGTCATAGCTTTAGTGCTAACTGACACAGTAAACACTCAGTGTGAAGTTTCTAAAAAGCCACATTCTGTTTCTAAATTGGAGTGGAATAAGTGGAATGCACGTTAAACTACACATTATACTCTATGTTTACCCTTCAGATCATAGCATTTATTATGTACTGACTTTCCTACGTTAACTATTCTTCAGTATTTTGGGATAGCAGCGTGTTTGTGTGTGGATCTGTGGGTGTATGTGCATCTGTGTTTGAGCACATACAGCACAAGTTGCCATGTGATCTACAGTATCAATCTAAAGTTTCAGCGCTCTATAATTTCATGAGCCCCCGTATGTGTGTCTCTACCAGCAGCAGACTGTGAAGAGAAACCTCAAGGTCCTCCGGTTAATGGGAGGAAAGGCAAGTCCTTTGAAAGTGTGTTTGTGTGATTTTGCTGTGTGGACTTTCTCAGTCAATACAAGTTTTCACTTGCATCTGTGATTCTCTGTACTTTCCTGGACTTTTCTGACTCTTTCCTCTTATTTGCTGTAGCACATTCATACAGTCCTTTTATTCAAACTTCCTTTTGTCCACATTCCATCTATTTTATAGACCCAGTGTGGTTAATTCCTGTTAAGCTGATTTGGAGTGATTAAATTGGAGTTGTATGTAGCTGAAGCTGATGTTAATATGTACAGAGTGCTCTTTTGTACTGGCTCCAGTATGGCCTTAATCTGCCCTCCTCTTTGATAGGAGGTAATTCTGCTCAGCTCCACTCACAAAGACAGAGCCCTCTATTTCAATTGTTAAATTGCCAATCATTTTATAAACACATACACACACACTCACTCACAAACCATGTACATGACCTTTTACTTTGGTAGTTTTAGTCATGTTAATGTCAGTTCTACTTTTGGCAAAATCTCTTATCAGAAGGTATTGCATGTACTCAAATAATCATAATGTATATATGTATTTCCTTAATTCTGTGCATTTCCCTTTGCTGTAAAAGCACTGCTAAGTATAATCCCTAATAATGGCCCTATGGACTATTACCTCTGTTGGCCAGCAGATGGAGCAAAGTTCATTATTTTTGATAAGGAGCTGTCCATGATTGCAGTGCTGAAGTGGCAAGGGGATCGTTTCCTTTGTCACCAACCTGATCCACTTTTCATAGTAAAGGCAAAAGATACACAGTAGTTTAAATCTATAAATGTGTTTTTAATGGTAATAACATTAAAACACTTATCTTTATCACATTTTAACTCCTATTTGACCTTTCTTATCAAGTTCCCTCAATAACCCATGGTCCCTTTGATTCATGTAGTGGGCAAACCAGTGTGTGTGTGTTTTGTGCGTGTGTTTTTTGTGTCTGCGTGTGTGTGTGCGGGCGTGTATGTTGCTGTAGAGGTGACATGGGAAGACCAGCAACGAGGGCTGAATGGCTCTTTGTCTGATGGAGGGACACAGCCACACCCCTCCCTCGATGACACAGGTTGGTCTGTGGTGGATTTCTGACACTTAAAGACCATATTTCACTTTGGTAGCGTATTGGATTTTTTTCGGGATGTGAGTCATGAACAGAAACTAACTCTTGTAGTCTGTCGAGACAGTTTGGTCACAACAACAAAAAAAACAAATATCACCCGACTTTGCAGTTCATGCATTATACTGATGAGGTGGAGTATTGTTATGGTTTAACCACCAGCAAAGGTCTTAGGAGATAAAACTGCTTCTTTCAGAATGTGTCACCAGACACCCAAACATTAACTGCTTAAAATCTGTGTTGTGCAGGCTGTATAAATGACGTGAATTTCATTGTCTTGTTTTAGTTCATGACTGTAGGAGCAAAGACTTAAACCATTAGTCAATAAACTGATTCCCATTCGTACTTGATGTGATACTGAAATCACACAAACCACTTATAGAGAAGGTTTAAACCAGCTAAGCTGTATAGCTACCAGAGGGCACTCATGGTGTGTTCCTTTTTCATTGCTTAGATTGTAATTTTTTAGATTTTTTAGGTCAAATCATAAAAAAGTTTATCAATCAACAGCTTTGAAAAATAAGACAAATTTAAATTGAGTATTTTGGAACAGCTTTTAAAAGTGCCCTCCAACACAACTTCCTGAGAGCTGGTCACAAAGGACGTTTTAAAGTAAGAATAATCTTCCTGTGTAAACAGTGCTTACTGCAAAGCAACAAAAGACGGTTGATTGTTTCTCAGTCATGGACTCATTTAGAGGCGTGTGCAATCGAAGTCTAAACAATACTCTACCAAAGTGATCTGTGCCTGAAGAGTTTTTCTGCTCTGCTCTTCAGTTTGTGTGGACTCTTGTCAGCTTGTTTAAAGGCTAACCAAAGCCACATCTGGACAATGTAGACTAGTGGCTGAATGTCAGAAAAAAATGTTTTCAGGTCATCCTCTGGATGGCAGTCTTTCCCTCCTTGTTTAGTGTGGTTTTTGCAGTGCAGTGTGGAGCTGATGCTTCTTTAGACACTCTGATTTCTGAAAACTGATCCAGCCACATAACATTACCAGAAACAAAACATGCATAATATGCATGCAATGTCATGCTTTGAACAAATGAAAAATATTAGCTGAGTAACGCTGTGATTCATGGATGCATAGCAAAAATAAATGCAAGGTGTTGCCGAGGTAATGACACCACCTAAGACTGAAGATGTAGCGCTTGCCTAACTGACTTATGTGCTTCAATGGAAGCTTGTCTTCACTTCCCTTTGAATTAAGCCTCATCTCTTTTCACCTGGTTTTGTAAGTTGCTGATATTTCATGCCCACGGGATATGATTTATTATAGTGGCTTCAGATGCAACTTTTTTTCAACAGTAATTTCATTAAATGCTAAGCAAAGCAGCAAGAAGAAAAGCACAAACATGCATGTGTCTGCAACTAATGGTTTTATGAAAATACATACTGCTTTATCTATTATCTTTATTTTGTCACAGTGTGACACTGTGTCTGTAAAAGATTTCACTGTTTACTATCCATACAGCTTTTTACTGATAAAAAAGAGTACCTTAAGATCTGCGTGTAACGTGTAGTTTGGTCTTGTGGTGTAACAAGGCCCATTGATCACACATGGCTTTAAATGGCTGCCTGAGAATCAAGCTGCAGCGAGTGTTGTCTTCAGTCAGTCAGTCTCTTTCTCTCAGTTCTCTCAGTCTCTTTCTCTCTCCCTTTTCCTGTTTGTCTTCTAGCCTCTGTCGCTCTTCCTAGGTTCCCTATTACTCTCTTTATTGTTGTCTCTGCATTTATTTTGTAACTCTCATTTGTTGTGGAAAGGCTGACTTTCCTCTTTTCCAGCTTGGCCACTTTCATGTTACTTTCACACTGCGAACTCCTAAGGGGGAAGTTTTAATGACACGGTTCCCCACCGTCTCTCGTTCACTTGCTTCTTATACCAGTCACTTATTCTGTGCACAACCGTCCACAGCATCTCTGAATTTACAGCAGAAACAAAATGCCTCAGACAGAAATATAAGCGAGTAAAATTGGAAGAATGATGCGGGGAAGACATGATTTTTCTAGCTTGCTTTGTGCAGTTTCCATGGTTGTTAAGCTGGATCATATAGTTTGTGTCATGTACGAGTGTGACATATCCTGCAAACCATGTCTATGTTTCAGTCATCAAAATGAAAGCTGTTTACTTTAAAAAAGTCTATAATGAATGAGAGTGAAAAATTTACTTACAGTTTGTTTTCCTGAGTGAACAGCAGAAATCCATGTAAATAAAACATTTTTTTTCTCTGAGTGGAGGTGACATTTACTGCACATAGTTTAAAAACAATATTTATTTTAGTGATAGACATTAAGCTCCATTTGTCTTTTTATTGTCCTATTAACTGGTGGCCTTGTTTGCTCTATTATCTATGTATTGAACTTGTTTTTATTTTTTAAGGAAAATAATGGTGCACAATTTCTTTATGAATTTTTACATAAATATGTGCTGCACAACTTAGCACCATGGCAGATGAGCTCATTTTTAACTCTTGTCAAGCATTAATACCACTGACCTTGATCCATGCTCACATTTATATCAAGGAAGTTGGGACCCGTGCTAGAAGGGAGAATAGAATTTTGGAGAACATCTTGTCATGTTTGAACAGCTGTTGTGTCCTGTAGTTTTGGAATAAGTTATCCTTTGGAGGCTGTTGGGTTAAATATAAAATGTTAATACCATCTGGTATTAACCCACAGACCAGAGGAAACTTCTCCACACTGACTTGTTCTAGTTTTTCACTTCCATCTCTGTCTTAATATATCACTCTCTTATCCTGATGACCTACATGATGCAGCTGAAGTAAGGAGGGAAAAAAACACTTGCTCTCTTGATTATCATTTGACTCTCTAATGAGATGATGTTGGCTGCCGAGAAGAGATGAAAGCTGGTGAGGAAGATGTCTAACGTTGTCTTTTTATTCATGTGACACTTCATTATTCACCCAAATGGAGCACTAATTGAGCTAAATGCAAATTCTGTGTGAGGGGGGATGGAAATTAAGTCTGATTAGTTCTTCTCATGCCCTCCTGACTGTCACCATTGATTTTGTCATGCTATACAAGTTAAGGAGTTAAGGCTGAAGGGTTGGGGAATGGAGCGGTGTGCAGGCTGGGCAGCCTGGCTCTGAGGAGGGGTCTCACACCATACTGATTACAATCCAACCCTAATGTTGAATCCGCAATCTGAAGTCGTTTGGTTCCACAAGTGGTTGCATAGAAAAGATCAAAACACAGTGTGTTAATTTCTGATGGACAAATGGAAGCACAGTTTATCTTTGGAGAGAAACAGAAGGGAAACAGAATCCTCCTCATAGTAATCCAGGGCCTCAGCAGGCTGAATGAAAGCAGAAAATCATGTGGATGGTAATATAAAGAGGGATGAAATATGTATTAGGGAGCAACAGAGATGCCTGAAAGCAAGTTGATCTTGTTGAAGCTTAACCCTTTTTCAGAAAGATGCAAAATGCCTTTGTATGTGTGTGTGGAGGGAGCCTGGCTATGTGTGTATGAATTTGACTGTATGCTCCTCCCGTCAGATATTTTGTCAACTTTTACGTTTTTTGCTGAAACTCTGTGAGGTAGTCGGCTCTCTCTTTTGTGTGCTCGCTGCTCTGTGCTTTCAGTTTGTGTTGTTTTGTGTTTTCTTTTCCTTTTTTTTTGTGTTATTTTTCCAGGCTGTCCCCCCACAGTTGCCCCCATGCAGACTCAAGTGACATCCACTTCTTCTTTTACCCTTCTTTGCTCTCCCCTTCTCTCCTCCTATCTTCAGAGGTCTCAGGTTTCTGTCTGGTTCGGGACATTAACTTCTCTTTACTGTTTCAGCTCTTTTTCCTTCAAAGCAAAGAACCTCTCCTTCCCAACCTCCTCCCCCTTTCTTATTTCTAATAACTAAACTCTTAGCCTCTACCTCAGCCTCTCCCGGCCTTGCTCCCTCTTGCCCTGTTTTGACTTCTCACTGTGCCCATGGTGGAGTTTGTGTTCTTGGTGTACTCTATGATTTTGTTTGTGTGTCCTGTGCTTGTTTCGTCATTGTCGTGTCGTACTGTTGTCGTGTTGTGTCCCTCCCTCCATCCCGTCCTTCCTCACTCTGACCCTCCAAACCTGACATATATGGCGATCATGGTGATGGCGTGGACCTCCCTCCTTCTTTCCTTTTCTCCCCCATCTCCCTCCCTTTACCCTCCGTGCATCCTCTCACACCCATCTTCCTCTCCTCTGTCTGTGTCTGTTCATTCTGTGATGTGATCCCAGAAGACACGGACTCACCAAGTTGGACGAACTCAGGTCTGTCCTCTCTTCTTCTTCACCTTCTTTCTGTTCTGACTCAGCCTCTTCCTCTTCTTCTTCTTCTTCTTCTACTTTTATTCACTCTGTATGTCTTCCTGGCTTGCCCCCCCCCATCCCCTCATCTGAATCGTCTTTTCTTTTCCACACCGCCTCCATTCTCTTGTGATGTTTGCGCTTTTAATTGTTCTGCAGATGACGTTTCCGGCTTCTTTGCCATAGCACACTCTTTTATTTTGCTGCCAACAGACTGTGTATGCTTGCAGTTCATAGAAGCATGGTCATGGTCACGCCTCTGTGGTTTCTTTGCAGCAGGTGTTCACATCAGGCACCGTCTTATTTTCTATCCAGACCAGTGCTGAGGTAATGTTGAGGTTTAAAATCAGTTTCAGTTTATGAAAATTTTAGATCATTTTTCAGATTCTTGTCATCACCCTGAGGTCACCAGGCTAGCAACAGAGATTCCAGAAAATCTCTTGGCCCACCAATATTAAAGGAAAAAAGAGATTTACCATGTTAATTAATGAGCTTTACAGGCACTGATGGCAAGATTTTCTTAGCTTTGGATGGAGCCTGGCTATTTTTACCCCTCATTTCCAATCTTTATGTTAAATTAAGCTAACAGCTGCTGCGACAGCTGATTACAAACATGAGAATGGTATCAGTCTCTATATTTAACTAATGGCGGGAAAATAAATATGCATAGTTCCCAACATTTAAAAGTTTTTTTTTAATAAACTTTGTAATTGACTGGAAATAAAATCATCACTTTTTGCCCTTTTAAACTAAAATTCATTGCTCTAGAAATTCGTTGAGTTGGACAAGTCATGGAAACCAACACTGGCCACATAATTTATGACTGCACTGAAAATGTAACAAGCATTTTCTCAATGTTTCCCTAATTTACCTTTTCCCTGAAATTGAAGATGTGTAAGTGTGTAAGTGAAAAAAAGAGAAAACAATGAGCCAAGAGGCAGACAGGAGACTCCCTCCGAATGACAAAAAAAAAATCACCTTGCAGTCTTTCATTTGCTCTCAGCTTGTACTGCTTTTCTTTGTGTGTGTGTACGTGAGGCTATAAACATGCTGTATGTGCGCATGGCATTTGTACGTGTGCATTTATGTTCCCTTTTTCATTGCTATCATATGACACAAAAGTAGAGACAGAGAGCAAGTGGAGAGAATGGAGATACAGATACAGCAGGAAAGTCACAGTTTGGTCACAATGGAAAATTGTTTGTGCAGTAAAGATGTGTAGCAGTTTTAGGAAACAGAATTTTTTGTGTTTTTAATGTTTTGGTTATACATTTTTATTGAAACAAAACATTTTAGTTTCGATGCAGTGGCGTTATTACCTACAAGAACACAGCTTAAGTTGTGTATTGATTATGGTCTGATGTTTGTATAATGCAAATTGTACTTGGCAGCAATACAAAACAAAGTACAGTGGTTAAATTGAATTAAAGAGGAGATGAGATGGGCAAACAGGAAGATGTGATTATCTTACAAAGCACTAAAAGAGAAAAAGGGTTGATTTTGCAAGCCTTTAACTTTCTGCTGAGAGGAATGCATCAGGCAATTGAGTTTGATCACTGAGGAATTTCATTTGCTGTCAGACGATTGCCGTTTGTCTTGGACCTCATATAAAATGTGTCCCAACACGGGTCGCAAGCAGCGTTGAAGGCCATAAAATTGTTTCTTCTTTTCAGAATATTAGAGTCTGAAGATTGTATACTATGGAGCAGGATTCAATTATTTGTGCTATTTTGTTAATTATTCAGCTAAGAACAAAGAAAGCTATGGTCTAAGTTTTCCTTACAGTTCAACAAGCTTGAGGTTTTGACAGTTGGTTGCAAATGTAGCTGTTTGACGTGTTACACAACTTTCCTTTCCCCGTAGAAAGTTCTGTTTGTGTTTCTTTGTTAATACAGCCAACCATTCAGCTTTTCCCATTAGATCTGTCCTTGTCATGGCTCATGGCTTATGTCTCAGCAGAAGCTTGTCTCACACCACAACAGTATGTCCTCCCATCACCACCTCAGCTTATCAGCCTCCACCTGACAGACTCCTGTCTCTGTGCTTAGGTATGGACATGGAGGAGAGGACCAGGCAGATGAAACTGAAGATGAACAAATATAAGCAGGGAGCGGGCTCCGACTCCAGACTGGAGCAAGACTACCACAAGGTAAACATAAATCTTCTGTAGATATGCTAGATGTGTGCTACTCCAGACTCGCAGAGAAAAAAATGTGCCCCCACGGTGTGCTGTTTGCATGGTTGCACTGTTCATAGGCCATATGGCACACTTTGCAAGCAGTCAAGCATGTACACATGCACATATCAACATCATACTGCGCATGTGCATTGATGTTTGCACAGTGCTCATACTGTAAACATACAGACACACAAACACACCAAAACAGTTTAACATTCAACTCAGTCCAAAGGTTGGAAATCACTAAGTGAGGTTCAGTTGTCTAACATAGAGATTGTTCACCCAAATCACAAAAAGTTAAGTATATTACATATTTGTCTTCACTTCACTCGCTCAGTGGTGTTGAGCTGTGCAGATAGTTTTGCTTTGACGTATCAGTGATGACATACAACTCAGCAGCAATGCACCCACCAGAAATGTTTAAGTTGTTTAAGATAATTCCCAGACTGCACTTTCAACAGTTTTTGTTTAAAAATATTTTGAACACAAGATTGAAATAATAATAATGTTATGATTGTTTACAGCAAGGTCTGTGGTTTGTCTTGACTAAGTAGGACAAAGTTCTCTAAAAAAAGACACGGGCGTTCTGTTTTCCAAATGACATCCTACAGTGCTTTAAGAACAAAATTATTTGCACGTGCAAGTGAGAAAATGTGCTTTCTTATCATCATTTGAATAAACTTGGCCTATAAGCCTATTGTTATAAATTGAAGGAATGTGACAGTGAGTCCATGCAGAGTCTAAGTGTTTACTACTTTGTGCTAGTGAGGTCCTGAGCATGTTTAGAGAGCTCTGTGTGAGTCCAGTGTCTAGCTGCAGTCTGGGCCAAGCCATCCAGCTTTCCTTTTACGTCTGTGGTATGAAAGCCATTGCATTGGGAGCAGCTACAAGTCTATAAAAAGCAGATAAAATTTTTAGTTGTCCTTGTCAGTTAAACATTATCCTGCTTGAAGTGCCATTGCCATTGACAAAAGAATGCTCTTTCTATTAAACACGACTCCTGAGTGCTTGCTCTTAAAGTGCAGTGTATCACAAGCTGTAACTGTGAACCTCAATCTAGGTTTTCTTACAGTACACAAAAATATTACTTA
Source organism: Ctenochaetus hawaiiensis (assembly GCA_029783645.1). Classification (NCBI taxonomy): domain Eukaryota; kingdom Metazoa; phylum Chordata; class Actinopteri; order Acanthuriformes; family Acanthuridae; genus Ctenochaetus; species Ctenochaetus hawaiiensis. Next base: position 23,378,585 of record JAPZDY010000025.1, read on the forward strand.
CGCATCCAGTTTTACAAATTTTCTTAACTATGATGGTTTCAAAGTCATACCAGTTGAGCTTCCCAGGAGGCCTCAGTGTTTATCTAATATAATACAAATCTTCCAACTAAAGGTCACTGTCTTTTACATGGTCAAGTACCACTTGCCCTCCAGAGGTTAAAGCACTCTGATAAATACTTATATAAAAGAAGTAATACCAAAATGTGAGGGTGTTTGAACATCCTGGGGTCCTAGACGTAGGATGTTAAAAGTTTAGCATATTTAAGTGGTACGTATATTAATTTGGTTACCTATTATCAGTTCATCTCTGCGGCCCTGCTTTGTAGAGGGCTCCTATGTCAAAGTGAAGTTTTAAAACTTAATATAGTTTTTTGTATACACTCATATGGTTCATATTTAGAAATTATGTTGTCTTTATTTACCTTGCCCTAAACTAAAAAACACACATAAACCCTCAACACACAACTAAAATACATATACAATATTTATCTTGGCATGTATTGAAGGAGGGGACCAGTAAGGCCCAACTAATGTTTGAACTGAGCCACCTAACTGTATATCAGTTCATCATGCTTCGAGATCCTGTTTCTGGTGACATAATCAGTGATGTGGTCTGTGTCAGCAAGACCCTGGTCTGTCACAACATAGTGAACATACTGACATCCCAGACAGCAACTCACGTGGTAAAAAACCTTCAAGATTCAAACATAAGCCTTATATTTTTCTCCTACTTGCATTTTTCTTTGATGTACTCGACTGAAGTGCATTCTGACCTTCCTAAAGGCACACCTGATGCGACTTATGTAACAACAGCATCCCAGTTTTTCTTTCTGTGCTCCTCTGAGAGCTTAACCAATCAGTCTACATTATTCACATTTAACTGTCCACTTCTGCAACTGAACATGTCTTGATCAGAACTGGTTGTCCTTTAAACGCAGCAGTGGATGGAGGTAGCAGAGGGCAGTGCTTCGTTTGCTTTTATAATAACATAATTCCTTTTTTTCACTTCTTGGTTCATATGGTTGTAAATTTTCATTAGTTATTTAATTTTTCTAAAATTAGTGTCTCCCTTTCACGAGTATAAATATCAGCTAAACATATTTAAAATTGTTGGTTCTGCCAGAAGGACAGCACAAATGAAGTATTAGATGTATTTTTTTGTGATATGAAATGACTTAATAACCTTTTATTTCTTGTTTTTGTCCTCTGTGCAGCGTTCAGGCAGAGATCACCGGGGCTCAGATAATCTGTCGGCCAAGTCTTCAGACAGTGATGTAAGCGACGTGTCCGCTGTGTCGAGAACCAGTAGTGCGTCTCGGTTCAGCAGCACGAGCTACATGTCTGTCCAATCAGAGAGGCCGCAAGGAAACCGCAAGATCCGGTAGGCAGACGTCCACACCAGGCGACAGTGAACTTTGTCTCATGCTTTAAACTCATCGAGCTGTGATCAGGAATGGACAAACCCCCCTCAGCTGTCAACTGTCTTTCCATATGTGTCGCCAAGTCCAGACATTTTCAACTTTGAAACTGTTTGTACCTGGTAGAACTTGAACAGGAAAATGCACCCCCAGTGCTGTGTGCCATTTTTATACTGTGGTGAGTTCGGATTTGGCTCCGTTTTAGGAAAATGTGGAACCAAATGATCGAACTCTGCTCATTCAAGCTGTGGGGGAAGTTTTTGTCCATATCTGGCAACGCACATTAAAACATAAAACACATTTCATCTCTTTGGCTGCTGTCACTTATCAAAGCAAAAAAACAAAATTCTTTTGCATGGCGCTTTGCTCTAAGTGTTAATTTTTTTTTTTGTTATTTTGAATCAGTCTGCTTTTGATATTGGCTGCTCTGTGTCTCTATGTTTGTCTTTCTTTCTCTCGTTGTTGACAATATTCATGCTTTGTGTGGTTTTCTTTCTGCTTTGCATGTGCTGCTCTCTTGCTTCTGTCTTCGTCATCAGCCAGTTGCGATCAAGGAGCCAGTCTCGAGAAGGGGATGAGCATTTAGGAGAGGTGCTAGAGGAGGAGGAGGCGGGTGGGGGAGGAGGAGGAGGAGAGGAAGGGAGAAGGGCCGGTAAAGAGGGAGGATCGCAGGGAGGGAGAGAGGAATCAGAGGGGAGGGTAGACACAGACAAGGAGCATCAGGAGGATTTGGTGGAAAAAGAAGAGGACTTGCACCAGAGGAGTATCTCTGAGACTGACCTCAGGTAACACATGTGTGGCAGCCTCTAACTGTAGACTCCTACTAACAACAATGAAGACCCGTATGTCCTAATGACCCACTGACTTTTGCACGTTTATATGACCAAGTGCAAAGTAGAGTGTGGTGACTATCCTCCACTCACTAATCTTAATAATAATTTAACTGTGGCCCTTTTAACCCCTAACCAATACCAAAGTAGAGTAGCATTACTTCATGATATTTGTAGTGAGCTGACAACAGTTTGGTAACCTGTGCAGCCTGTTCACATTAAAGTATTCAGATGGACATAGCAACAGAACAGCAAGCATGATGGATGAAGCAGCAGGTCACCCACTTGCATGCAAAAACACTGGATATTTTATGTTGCCATGCACACAGGTTAGGTTGCATTAGCTAAAATTTTAAAACAAATTCTGCAGGAATACACTGCAGAGAGTTTTCATGTACAGTATATATATATATGTTTAAATTGACACACAAATATGTGTGTATAGCTGCTCTAAAGAGAGAAAGTAAGCGGGACAATATGAAGATGAAGGAAGATGATATAAGTGATGGAGGGCATGAGAATTAATAAAAGTTAATTTACATTAAAAGGATCTTGGTTCTAACCCTTTTTTCAAATCAAATTTGTAGAACTTACAATGACTCTACAAGCCAGTTCTAGTTATTCAGACTACAGACCTCACTGTCAACAGATTTCATTACATGCTATAGTCAGACTGGTTAAACAGTGTGGAAACTGTTGCCACCGAGGTCTCTGGATTATCCTGAACAATTGCCAAGATCTACTGTTGATTTCAAAAAAGTTTTGAAAATGAAAAATATATTGCACTACAATAAAGGTGGATCAAAATTCCCTTTACCTCAATGATCCCAGACAAAGGCAGACATCTCAGAGATGGATGTGTCAAAACCATGGTAAATAAAGCCAAACCAAACCTGCGTGGCAGCATACCACACAGTGTTAGTGGAAATATACCTGCAGTAGTGGGCTAAGACACACTGGCAAAATCACACAGAGTGTACTTCGCATCGCACAACCGAAACATGCACAGTTTGTAAGCACATTGGGTTGAGTTGTTATATATCTCTTTGGCACCTTAAAGGCACACTACAATAACAGTGTTTTATTTCATGATCACCCTCTTGTTGGCAAGCACCTCTCTAGTTTTCTATGTTTACCTTTGCATTGCATGCCAGTCTTCAGTGTAGTATCCAGCTCAGAGATGTTACCGTGTAACATGAAAACCTTTTTTGTATTTTCTTGTAATCAGTCACATACATGATTAAATGCATGTATGGAAATCTTTTATTTTTGAAGTTGATGCCTGCAGAATACTTTGGTTTTAACATGTTGAGAGCGCATTAAACACAACACAACTTTTTTGTGGCCCCAAGAGAAAACAGTTTCATTTCTGATAATGTAAGACTAGCAGGTGTTTTTGGTGTCAAAAATAAATTGAAGAACAAATTGATTTAGAGTCCCACAGTGGTATAAAAGCTCAGCTTACTCTCCTAATGAGATGTCTTCACCATCAAATCACATTCTCAGCAGGATTCAAGTTAGTGCTTCATACCCACATTAGTGCCACGCAGTGTCTGCTTGGACTTGAGAGAAAACACATTAAGATAAAAGCTACACTCTCCTCTGTGTAATTACCAATGCACCAGTGTACCGTCTGATTACCGTCGCATGTGTGTAGAAGACAGGATTCACATGGCAAACATGAGCAGATCCTTTAACAGGTACGCAGGTAAAGTATCCATGCAGTGCAATACAAGGTACAGATTAATGCCTGAAAAGGATCCAGATAATATCGTGGGACAGAACAGTTTTATTTACTGAGGCTGCAATCTGTGTTGCTTTACTGTTAGTCTGTTCTGCTGAGTGCTGGGATGTTGCGTCAGTATTTTGTCTGTCTTTCTGTTTTTCACATTCTGTACGAGTGCCACAGTGTCACTTTGCACCTGCAACTTGTCATCTTAAACCTCCCACATTCTTCCAGCTACTCTCCATCTTGCCATTTCTCTTGTGTAATAATGCAACCTTCATACCAGGACTCTTAACCAGCCATCAGTTTACTTTCAGTGGAGCTACTGGAAACTATAATCACTGTGATTAAAAAAAATACTGCTTTAGCGAACACACTCTAAAGACACAAAAAATTCAGGTAATTATTTCCAGTGTCAACAATGACTGTCTCCTTGACAGAAAGTAAGCTGGTGTGGTCCTGCTTTTTCATGCTGACAACTCTTACCTTGTAATCAGCCCAATCCCTCATGACAGCTACAGTATAAATCTATAAAATACCTACTCTCCCACCACATGTAAGTCACATGCAAGTCACATTCTGTTTCATGAGAGAGGATATATTTAGATAACAAAACACAGCCAGGTTTGGTGAAGATGCCTTTGTGAGCATTGCACCTGCCACTGTAAATATTCACACAACGAATGAGCTTCAAAAGGCTGAGAGGTTACAGATTTAACAGACTTAGGGTCACTTGGCTTACTTAAAATGCAAAAAACTCAACAAGCTGATGGGAAAACATTATACTCAGAAGCTTTCAACAGTAATCCTTTTTTCAATCAAAAATAAAAAACAGCCATTCTTTTAAAACATAATTGAGTAGTACAACTGTTGTGAAACTACTGGTTGCTGAACAGCAGTTTTTTTAAGTAATTGGTCAATCAATAGAAACTTTATCAGTGACTATTTAAATAATCAATTAAATGTTTTGCTTAATAGATTTTTATATTGTAAAAAGTGAAATTTGCTTTCTCAATTTGTCATTTGTCTCAAATGTTTTAATATGTTTAATGAAGACTCAGTCTCTCAGGTGGCAGATCTTACTCCAACAACTTTCTTAAAACTACAGTATTTTCCAGTCATAATTTATCAATGTGTGATTTTTTCTAAGCCTTTTATAGTCCTCAGCTTGGCAGTACTTCTTTGAAACTTTTACCAGGAAGCACAGACATTTTGGTATATTTAACTGTCCTTGATGCCACTCAGTGTAATACTTGAACGTTTTAAATCAAAACAGACCTTCAAATAAATCCTGTATAAATGGCACATGGTATCAAAGCCACACTTGTTACTTCCATATGTTGCTTTTCAGTGTCAGTGTCCAACAGTTTTATTTGCTCAGTTGGCACTGAGTTAAGAACGAAGACCTTGGATCCTACATGTGCTGTTATGTAAGCTGTCACTGACGACACACACATCTGCCTTTACAATGAACTGAAACAGTAAACAGAGGACTGAGGCTTAATGAAAGAGCCACGAGATCAATACTTTACATGCTAAAAATAATGAAAACTATATCTAGAAATCAAAGGAGTCATGACATGTAATGCTACTTGCCTCATAGATGAAAGGTTCATTCACAGCACTGTTCATCTATGTGGAAGTGTGATTTCGCAAAGACGTCGCTACTAGCTGCATTTACTTATGACTCATCTCCTATGTATTGAGGTCACAGTGTAAATATACATCTGCTACACATTAAACAAGCCTGTTCACATTGGCTTGGCGTACAAACACCATGATAGCCATATGTGTTTTCAGTCCATGAGCACTTTGACTGCACAGAGAGGCAAATGCACACACGCGGCTCTAAGCTGACGTGTCCAGTGGTCTTCTCAGTGTACAGTAAGGAGCTTTTAAATCCCACAGCTCACCTCTTCTGCTCCATGTCTCTTTTATCCAATGACATTGTCTATGAAGTGGCTCATTATGTTAGAGTAAAGTCTGTTTTTTTAAAAGACAAAGGCTGATCATTGCTAAAAGGAGGAACAGGATGTTTCAATGGCAGCTTGTTTATTGATCTGATTATGTCCGTGGCCAATGATAACGTCTTAAAATGAACTTTAGACTTTAATTAATCACTTCAGTTGCAAACAAAAAACTCTGAGGCCATGTTGACAGGCATGTGCGCATGCTAATGCTTTGGTCAGGGGCATGGTTGCCATGGAAACAACCTTTTCTGCCTCACCTAATAAAGAAGCAGTATTTCTCTCTGTGAAAGGCACGCAAGATAAGAGAATAAGCAAGGGATGACAGGATATCCTTTAGACAGCATTTATGATCTGTTTTTCCTAGTTTGGTTAAAAATTGTTTCGGAACTCACACTGTGGGTTAACAAAATATTTTACAACAAATACAAAGTACATGCAACTTTGCTTTTCTGGATTGTTTTGTAGTAATGAAGCTCTTTTGGGCTGATAAATATCTTGTTTTTTTATGAAGATATAGCCTTTCAAAAATTAGTTTACAGTTGTTCTATTGATGACTTATAATGGTTATCAGGTGAAAGAAATAACTTACCTTTATATCTAGTAGTTGCATGTTATTGATATTTTACGATATGTAAATAACCCCTTTAAAAACAGTATGGTGTCAACACTTTCGCAAGACAACACATTTCCGGGTTTTGTTTTGCCTTGGGAACATCTTGGCCTGAATGAAAATGCATGGTGAGCAATCTGCATGATAAGGAACACTTTGTTCTTTGGGCTGAGGTTGAAAATCAGAAATCCCCGGAGAGTCCCAGTTTTCCAAGCAGGCACATTTACATAGTGAGATCAGCCCGAGTGCCAAGACCTGTTCAGTGAGTGATGTTACATTCAGGGGAGTTAGCACCGAGGGGAACAGCGAGTTCATAGTGGCTTAAATATATTTTACAGTTATGTTTATTTTCAGTCAGGCCAGTAAAAAAAAAACTGTGTCTGGTTTGACAGTGAGCAGATCATCAATTTTAACCAACAAGATGTTCGTCTGTTTAGATGAAGAGCTTGTTAGACCTATTAACTTCTTAAACTTTGCTATTAGCCAGCCCTCCAGACCCAGATTCTGGTTGTCCTACATTTGATACAAACATGTTGACTAGCACAGTGCACCTAGTGTGACTAAAAGACCACTTTTTAATTGCATAATTTTTAAGTAATGAGTCTGTTGTTGTAATGTATCATGTAACATGAATTTCAGTTCAAAAGGGTCTGTGCTCATGTATCTCTGTGCCAGCCCATTGCCAGCAAAATAATTTTCAATAATTTGTTGAGTCAACATTGTCCCAGTCCAACTGACCTTGCCTCTTTTGTGCCACTACACAATTATTATTCTGTGTAACCAAGAGGAAATTCAGCCTCACTGTTATGATAGCAAAAGAGCATATTTGAGAATGTCCCCTGTGCCACTTTGGCATGTGGTGTTTTGAGGGGTTGTGACGCTTGAAGTCTGCTTCAAAGCGTGTGGACTGCATTAACTGATCAAAGGCACTAATCTCCCAATAAGCATCCATCAATATTTATGCATGAAAGTACAAGGTGATCCATAACAGAACCCACTGGCTGTAGAACTGTCATAAACAAAAGGCCTTTTTAAGCTGAGCAATGAGGTGTGCGCACTCTTTTCGAGCACATCTGACTTATTTCACCACCAGCTGGCAACCTAAATAAGACATATAAACAACCACCACTTTAGATGTAAGAGAAGAGCTGTGTTCTTGTCAGCTGTGAGAAGATCAATATGAGCAACTCATGAAATATTGCAGATATTATTTGTTAATTTTATTTATTAAACTGCTTGAGAGCATGAGCCACTCTCTTTTACTGGCTTTGGAAACACAGGGACAGGGATTTGAATGCCTGCTAGACTTGTATGAGAGATTGCCGAAGATTAAAAGCATCATTCACCTATAGTGTCAAAGAATTGCAACAATTTTGCCTCAACTTGAAATATTATAAGAATAAGAATGTAAGACATTATCTTGATTATATACCATAATGCACTTAATTCTAATACTACCAAGTGGAACACTAATGTCTAATATATCAAAGAGCAGAAGTTGAAGAAGCCTAATGGAAATAATTGATGGAGTCAATTGTCGAAATACATTGATTCTTCTCCCATTTTAGTCAGCTTGCCTTTCCATAAGTTGTCTTTATAAGACAGTTCCATGGTGGAGGTCAGGCACTCTAATTAATGAATGGTAGCCTGAGGGCACTACACGTAACTCATCCTATTAACAATGCAGAGCCTGTGATACAGAATGTAATTTGTCTCTTAAAGATAATTTTACTAGCAGAGCTAAAATAAGAGCCTAATTTGGACACTGGCCTATTTCCTTTCAGACAGGAAGAGCTGGAGAATAATGCAGATGACAGACAACCTTTCTTTTTCTGTATTTTAGTTTAAAAGTATTATGTGCGTGCGTGTGTGCGTGTGCATGTGTTTGTGTGATTATTCCGGTGCACAGAGGTGCAATATACTTTCTATCTCCGGGTAAACATGATAGCAGGGGTTGGTAGTGACACATTACAGGTGATGTACTTGAGTAAAATAGTATTTTTTTTTCTAAGGAATAAGTACTTTTAATGGTTCTTTTTAAAAACTGTACTTGTACTTCTTTTCGAGAATTTTTGGATGCCAGCGATCGTACCTTGACTCCACTAATTCTCCAATTACATTTGTTACAATCAGCCTACATTAAATGCAGGATTGAGTGTAGAGGAGAGAGTGTGTGAGAGGCACCTCTGCTGTGGAGGCCCAGCTGCAGCTGCCGTAAAGAAAGTGAAGCAACATCAGTCTTTTTAGTGTGAGGTGAAAACCTAGAACAAGAGCAACTGTATCTGGCCAACTTTATACCAATATCAAAAAAAAAAAAAATGCTACATGATGAAACAGGCTAAATGTTGTGCCTCCTGAAAAACACTGAGATCTTCTCTTTTAAAAACTACCCTGTTACATTTGTCGTAGGTAAAAAATGTACTGAGTGAGCTGCCCTTAATAATGTTCATTTTTAATATGTTCAGTTAATCTTTGATTTTATGCTAATGACATAAACTTAGTTTATCTGTTAGACTTTCAAAATTAAATTATATACATTAAGTATTTATAATAATAATTTAAGAATTTATCAGAATAATAATATAATAATATGTAAGAGGAAATCTATACTTTGACTAATAAATTAACCAGCTGTTTTTTTTACTCTTACTTCAGTAGTATTCACAACTGGTAGTCTAGGGGTAACTGTATTTTTATTCGAGTGTAGCATTTGAGTACTCTAATTCCTACCACATGGACAAGAAGAAGACAGTGCTGAATGTGAAATAGCATGAAGTTGCACTCCCTTTAATATCCAAGCTGTGTATATAGAAACAGGTCATTTTAACTTAAAAAATGTAAAGTCAGCCTTATGCAGATTAAATTCAAAAACATTTCAACATGTTGAAATTGACACTGAAAGTTAAAGGTACTTTGACACCAAGAAACCCCTTGTACTTCATGTGCATATCCACATAATACACAGTTCTGCCTGTGAGTTTACAGAATTTTACTGACCAGGAAAGCACAGGTAAAGGTAAACTATCAAAAATAGAATTTTAGTCTAAACTTTTGAGCCAACATGGAGAAGAGGTCCTTCAAATGATTGACATTCAAACTTTTAAAATAATCTGTGAATACAAATCTCTCACATAATGAGTTAAAATGACTACTTGTTATATATGTGTAACTAGTAAGAAGTATGGTACTACAACACTACAATTGAAAATCTGAAGAACTAGCAACAAAACAAAGCAAACTTATTAGATGCTTAAAGACTAAGCACTAAGTTCTAGTAATAATAATAGAAATACTCCAGCACTGCCCTGAGTAAAGATCACAACTACCCCATGTGATCAGTCACTGGAAAAATGTCACCAAAAAGGCTTCTTAAGTGGCTCAAGGAGCCCATCTGTGGTTCTAGTGTTCACTTACTGAACAGCTTTTGTTTTTGACAGAACATAAGAAGTATGGAAAAAAGGCCCTCTCACAGGTCAAATGATTAAAAATATTTAGTTGTTGCACTAAATATGAGGTTTAATGAGCTACATATAGTAGACAATAAGTGATCTGTCATCACATTAGTAATCTTTTTGAGTACATCCTCTTTAAACCCTAAACTCAGCTATACTGTAAGTCATGAACTCCTGTACCTGAACTCTGTCCTTCTCTCCTTTTCATCCCACACCTTCTCATCTTCTGTTCCTCTCGTCCTCTTGTCTTTCCTCTTTTATCCTTTCGACCTGTCTCCTTCTCCATCATCTCCCCTTCCATGCTTTCACTGCTGGCCTCCTCTGTCCTCTTCCCTGTCCTCTCTTCTCTGTCCTCACCTGCCCCTCCTGTCAATGGTGGTGGCTGACAGTGACTTTGCATCCAAAATGAAAAACAGGCAGATGGGCTCATCGGGCGGGATGAACATGACCAAGAGCACAAGCATCAGCGGCGACATGTGTAACCTGGAGAAGACGGACGGCAGCCAGTCAGACACGGCGGTCAGCACGGTAGGCACTGACGACAAGAAGAGGCGCTCCAGCATTGGTGCCAAAATGCAGGCCATGGTTGGCATGTCACGCAAGAGCCGGAGCACCTCTCAGCTCAGCCAAACAGGTAGGGCATCCAAGTGCACAGCCAGTGTACTGTCTGTATGTTCATACCGTCAACTGTCCTGTGTTCTGTCTGTGTTTGTTTCTCTGTTGTTTTCTGTGCTGGATTTTGTTCTATTACCACTGCTTTCTCTTCTCCAGTTTTTCTTTTTCCCCAGTTTTAATTGAGCAGGTTGTTGGATTCACAGCAGCATGACTTTTTCTCACACCTTTTCTCTCTTTCTCCTAGGTAACAACTCTCCTGGAAACTCCTGTCTTTTGTTTTTACCTGCTCTTTGTCCTTTTTATTATTATCTGGCCCCTATTTTCACGTGCAATGCTACTAATTTAATGCGCTTTGATAATCTGTCATTATGTTTTGGAAAAGGTGTTGTAGCTGTTACAACTCTGTGCTTCCTGCGACATTGATGACTTCAGCAGCTTGTCACAGTCACATTTTGTCTCCTATCCCATGTTTTGATGCTCTCTTGACTGTAAATTTTTAGTGTTAAACATTACCTCAGACAGTGGGCATCTGCAGTTGTTTGCATTTGATTTTGTGAGTGCACGTGAGAATGGGTGCACATGCAAGATTAAGTCATGAGGAGATGTGCTGAGTTTGTGGTTCAAATTGTGTTTTTCTTTAGCTTATTGTGGAAATGTATCCTTGCAGTTTAAAAGATTGCATTTTGCACAACATTGGGCTATTACCTTTTTTCTCTTTTACGTCTATTTTTTTCCTTATGATACTTTCTTTTCAAAAGTGCTCAATAACTGTTTGAGAGAGGTTAAACTGCATAAGCTGATACCAGACAGTGTAAATAAACAGCCTTGCAGGTGGCATGCAGCAAATCTCTGGCTGACAGATTGGGGTCTGGGCCATTCATGAGAAGGTCAGATGATGAGTCCACTTCCTGTTCACGGCCGCATCTCTCGGTGCATCTCTAAGCATTCAGGGCTTATTCAGTTCATCTATTCAAACTCAAAGTAGTCAATTATTTCCTCTGCCTATCAACACTCTCTGTCCAGTTGCGGCTACGTGGTGTGGCAGGGGGAAGGACACGTAGATGTAGAAATGGATGAATGATGAGGTGAGATGTGCAGGAGAATGAAGCGAGGCGGTGTGCTCACGTGGCGCTGCACTGCCCCACCGGCTCGTGATTTGACTGGCACATGGACTGCTGCCTCATCTCTGTGGGTTAATGATTGCTACTGATTATTAATCACAACTTTATGTTAATCAGCATTGTTTTTGAGGCATTTCTGAGACCAATATGATACTGTTAAAGATATGGCTGCTTGAAAGCAAAAGTACACGTCAGATCGTCCCTGTTTAGAAATTCGTACAAAAATGTATTCACTGTGAAGTAGCTCTCCTAGTCCCGTGTTGTTGACTATTACTTGCCTTAAGTGACCATGCTGCAGACTCATCTAGAGATCACGTTTTTGAGCAGACTGAAACCAACAGACACTTGATCAGATTTTTATTTTAAGGTACCCATCACATAGACAAAGTTATGCACACAAACACACACACATGCCAAGTATTTTTCCTCCATGTAGTTGCTGAGGAGCAGAATCTCCTGGAGCTATGAATATTTCACTCACTCACTTGGTGAGAGCATGCATCTGCCTTTCAGTATCTGAGATCTGTATTTGGTTCTGCACCAGCACAAACACTGCCAAGCTGCATTCTGCCCTACTTTGCTGTGTGTTATCCTGAGAGGTTCATCGCCCGATTGAAGGGTGTATTCAGAAGATGCTCGATTTTACGAGGCCGCTCGACAGTTTGTGTCCTCTGCCAAGTGCTGGTGGGGCACCGACAGATCAGCCAAACAGCATGAGTCTGCCTTTGACAAACACAAGTTAGTCAGATGGAAGGATGTGCTCCCAGGTAGATACCATGAGTAGTGTGTACACACTGCTGCTTCAGGCTTAGGAAACTGTTGGTTTTTTCCTCAGTTGAAGTCATCTAATTTTATCAAAGGATACATGCATTTAGCTTCTTCCTGCCATGAAATCAGCGATAGCCTTAGTAACTCATGGCAACTGAGAACATGTAATCAGGTACTGTTCTTAAGTCCTATTTGAAAAAGTTCTCTACCTCTGCATTTGCATTTCATGCTACAGCATACTTATACTCTTCTACATCTCAGAGGTAATCTTGTATTTACTCATCAGTTTCCCCACAGGAGCCATGACTCAGGAGGCAGAGTGCTTGTACACTTTTTAGATGGTTATTTTTTTCTATCGTACGATTCTCCAGTCTATGTGTGTGAGGCACAGGACTTTTTAATGCTAACAGGACCTGAGACCTGTGTGAAAAGAAGCAGTACAGAGCAATGGAGCTGATTTTACATCATGATTTTACATGTGTTTTCAGCATTTCATCCTTTCAGCCTTTGGTGAAAATCTAGCAGTAAATCTTTGTAAAAAGATGCCAGGACATGTTTCAGGGTTGGAGAATGGAGACTTTTGCTGAGACTGATCCTTTTTTCAGCTCATTTGGCTTTATTAGTCACACACAAACAAGGACAGGTAGTTGAGCATGAGGCGAAGCACAGCAAAACACTGTGAATAAGAGAGGAACCATAAGTTTTTATATATATCTTCTATACATCCTAAAAGAAAGCAGTTATTATTTAGTTTAGAAATGTCAATGCATACAATTAATTTGTTTAAGAGTTTTCATTGGCCATGGCCTTGCCCCTAATATATATATATATATATATATATATATATATATACATATATAAAAGTTACTAATGTTAGGAAGCTAATTAGGCTTTATTGGTGTTACACTGATCATCATGAGCAAGCTGAAACATGAGTTTGACTTATTATGCCCAGTTGTCGCATCCACCAGTCAGCAGTCCTGGGCGCTCTGGTACGTTATGCTTTGATTCAATAGAGAGCCGCTTTATTCCCAGAACCCCAAACTAAACCACTGCTAAAAATAGCATGACTCAGCTAAAAGCACACAATAACACTGAAATCTTGCAAGCTTATTGAAAATCCATCTCCATGCATTCATTGGTGTATTTCTTCCTATTCTTCTCCTCTGATTGGCATCTGAAAAAGAGGCTTGTATTTTTTCTCAGCACATTAATTCCAGTGGATTTACTTTCAGTGATTCATATTCTCAGTGGGGAGGTTGCCATAAAGAGTATGCTGACAAAGATGCTGTCGGCAGTTTACAGTATTGATCTGCTGGTCACATTTTCAGTTCAGTTTCACTGTGCATTCTTACATTAGTCACTTGAGGGCGCTTGGCAGTTTTTCACTTAAAACAACAAACAAACAAGCAAAAAAAATGCCTCCTAGATATGTAAACGCTTCTTAGATATGTGTTTCAGCCTATATTTAATGTGCTGGTTGGTAGAGCAGGAAATAGCAACCCTGGTGTATGTTGATGAAAACATTGCGTTGCAGTGGCAGTGATTTTTATTAGAGATAGACCGATATGTTTTTTTTTCAGGGCCGATACCGATACCGATTATTAGTAGTCAAGGAGGCCAATAACCGATATTTGGAGCTGATATTCATATCTGCTCTCGGGAGCTTCTCCACTCAACAAAACTTTTTCTCCTCTCTGCCGTGTGTGAGCACTGCGCATGCACAGCTTTCACTGATTGGCTGTTACCCCTGCCATGGCTCTGCATGTAACCAATCAGATGGTTGCTGTGGGTGGGACAATGCTGGAGGCAGAGTAGTGACTGCAGACAGAGAGGCGCGGCTGCGTCAGAGCCAGAATAACCAGTTTTAAATTGATCTCTTATCGGTTGTCGGATTAAAAAAATGTAAAATTAAAAGATGCCGTTATGCATCAAAATGCCGAATATCAACGCTGATAAGCAGCCCAGCCGATAATCAGTCTATATCTAGTCTTTATAAACATCACAATACCTTCAGCAGTGTGTAATAGTGTTTTCACAAAGCAGTTTGCTCTAGACGAAGAAACTCTGGATATCTTAATGAACTCCCTGCTTTTACTGCACAGACAGCCTGCCTTATGCCTGCATATTATTGTTCAGCATTATTTGAGTTCTTTTTGTAGGAAAAATACTGATTCTCTTTCTGTTGTGTCCAATATGGAAGTTTTATCAAACAGTTTTTCTCTATTTTTGAATGATAATTTACAACATCGAAAAGGAATGTGAGTGCAATCTTTAACAATTTTGCAGGATTATTAAGCATTTTTTCTACCTTTTTTACTGAACGCCTTGTAGCATTCTACCTGATAATCCATTTCAGTGATTTTACCCCATTCTGAGAGTCCTGATGTTGAAAAGAGAATTATAATCAACAGCAAGCTCTACAAAACAGCAGTAGTCTCTGACTATTAACACAATGGGGATGAACAGTGCAGCAAACGCAGGAAATTGGACCATAACAGGCAAAAACTGGCAGGGCTGCCTGCAGTGATAAAGAAATAAGGAAAAGGTGGAATCAGTGGGAAAGATTTTAAGTGTGCGGTGTAATACATTGTCAGTAACATTCAGTGTCCTGTTCCCCTTGGTGCAGTGTGAGTATTCTTTGGAGAATCTTATTATGTCCTACTTTTCTCGACCTGACCCTGAAAGTAACTCTATGTGGACTTGATGTGACATTTTCTCTGCTGAAAACTGAAAGGTAAGAGAAAGATTAAAATACACTTCACTTCCTCAAATTAATAAATACATTGTTACTCCGGATGCCACGGTGTTTACTAAAACAGGTAAGAAACCTGTAAAGTCTTTACCTTGCTCTTCCTTCTCAAAAACAGTGAGATTAGATAGTTTGATTAAGTATGAGGTTAAGTGACTGACAACTCACACACACTAACAGTCAATGCATTATGATAGATTATTCATACAGTATGAAAAGCAGTTGATATACTCCTTCAAAACCAAGATGTTCAGCACTTTCTGTGTATGTTAATAAATTTGAACTTTGCTAAGAGTTAGATACTGTCTGTGTGAATTAGAGACTTTGTTTGCCACCTGCATACATACTGAAGAAAGAACAATGCGCTCTGTGCTTTGCTTGGCTTCCTCTCTTACCTACATCAGGTCTTACTCTAGTTTTGGACCTACAAAGCCCTCAGAAATAGACTGTTTTGTATGTGGTAAAATAGCTGAACTTTTAGCTTTCAGCTGAGGTAATTTATCATCTGAGCTGAGCTGGATGCCTATCTCAGCAGCTCCTCCACCAGCTGAGGCTGCTAATTAATCTCCCATGGGGCCAGAGCAGACATGCTGCTCTCAGGATGATGCATGAAAGGAACATAGTAGCACAGGTACTACTGAGGCTGAGGGACACTTCTGCCCCTCCACACTCTGCCCGTCCCTCTGTCTACCTCACTTCTTTTGTCAGTACCGCCTAACTGGACTTTGGATCTCAGTATTCTTTCTTTTTCCTTTCTGTATTATTTTAATTTTTATCCCTCTCTTTATTTCTTCCTCTAGCACTATAGTATCTCCTTCATTTTGTCTTTGTCTTCCCAGTTTTCTCTCTTCAACTTTATTACAACAATTCTCTGGGGGGCTCATGGATTTTAATCAGCCTGAGCTCTCAGATGAACCATGTCTGCAGTGCCCCAAATAAATGTGGACACACTGAAGGAGCAGTGATGCTTCTAAAACTTTCAAATTCTATGAGTGAATCCCCTGCAATGAACCAACATTATGTCATGATGGTCAGACTGCTAACCTGCATGCTCTTAAATTCATAGTACAGTCTGGAAAAAATGTTTTTTCAATGAAGTGTTTCAGACAGCAGGATGTCACAGAGGTCCTGTCACATCCTGTTGCTTAAACCTCTGTTTGCTGGATGTTCTCTTTCACAGATTTGTCTGCAAGTTTTCAATAGATTTAATACCAAGGACTCCACATTGTTAATGTTGTTTCACCTCAGTGCATTATAATTTAACCCTAACTCACTCTAAGAGCAAGTTGCTTCTGAAGTCTTTTTTTGTTAACTGTCACATTGAGGACTAGTGCATTTTTTTCTTGAAACTGTTTCAGCTATCTGACATTTGGGTTCATCTACCGAGGGCATCTCACTACTCGGCATCATTTTGATGAAATGTCTGTGATTTGATCCTTTTTTTATACAACTGTGAGAGCACAACCTTTTTATGAGCTCAGTGAAAGTACATGGTATAATGATACATGAACTCACACTTAAAAAACTGAGTTAATGCCTCAGTGTGACGTATTACACCTAAAGCCAACTGTGGAATGGTCCCACTTGCAACTTTGTAATATAAATGCAAGAAAGGACCTAGTTTTATAGGGGGTGCAGTTTCAGTTTCTCTAGTGACTGTACTTTTTGACCAAGACACTATGAACCTGGAGCAAAACCAAAGCACATTGGTTCAGCATTAAACAAGACAGTCTGGACTGCATTTCATCATCTTGCGGATGGATTCGTATCTAAAGCCTTAAAGTTAAATTAAGTTGATGTTAGGTTAAAGATGAGCCTAGTTTTTCGTCCCTGATATGTCTGTCAGGGTTCATAGCACTGGAGTTGACAGGCACATAAGACAAGAGTATGTTTGCTGTTATTAAAGTACTGTTATATCCTCAAAATCAATGTATTGCTCCATATGCATTTTTATGATCATGTTTCTTTGGTAGCAGAGTAACGACAATGTATTGTTGAGATTTCTGTATATCTGTGATAGTTGTCGGTGTCGGATTAGAATCACTGATGACTTTATGTTTATTCATGAGCTGTGATGTGACTATTAGAGTTGGTGGACTAAATTGATTATTTTCACACTGAGAGCAGCACATTGCGTTTCTCCTAGCAGACAGTGTACTTTGAATTCTCCAGTAAATTAACCAGTGTTCTTGTTTTGAACATTTTTTTTTATTTTTGAAATTGCACTAATTAGGCTGAAGTATGATTCAGTAATCTATTAATTTTAACCCTGGGTGTATGAGTGCACATGCTGCTTCCAACAAAACAAAACAAACATTGTTTAACCGTTGCTCTTATTGCTATTCTGAAGTACACAACATCCTTTTTAGGATAGAACAGAATAGAGTTATTAAGTCACTGTTGTTCACCAAGGTGGAAATTTTTCTTGGTCTTACCAAATACATTAAAAAAAGTTATAGACACGGACAATCAGTTTGTAAAACAAGCAAAGAGAACAACACACATTACACATTAAAAGACTGTGTGTCCTGTCAGATATGCTCACTGTGAGCATATGTGACAGGATATACAGCTCTCAGCAAAAGTCCCTTCACTTGACAGGCAAAGAAAATTTGTTCTGGTGTTTCAACAGTCTGTATTTCAAGGGTCTATAATTGTGTAAGATTTATTAGAATTATGAAGTGTAAATTGCAGTATCAAGAGTTATATCCGACTGGATAAGTCTGAAGAAAAGAGAAATAAATATACAAAACAAACCCTCAAACAAACAAACAGTGGTAGTGTTGGGTCAGCAGCTGAACTGCGTCCCTAGAAGTTACTCAGAAAAACCCATAAACAGTGTCTCTATTTCTAGCACCATGTTAAAAATAGTGATCCTATTCTGTAATTTTCTGAGAGATGCTCTATTTACCACAAACCATTAAACTTTTTGAAATTCACCTCAGCAGATACAGATTTGAGCAGACCATGTGAAGAATGCCACCTGTCAAGTAAACAGTTGGACTTTAGATTTAAAATGTGGTTGTGTATGCTTTTCCATGAGCTTAGCTTAAAACTGTTGATTTTTACTTTTTAACCCTGTCATGCTCCAGCAACAGCTCAGTGCTGGATGCCTGCAGTGAGGCTCATGCTGCATAGTCCTTTGTCTCATTTGCTTGAATTTGAGGCTTGGACACAGTTTAGAATACACTTGTTTAGTCGTGTCATGTGTTTTGAAACAGTACATTCTTTCTTCCCCTCTGAACTGGACTAAAAATGAACTTCCACCCTGCATTTTTAGATTTCTAAATGCTGCTAAAAATACAGCTTCCCCCAGTGATTGTTTTGATCTTTGAACGCTGACAGAGCCGCTGTGAAGCTCTCAGTGGAAGAGGAAGTTTGATGAGACACTCTTTGAAAGCTACTGTGGTCAGTTTAGTCATGGAGCATGATCATGATGTTTCTGCTCCCCATAAAAGTGGTTAAAAACATGCTCATATCCTCTTTCAGTATGAGAAGTACTCATGCTTCTGTGACATGTTTGTGTTGCAATTTTCACACGCAAGAGGTGGTTTCATACTTCACACCAGTTTGTTTTGACTGTAAGACAGAAAAATCAGCTGGAGTGAAATCAGCAGTCAGCAGTGTCTGTCAGGGTTTTTCACATACAGATTTAAAGCCTGTTTGTATTTATTTCCCCATTCTCTTTCTCCATCTGTTATACTAACAGTGTTTGCACCACTGAGTGGAGGAGGCAGCCAGGGGACAAACTGTTCCAATGGCTGAACCTCCTGCATCTCACGTTTCAAATATCTGCTTCTTAACTCACACTTCCTACTGAAGGTGTGAACCTTTTCAGTGAAGGTGTGAAGATAATGGCAGGACACTTATTGTATACGTCTTTGGGTGAGAAGTCTTTCGTTATACCACATATGAAACACAGGAAGTTGTATTGCCGAATTGCCAGCGTTTTCAATCAGAGAGATCTAAAGCTGTATGAATCAATATTTTAATTTTATGTTACACTGAATCAAAAGATGAGATGTCCCTGAGAAAAGATGCCATTTGTCGGAGCAAACAGAGAATTAACACCTAATTCTTTAGTTTTATCTTCTTTGAGCTCTTTTCTCTTTTGTTTGATGTTTTTTGACTCACCAGTAAAGCCAAAGGAACATGATTCAACCCATTGACCCAAATATTTTTTGAAGAACATTTTTGTTGGCTTGCACAGTAGCCATAACAACTTTTTGAGGCTTAATATGTCAATATTGTGTGTCTCACATTTGGTGGCCGAAAAAACCTGTCATTACAGTTTTAGTGTGCTGCGAAATAAGATTGAAGCTGAATAATGAGCTTAAACGTCACATTTTTTAATTACAGCTATAACCCCATTATACTGCTCATCATATTGGAGTATTTTAATCCGTATATTTTATTCTGGAAAGCTTTTTAACCTAGTGCCTATCCCTTTGTGCTACAATAGAGATGCAAATGTGACCTAAATTTCCCTATCTGGCAAGGTGTGTGTATGATAATTTACTAGCTTAGCCAGGTCACTGTTGTTCAGTTTAAAAAAGTAAAGGATGAATATTTACAGTTTGTGGTGATGGGTGAAACAAAAATCTGTTTATCTGTCTGGGCTTCCTTCAGCGAGTTATCCTGCGTTTTTATGTGTCCTCTTTCTTAAATTAGTTAGAGATACAACACAACTGATATCCCACTAGTGCAATATCGGAAGGACCCTGTTCTCTCAGTGGACTAACCAAACACAATCATGCCCACTCTTACAAACACTATAATAATGTCAGACAGGGAGGGAAGCCACACTTCCAGACAGCAGGACTGGACTGCATCAAGGGAGGCAGCAGGGAATGTAAACTGAGAGAAGAGAGAGTGTGTTTTTCTACCTTTGTGCATGTGCTGGTGTGTGTCCTGGTGTACTCACATTTAATAGCTCGTATGTGTGTGTTTGCCTACATCCGTTCATGTGAGTTCTCAGGTTAAAGCCCTCCATTAAGCTCTGTTTACAGTGTGTAGGGCCGGAGCTGCTCTCTGACGCTTGGCCTGGCCTGCCCTCATCAATCAGAGAGGCTGCAGCATGCTTCCGCTTGTGATCCCTGCCGCCTGCCAGACCTTACATATGACTTCTGGGATATTATGCTCTTTTGTTGTTGTTGTAGAGGTATTGAACAGATTCTTTAGATTCCTGCATTCTGAGGTGACTGTGACTTCCAGTCATGCAGCCATAGTTGTGTAGGTTTGTCATAGTTTGGAATGAGAGCAGATTTGATGCACAGTGAACCGTCATGGCCCATAATTGAGATCCTTATCAGTTTAAAATTCTTAAAACAAAGTCCATTAATTCAGCACTCTAGTCTTTGTAACCAAAGTGACATATTTTTTAATAAAGAAATGTTTAAAGTACAACAATTACCATTCACATACTTATGAGAGACCAAGATTAATGTGATTTTAGCTTGTTTTAACTATACTAATTTTTGCTATGTTGATTTTTATCAAGCAAACTAAAGTTTCTTTGTAACTTTTCGTGGGAGATACAGAGCCCTTCAACACATACACGTGCTGTACTGAGCAGATTTGCGATAGCTGCAATTAACCTGTTTCTTTTTTTCCTCCAGGTGTCATGTGTCAGGTCTAGTGGGTGTACGTTGCACAATGAAAAATTGTGAAATGCGTCTTTCTCTGTCCCTGTCATTGTGCAGTGGGTGGACATGTGAGAATAAACTCTGCAAAAGGTGCAAAAGTTGAAACAAGTAGCACGTGCCAAATGGTTTTTTTTTTTGGCTTATGTGCAGTGATACATCCTCTGTGACATAGAGGTGAGATGAACTGTTATTTTCTGCCGTGTTTTGAGTTATTATTTTTGTCGTGCATTTGTATTTGCTGATTTTCTTTCCAGAGCAAAAGATGTTTCTTTAACTTATCACTTTAACCAGCTATTGTAATGATTGAAATCTGGCTTTTTGCTTCCTCATAGCATCAACAGAGGATTGTAATGATATTGAAGGATTTACCAAGACTCATCAGGCAGAAATCTGTATTAGTAAAAAGTAATAGTCTGGTACCAACGCACAGTTTTGTCTTATCAATCATGAAGTCCTTATGGTTTTGTCATTTGCAGCAGACAAAAAAGTCATGGTCAAAAAACATGATTGGTTAAGAAGTTGATTACAGATTATTTTAGAGGGAACATGAAATATACATATATATCTTTACATATAAATATGTATAATTTGTAGGTTAATGGCACTGTCTGAGTTAGTAGGAGCCCTAAATTATATCCTTTCACATAAAAAAAAACTCTTAGAATAGCCATTAATAATGATCCAACTGGTTGTATTGTAACTGTGTGTGTTTGTCCAGTTTCTCCCTGGCTGCAAATGTGAAGTGTTGTTTTTGGTTGAGCTGACCTAGATGAAACCTGCAAATTGATGCCACGCATTAAGGGGCTTCTTCATGGAAGTAGGTTGCAGTGTCTCTTAGAGTGGAACTCAGATATAACACCACAGGGAGCTTGCTATATTTATGGTGGTGCAGAGAGACACCATAATTTCCTTCTGCTGTGCCTATTCTGCCAGATGCAAGTTCACAACAACAGAACCACAGTTGGGTCTCTGGTAAACCAGTAAGGTACAAAGTTTTTTTTTTTTAGCAAGCGGCAGCCATGACTGTGAGCAGACGGGCTCAAGTTTAGTGTAAAGTCTTTTTTTTTTCTTTATGTGTTACCTCTCATCCACTATGCCAGTAGCAGATTTATCAGTATTTCAGGGACCGACTTTGGAGAAATCTTTTCTCTTGGCATCACTGTTGTGTTTCTCTGCTCAAGACTGTTTAAATAGGCCGAACTTGGCTGTCCACAAATGGTAGAAAAAGAAAGAAAAAAAGGTTCATGTTTAGGTAAGTTTTACTCTTGTTCAAACAAAGAGCTTGTCTGGTTGTTTGGAAGTGTGGTTTGTGATTGATCGAGAGAAACTGAATTTCTCATAACACCAAGCTGTGTCACAGAGGCTGTGGAAGGAAGATAGATGGAGTGCTCAGGGTGTGCACGTGAATATAGTCAAACACTTGATTTTTCATTCTCAGCAACTACGATAAGAGCCAGCAAAAGCAAAAGTGAATTCCTCCCATCATAACACAGCTGTGGTATGGTAATTATGGATGAGAGAAAAATAGAGTAGCAGAGTTTGGCACGTGAACTTTGAGTGATTGCCATGTGGCTAAAGCCCTCTCACAGAGGAGCAGGGCTGTTGGCAGACCTAATGACAGCTTGTTTTCACTGGCCTCTGTGGATAAGATGGGGGAGATGGAGAGAAAAGGAAAATTTCAGTGATGAATAGCACAAAAGAAACAAAACAGCAGGCTGAGAGAGAACACAGTGAAAGCAAATGTTAAAAAAAGAGTAAAAAAAAAAAAAGAGTGAAAAAAGGGGGGAGCTCAGTATCTCTGGGTAGAGCTTGTTCACTTGCAGAGCCAGCCGAGATGCGCCTGAGCAGCCGGGCTCACTGATTGGTGGAGCACGATGCAGCTCTCTCCCCTCCCCCCTGAAGAAAGAGGTGCAGCAAGAACGTCAGACCCAGACAGCACAAGCCTCGTCTACTGAAGCAACATTTTCCTCAAGCTCTCCCTAGGATGCAGTCTTCAGAGCATTTAGGGACAGACTAGATGATAGTACAGACCTGACAGAGCAAAGAGTGTTTTAGTTGTGGCTCTAACAGTTTATCAAACAGTCTAGATTTGGTTTGACTTTGCAGCCTTTACCAGTGAGATTAGTTAGAGACGGTAAAGCTGACACTCAGCACATTTGGTTCAGGGCATTGAGAAGGACGGTTGCCGGTCACCATGGGCAGGCAGGGGCATGATACCTCTGCCGCAGCGCCTGGGATGCGGATCCAGCGCTCCCAGAGCAAGATGAGCCTGTCTGCATCATTCGAAGCACTGGCCATCTATTTCCCCTGCATGAACTCCTTCGATGAGGAGGACGGAGGTAAGATGACATGCAGGGAAGTGTCGCAACAGCAGCAGCTGGCTGGAGGGCAGCATTGCTGTTTAAACTGGCAGAGAGAATGGAGATGGATTAGGGATTAGTAGGAAGAATCAGAGGTTTTGGTATTTAATGTAGGGAAACCTGAGGCAGGTTGAGAGATGCAATCAGTCTAATTTGGATGACACTGTAGTTTAATTAATAAGATTTTTAAGCTGTGTGTACTCTGGTAATAGTTATAATTGAAAATTGATATTTATTCCTCAAGAGCAGTCTATTTATCATCTGAGCTATAAGTGTGCAGTGATAAATGCATACTGCTCCTGTTGTACTGGTATTATTAACATTGATGAGTATAGGAACCAATCTGTTACTGACATGTTCCATTCATGCTAATTTATTTAATTTCTAATTTCATCTTGATTAATTTATATCTGACTCTGGTAATGAAAACAAAGGATTTACTAACTGAAATGAGTCATTGTGTAGTATCTTGTGGGTGGAGGTGTTTATTTTGCCTTGGATTACAACATTTTTCTATGAGTTAAAATCCCACAGTAGTACAGTAGTGATGATGCTTCCTATGTGTGTGTTTATACTAATAAATGCCAAGAGAGTCTTATCATTTCCTATTCAAGGTGGAAGTGTATGTATATGCAAAAAATAGAATAGGTCAAGGATTTGTAATGAAAAAATATACTCTTCTCCACTCACTTATTTAAAAATCTTTGCCTTATAACTGCAGCTTTTTTTTAAATATAGCTTTAGACACACTTGTATTAAGACTTTTACTGATGGCTGCCAAGCAGCTCTTTTCTGGCAAGGCTGAAATTTAAGGGCAGTGACCTGGTAACAAACCAGTTTGTTTAATTTTAAGGCCACTGATGCTTCATGCTTGACTTAGACTTCACAAAAGTGGTTGCTGCCACGTTCTCCGACCAGTGCTGATAATGCTTCTGTGTGTTTGACACATTTACCTCATCTGTTACTGCTTTGAATCCGGTTATTGCAGTTGAATACAGTAAATATTTTAAAAAAAAACAGAAACATATGTGTGATATGTATTTATGAAAACAAGTTTTCATAATTGTGTTTTTTAAAGTCTGTTTCATTATGGCCAATGAACCAATCTGTTACAATTTACTCAGGTTTGGTCAGCACATTCATTGATATTGTAATAATTATAGTAAGGACTGTATATCAGTAATTTTATTACACATCATAAAAGTTAACACAGGCATCCTATATTTTGTGCAACAAAACAGAAAAACAGGTTCCTCTTGCTTGAAATTTTTTTGTTTTTAATCCAGACTGATAACATCAGACTGGCCTCTGATCAGCAGAGGAGATCTATGAGCTACGGTTAGCTGCAGACGTCAGAGACAATCTCTGTGTCTCCCACTGAAATGTGTAAAGAGCAGGAGTAGGAGGTGGAGGCTAGATGCATAACTAAGATTTCAAGGCTGAAAGGCTTCATTTCCGTTTATGTTTGTGTGAGACAGGTCACGGCACCACCTCTCTGCTCTTTAGCTCTTCCTCTGATGCGAGGAGACTGGACAGAGGAGGGTGAGTGAAGACAGCAGGCCCCAAACATGGTCCTTTATCAGGGCTGGATAAGGAATGCTGTAGTAGACATGATTCATCCATATAAACTGGGAATTTGTTAACTGAAAGTTACAAAAGGTCTGTGAATAACTGATTGGTTCATCATCGGGGGGTTTGGAAACGGTGAACTGATGGTAATTCAGTGTTATTACTTTTGTCTGGCTTCACTGTGTTTATCTGACCTCTGGGAAATAATGCTCTTATTCCGCATTAATTTGAGATCAGAAGAAAGAAGTTCCATAACGATAATAGTTGCAGCAACATTTAGTAATTTAACAGAGCTAAATGCTCAGTATTATCTTATACAGACAGAACTACTCCGATGTGCCTGACTTAATTTTAGGCTTCTGAGCATCTTTGCTGTACGTTCCGTTAACCTTTTGCTTTGGGATGTAAAATAAAACATAGTGGTGATGCTGTGTATGTATGTGTTGTGTGCATGCTGGTTACCAGGCATTTATGAAGCAGTGGAGTATTCATACTTTTGTGTAGGTACGTTTACGTCTCCCATGGGTGCAGCCATATGGCCCCCCATGCAGGCTCTCAGGGAGGCTGGGCTGGGGGATGAGCAGTGAAGGAGCTAATGGGAGGAGTCAGCTGTCGTCTTGGGTCTGTTGGGATGGGGGTGCAGAAGCTGGATGTTTGTAGGTGGAGCATGGACTCACTACAGCTTCAGCAGGACCCCCCCATAGACAATCTGTAGAACAGATGAGAGGGTTGTACATTTTGTTCTGTTCAACAAATACACAAAGAGTCTGATCTGTAGAGCTCGATGAAGTGACCTCGTTTGATTGTGGCAGTGAAATTGCCTTGATCCATCTCAGAATGAGCTCTGCTCATGTCTTGATATAGAGACGATTTTCATTCACAGAGTTGTCTTTGTGTTTTGTTTTTGATGAGCTATTAAAAAGCACAGGTATGTCAGTGGTAATTCATATGAATGCAGCTTGCTTTATGAGTCACAAAGTGATACAGTATAAAAGACTGACAATGTCACTGTTTCTCTTTCCATACTCCTCTTTCTTTGCTTGTGTGATTCTGCGTGCAGAAGCAGGTGGTAAGAAGCTACGCAGCACGATCCAGAGGAGCACGGAGACGGGCCTGGCTGTAGAGATGAGGAGCAGGATGACTCGACAGGCCAGCAGGGAGTCCACAGACGGCAGCATGAACAGCTACAGCTCCGAGGGAAAGTAAGGAGAAACATGCTCTCAGGAGAATCAAACATATCTTGCAGGGAGCAGTTTGTACTTGATTTGATTACTCAAAGGAGGCTTCTGATCAACATGACATTTAACAGGCTACAGCTGTTCACTCCACTGCAGTTTCATCTTCTGTCAACAAAAATGTGCCTTTCATCTCCATGGTAAGTGAACCTGTGTGTCTTTCTCTGTTTAGTCTCATCTTCCCTGGGGTGAGGCTCTCCTCGGATGCCCAGTTCAGTGACTTCCTGGATGGACTAGGCCCCGCCCAGCTGGTGGGAAGACAGACTTTGGCTACTCCACCTATGGGTAAGATCCCATTGCATCCTTTTATATGTTACTTTTAAATGATAGCTTGGTAATCTAAATCGCACGTAGGACTGAACATAATAGTGAAGGAAGGTCAATCATCCTATGAAACATTTTATTCCTTATATGCTGTGTCTGTATGTCTAATTAAAAATATGTTTGCAGTGTGCTCAAAGTTTGCTATTTTTATTGTTTTTGTTTGTCAGGTGACATCCAGATTGGTATGGTGGAGAAGAAGGGAGCGCTGGAGGTTGAGGTCATCAGAGCCCGTGGTCTTGTTGGAAAACCAGGTTCTAAGGCACTGCCAGGTAACTTAAGCTCTCGCACTGTCGCTATCATTGGTAATTTTACACATATCTCACATTTTCAACCTAAAAGTTTATATTTGATGAATAGAAAAATTAAAGGGTATTTTCTCTTCTTTGGCTGTGTGATAAGAGAGGTCATACATATTGTAACATTTTCTCGCCACTCTTGTCTTCTCAGCACCATATGTAAAGGTCTACCTTTTGGAAAACGGAGTCTGCATAGCCAAAAAGAAAACGAAAGTAGCAAGAAAAACCTTGGATCCTCTTTACCAGCAGCAACTGCCGTTTGAGGAGAGTCCAGGAGGGAAGGTTTTACAGGTAGGAGGTCTCACAGTATTTACACAATCTTTCTATGACAACTTCTTTTCTTATCCTTTAAACTTGTCGGATCTTTTTAATTTATTTCCGTTTCCATGTTCTTCATTGCAGGTCATTGTTTGGGGCGACTATGGACGCATGGACCATAAATCATTCATGGGAGCAGTTCAGATACTGTTAGATGAGCTGGACCTGTCCAACATGGTGATTGGCTGGTTCAAGCTCTTCCCTCCTTCCTCACTGGTGGACCCTACTCTGGCCCCACTGACAAGAAGAGCTTCCCAATCCTCACTGGACAGTTTCTCTCGATCATAGCAGCGTGTGGACTGATAGCGTTGTTGTAGCAGCCAGTGTTGCGATTACAGGTCACGCCCCCCGGTAACACTGCATGCTTGATGTTGTGTCTTCTGAGCCTGTTTCTAGGGGTGCAAACGTGATCCTGTGTTTTAAGCAAAAACGTCGCACACATTGTGCACATGGCGAAGCGTGTTGCAAGCGCCTGGTGGCCGGGATTGCCAGGTGTTGTTGTTGTTGTTTGGAGGAAGCTGGAATGAACTCCTTAGCACGAGGAATCCGTCAGTTCCAGGTTTTCATCCAATTCGAAGCCATGGGGGTCAGTACTGGGAACCGCTAAACGAGTTCTACAGAAGCCCTTTTCGAATGAAAAAAATAAATGTTCTGCTTTGATTTTTTAAAATTTTTCTTTTCATTTGACTTTTGTTTTTCTTTTATTGTCAATGTACTTGTATCCGAAGGGGGTGACAGTGTTTCTAACTCGATGCTTGGTCACGCCACGCCAACAGACCTAGCTGTGAAGACAGAGTTTTGAAGACCATCACTTTAGGTGAGGTGTGTCCCAGCTTGTGTCCACACTCCCCCAAACCCCAAAAGAAATGGCCTGCACACTCTAGGTTTACGTACTGAATCAAACCGTACTGGTAAATCACCAGAAAGACTAAAAAATGAATCAGAGGCAATACAGAAGCGGCTACCATCAACACTCCAGAATATACAGTAATGACCCAAACCCCATGAAAAGATGTACAATCTACCATCCTTCTCTCTTTGTTGATATATTGTATGAAAATTAAATAAGAAAAGATATTTTTTTTTCTTTTTAGTTCATTTGCATGGACACAAATTTAGCTGAATTTAAAAAAAAAAAAGAAAATTATTTTCTTGAGGCTGCAACTTGCAAAAAAGATGAAGAAAAATAAATAAAACAGATCAGCCATTTTCAACAATTTATATTATTTTTAAAAATAAATTTCACTAGTGCATGGTTTTCAAGGGGAGTGAATGCAACATCGTGATTAAAAAAGATATTGTTTATCATTCTTTAGACCATTCATGAGTCTGTGTTTTGCAGACATGCAGATAAGGGAAACTTTTGGAGTTATTTAACAGAAAATGTTTATGTGACAAAAAGTGATAATGAAAATAAATGTAAATTATTTATTTCATTGTAAAAGGCTCATGCCTTATAAAGATAAACATTATGTGCAAATTGTACATGTTTCTCTTTTTCTTCCTTGTCCCAGGGTACTTCTCATTGTACTATTCATTGCTACCATCGTTCAGTCCCCTGATATTGTCCAGATTTTAGGACTGTTGGTTATTTTACAGTTCTGTATTGTTTCAGTATGTATTTTATTTTAGATTTGATTTGTTTAACAAGCATGTTGAAAAGGATTTTCTGCAACATGGCTTGGGCACACCTTACAGTAACTCAGCATGTTTTGATAAAGATGATATTTGGAATTTTTGCAGTTTCTTGTACAGTGCATGTCAACTTCATTACTTTTCTCCCTCACCTTAAATTGAACTCTACAACAAATTAGTTGTTGGTCTTCAACGGCCAACTATTGAAGTTTTAACAAAAACATTCCACTCCCAAGGTCATATTTATTTTCAGGTTTTTGAGAAAAAAAAAGTGACAAGGAAAATATTTTATATTTAATGGAGGTTGACGAAACAGTTGTGATTGCAAGTGTATTTTATTTCAGTATTGTCGACGAACATGCAAAAATAATCTGTATTGGTACAGCAACAGGTCTATACCTAATCAAGAGGCAGCAAACATGCGAGAGGTGTATGTTGCTGTGGTTCAATTTAACAGGCACTATTTATGAAGATGAGCTAATCACAAGTTCAAATAACAAGGGATATTGCCACAGAAAATGTTTTGTTCTTGTTTTAATGAAAATGAAATTAATTTACTATATTTTTGTTAGTTTTATTTAAAAGCCAAGACCAGTTTATTTTTTATTTTCTACTTTTAGTAATTATAAATACTTCTCATGTCTGGGAAGTATATGAATCTTATAGTTGCAGTATGTCTGAATGAAATTGAACTGAGGCATTATTCCTTTTCCATATGATGATAATATGTTCTAATGTCCGAGAAAACCTTGTCGCTGTAACAAGCTACAGTATATATTTTTGTTTTAATTTTCATTGTACATACCTTTAGATGTCAGAATTTGAATAAACAAGCTACCATGATTAGATGGATAGACTCTTCTGGAGCAGGAAAAATGCCTCACATGATGACAAAGACATATGTTATTTATCCTTTTGAATGCCTTTTAATTTTCTCTTTTTGGTGCAATGTGTTAATGCCAAGGCTATGTCTTGGTTAAGTATGGTTGAGTACAGAGATTTATGTAAGTTATTTTTCAAATTAAAAATAAAAAATTGATATTACACTGATGCCAGGTGTTGCGTGTTGATAAGATGCACACACACAAAAAATTAAGCCAGAATATGCCTGATATAGCCACTGCCATCTTGTGCTGATGATGTCATTTGGAGCCAGAGTCTGTGCAGTAGCAAGTGGTGGTCCCACCCATACTGCCACCTAGCTTAATCACACAGTAGAGCTAGCGGTTAATACTAGATTTACACCACCTTTCAACATCAAATATGTTACTAAAACCAAATTAAGAGACTTAAATCAACATTAGTGTGATAAGAACCACCAAAATGACAGAAACTGTCTTATGGAAAATTTACCTGACATTAACTTTGATTTTAGTGTTTGACCATGTCCCATCTGCTAATATTGGGGGATGTGATTAATGACTTATACACCAGCCAGACACCAGAGGCACCTCAAGATGTTGTGGTCTCATTTCTAGCAAGCTGCAATGTTTTTCATCTTCATTATACAGTCACTGGTGTTGTTGTAACAGTGCTGGATGTCTCTATAATCCCCTACCAGATAAATGCCTCTCTCAAACTCCATGTCGTGCCTGTCTAACACCAAGGAGACCCTGATGACATCATCAGGGTTATTTTCTGAGACTTTGAGAGACTTTCTTCAGAGCAGATATCCCCAACTACTACGAGCAAGTTGTCCTGGTATTTTGAATCCTGTCCTGTTTGTCCTGAAAGTCATATCACATCTGACCCTGATTATTAGAGCTGGGTGTTGGTGCTCAGTACCTTTAAGGTATCTACTGAAATAACCGAGTACCAAGTAGTATTGAAACTTAACTGCATTCAGTCCTTTTTCCACCCAGATTTCAAAAGTTATTACAATGTGTGATTGACCCTCTCAGCAGCTACAGTGCACGCAGTCTGTGGTGTAGCACAGTCAGGCATGGTGTACTTAACAGCATCGGCAGTTCATTTACCTTTGAAATGTATCGGTGTAAAAATCACTTGGATGGTTTTCATCTTGTCATCCTCCTGTGTGTGTTATCTGGTTTTGGAGTGTGGAGCCCCTGTAGTGTCATCCTGGACCATCTTTGCCGTTGTTGTTGTGGAGGTGTGTTTCTAACCTGTGCTTCTTACTTGCAGATCACTCACTAGAGTTACTGATCACACTTGGGCCCGGTGTGTGGAAGTGATCTAAGCTCCTGCAGTAGACTCTAACTCTCTCTGTCTGCACTGACTGTCTCCACAGGAACACCACAGTTTGGTTTGATCATGTTGTAATGAGTTTACCTTTTGCTGCGTTTGCACTTTACATCGCCCACACACAAACCTCCACCACTCATGCGTAAGACACACCACTGACTTTACCGATTACCTCATCTCATTCTATATACATTTCATTTACCTATTTAATTTGGTCTTATTTGCCTGTTTGCTCTTTTTGAAGTATTGTTTAAACATTCAAACATGGAGTTGTTTCCCTCTTTGTTGTACAAGACTGTACTTTATCTAATTGGCTCAACAAGTTTGCTACAGTGCTAAGCTCAACACTGAAGCCAAGCCTGCGAATGAACGGAAAAAGCAGTGGGTTTTATCGTTAGCCCTGGTGTCATGCAGCTAGCACAGTTTATAACAAGTGACCAAGTGTTTGACTTACGGTAGAGGAGGTGATATGTGTTGCAGTTGAATGAAATTATAACAAAGCATAAACTTGTTTTAAATATTTTGTTTAAATTCTACATTACAGCTCAGCTGCCTTTCACTCTCTTACAGTCTGTTACAAACAGCTTTTTATAGGAAAGCTGCTGATACACTGCAGTTAATATAAAGTTATTTTTGCTGTTGGGACTGAAGTCTTCTAAAGCAGCTATCTTTCCAAGAATTCAACTTTGATTATTACAGTTCAGTAACTTTATGATGACAATATTTCAGTAACCTTACAAATCTTCACCCTCTCTTTTCCTTAATAAGGAAAGGAAGGCACAATCCACACACACACATTAACATGTGGCCTCATATCAGCATTCATGTGCTTCTGCTTTTTGTTTAAAAAAAAGGGATGACTAGGAAATGACAAATAGCTGAGGTTTGAGGGGACAGAAGAGTTCCTGGTTCGGCCGTATTTAAAGAGACTGCAAGCTACATGCATGAGAACACATGACAGGCTCCTCACAGCAGGTTCGTGCTTACTTTAATTTTGTTACATTAGTAATCACGTTTACAGCTTTTTGACAATCAAAATATATCTACATTGTAAACGTTTAATTTAGGAGAAAGGTTTGAGCCTTATAGTTAAACATTATTTGTATTTTTTTGCAATTATTTGTTCATTTAATCTGCTTTTTAATGTGGCCGCTGCACTCCAGTGTTGGCCTTTGACCTTACACCCAGGATGCTCTCTCCATCATTGACTGCGATTAAACAAAGCCTCCAGGACACTAGTCATCTGGCTGTGGATGTTTTCATAACTGGTGAAAAGGATGGCTTTCAAAGAACACTCATCTTCCTCCTCACCTGTGGCTTCTCCAGCCTCCTGCTCAGCTCCCTGCTCCTCCTCTACCTCCTCTTCACTCTAAACTATGAGCTTGCAGTTGCTGGAGGGATTGCTGGCTGCTTTGGGACTCTACTGACAGTTGCTCTCTTCCTTTCAAAGAGAGTAAGGTGTTTAGGGACTCTTTTTGTGATCTCTATATTCATGAAGAAGAGTCGAAACTTGCTCCTGACTGCCGGCACCAGTTTGGTGCTTCTTAGAAATATCCGCAACACCTTGGAGAACCTCTCAGGCTTAGTCGGGAGTATGATATGCAACCTAAAGGCCAAGAAAGCAGCCATCATTGATCCATTCCGTAACTATGTGAAGATGTTGAAGTGGCTGGGAAACATTCTCAAAGGGTTTACAGACTTTGGGGTTTTGAACCTTGACTTTAAACTTGAGGTTTCACCCAAACTGGAATCCGAACAGTTCAAGGCGAAACTCACCGAAGCAGAGCAGAAGCTGAACGAAACTGTTAAGTATGTGCAGTATCTCATGAGCACAGTCTCCTCTGTGAGCGAAAGAATGTTTCCCGCCATCAGCTTCCTCATGCTCATGATGTTTATTGCGCTGCACATAAAAAAATTCTGCAGTGACATGAAGTACCAAAACAGGTTCATCAGCAGCAAATTTGTGAGTTTTGATGAAAAGCAGAAGGCGGAAGGAAAACCCCACATCCTCCCACTCACACCGGAGGAGGAAAGGCTGTACACCGCTGTCCCCTCCGCCCGTCCCACCACCAAAGAAGGGAGAGCTATGCTACGATTCGGTGTTCCAGTTTTGTCCCATTTTACAGCCTGGGTCATGTTTATAACTGTGGATGCCTTGTTGTACTGTTTTATTGGTATTGTAACAACAAAGTTATCAGAGCTGGAACCGTTCAATGTCCCACTGTTAATAAGCATGAAGGTAAGTATACTCGTGAAAGCCTCAGACCCACTGACACATTTCTAAGTTTATAGTGTTTGTTTCAGCCAGACAGCTGCTGAATGCTTTTTATTATCATCTCAGGGGATTGCAACCTTAATAGGTATATCGTTTAGTGAGGAAAACCATCAGGGAGACTTCTCCTATTCTGTGACCCTGTTTGAGAAGAAGTGTCTTCCTAAACCCAAGCTGCTGCTCTATAACTCTGTGGTTCCTTTGGCTGCCATCCTGCTCGTCCTGCTCATTATGGCTCTTATTGCTGCCAAAGTGACGCAGCTCAGGCTGATGGTCTGCGAGAGGTTCTTCTCCAACGCTGCGGAGGCGAGAGTGGAATACCTGCATGCCAAAATCCTGAGGAAGAGATCAAAAAGGAAGACGTGCTGCCTGACATCCCATTTTTTTAAGGTTTGTTCTACTGTGTATTATTATAAGTTGAAGTTGTAAATTTTTGTATATAAGAGTAAAATTCATGTTTAAGTTTTTGTCTTTGTCTTTTTTAGCCACATTTCTGGTGCCCACTGCTTTTAAGACCCAAAGCGGATCTTCAGAGTGTGGTGTGAGGAAATCAGTCTTTCTGCTACCTGTTGTTTGTGTTCAATGAGTAAGAATGAATATGGAAACATAAGAGGGACTGATGGTAAGGACCGATTTGACCTATGACTTTCTTTACAGAAGCACTTCTACATATTTATACTTTAACTTTTACCTCTGGCAAAAAAATTTCCATAATATTTAAAAAGCTCTTTCTGTATATAAACTGTCATGTCTGACTAAAATTAATGGCCAATTTCAAACCGAGTGCTTCTCTGGAGGTAAATAATATTCATATGTGGCCTACCAATGGCTAAAAAATGTGTAAAAAGCAAAGTTTTTGCAGATCTGTTTTGATACTGTTGATAAAAATATTCCGTGAAAGTATCTGCTTTTTCATATATTTGATAGTTTTGCGCACATTTAAAGTTCAGACTGTTATTGTGATGAATTCAAAACAAGTTCTTTAAGGATCATTGGTGGTTTACTGCTTTTTAAACTCTAATTATTTATAATATATATTTATTTACAATGAACTTTAGTTTGTTTTTATGCTGATGATACTTTTTTATTTACTGTCAGCTCTGGTTAACCTGTTTTTCCCAAGCTCCAGCCCTTTTTAATTATTTTGAGCTTTGTCCTAAACTCCAAAAAACAAAAACATTAATGATAAGATTGGACTGTTACCGCACAGGATACAGACATTTTTAATACTTGTAAAACATAAACCCAGTGTGCTTTTTTAGTATATGGCAATAACCTGTATGCAAATTAGATGAAAGAATGGATGAACTTAAAATATCTTAACACCAACTCTGAAATGTGGTAGACTGAGGGTTTTTAAATTTCAGTTTTCTGATATTTTTATAAAAGTTTTATGAGTGTTTTACTGTATATGTGTGTGTATGTCTAATTATCT
Organism: Ctenochaetus hawaiiensis; assembly: GCA_029783645.1. NCBI lineage: Eukaryota > Metazoa > Chordata > Actinopteri > Acanthuriformes > Acanthuridae > Ctenochaetus > Ctenochaetus hawaiiensis. Next base: position 23,413,138 of record JAPZDY010000025.1, read on the forward strand.
TGTTGTGATGTAATATTTATATGTAATTTATGACAACATATACATTTTTTTTATATTTTATTATAATTGGAATTTTTTAATAAATCCATGTTAATCAAACTCTGTGCCCTTATTTGCTTCACCTGAATTTTTGTAATTGTTATCCCACATGCTTAAGTAGTTAATTAACTTATGTAATATTACATAACAGGTCGTTGTGCCAGTTGACAATGAAGGAAACAATGGAGGATAATTAATGGTTTCACCACTTCACACTGATAATAGCCAATTAATTACTAACCATAAATCATCAGTTTATAATTACATTCAGTTTTGCTTTAACGAGCACTAAGGACCTATACATTTCAGCTTACTTTTCAGTGACATTATATACATTACATCATATTCATTATGTAACACTGCAGCTGACAATGTTCTGTGATGAATCCACCTCAAACTGTGAGAAGAATCCAGGAAATAACAGGATAAACTGTTTGTGTTTAGAATAATAGGACCAAATATTTCACCAAGACAGAATATTGAATCTCATAGAGATTCCAGAGTTTTTGTGGGCATTGAGAAAACTTAGTGTGTTTAATTTTACTCTGTACCTCAAGTTTAAGTTTACAACTCTGAATTCACGCTGGTGGAAATGTATCATATTAATTATATCCACTGCACTGTACTTCTTTTGGATTATAGATAGAATACAGGAACTAAACAGCATCTTAAATCCTAAAATACAGAAGGCAGCCATCTGTATTTTACCTCCATGTGTAATGCTCCCCTGCAGAGCGCAGAACAGCGATATTTGCTTACATAATCTACAGATGTCCCCTACATGTGCATGGGAACAGCACTGTCCTCTTTCCACTTATGCACAGTCACTGTTCATTTCCATCCCACAGGTGATTCAAAGTGATTATTTAACCTTGTTGGACTGCTTTCTGTCTTTTTGTCCACTTGTTTTCTTTTCTGTTCCCTCACATCAGTTTTTCATCTAAAATTTCCTTTTCATCCAAAATATGTTTTTATGTCAGTAGTCTAAAGTCACTAGCTTTTTTTTTAGTTGAAGATTTTCAGTTTTAGAATGGGATGAAAAGGTTATTTGTTTTTTCAAATATATATTGGATGAGGAAAACAATGGGGTTTTTTTTAACCTGAATCATGGACAAAGGACTCATTTTTTTGTTTGCAGTGTTACTGGTGTAAATGTATTTCAAATTACAATGTCTCACAGTTTCCACAGTTCACTGATGTTGTACAAACAGTCGAAAGAATGAATGCAGCCAGACCACCATGCTGGTGACCTGCTCCCACTGATACAATGTGCTCTCCAGGCTGAGGAACAAGAGAAGACCTTTCACTCTTCCTGCTGTCCTCAGCTAGGACATTTGGATTTCTCTGAATGAGCAAAAGGGGCCATTTGTATAATTTTTAATTAAATAAAACAACCTTGATTCTATAAAAAACAAAAAGTATTCTCTAATGTGGTCTAATTTAAAAAAACGACCTTCTTCCTGCTTATGTTTAATTTTTTGACTCTGCAGAAATGAATTTTTCATTCTTTAATTTTTAATAAGAATTAATATCTCACTCTCTGATTCAGTTAAGTGAAATCACATTCAAAACTCTTCAAACCAGTCCAGTTCTCTAGCAGGCAGAGGGACTCATCTCACCATTTCCAGAAATGCTCAGTCTCAACTGTACAAAACCCCACACCATCCCTTCCACTGTCAGAGGAAAGAGGAAGGAAGTGGTGCAGCTCAAGGATGAGTAGGCCTTCTGTGACTCACACACCGCCACTGACCCGTGTGGCAACCTGATAAGCTCACATTATGTCTCAGCTGGCCCTGTGGCATTATACCACGCCAGCATGCCAACCCAATAGGAAGCTGCCACATGATGCTCGGTGACAGCCGCAGACCTGTTTTTTTTACAGGAAAAAGAATGAATGCAGTCCATACATGGGCATAGATGCTGTGCATATGATAATACATCATCCAACTCAATATGCAAATACAGAGTCAATCTGGGTCAACAAAGAAGTCTTAATACTGTCATGCATGTCAGTGCATGTTAATGACTGTTTCTTCAAAGGAGAGGATGCTTTTTTGGTGAGAAACATCAGTACTGTTGCCAATGACAACAAAAATTTAGGGAAAAGAAGTCTTAAAAATGAGAAAAAGGCTCAGTAGGAGAGAACTAAGATTCACAAAACTAAAACCAGCTTTTAAAATATCATATACTCACTACATTAAAGTGTGAAAATTATCTACTCTCATATCACGTCATATTTTTAACCACTTTAATCATGCATTAGCCCTATTTAAATGCTTTCCAGCATATTATTTGATTGCATAATGTAAGTTAGAGCAAATATAATTTTCATCAGTGCAGTGCGTTCTACTGACCTGTGTGCTGAGCAGAGCTGACCTGGAAACCTCACACAGTTGAGCAAATATAACAAAGGTATTATCTGCAAACAGAGTGTTAACCTAAGTGTACATCAGAACTGACCTGAGGACCAGCACCACCACTGCACACAGTGATGTAAAAGACTGGATCATTTATGTATGACTGGCACAAACATGATGAAACATTCACATGTTAAAAATGTAGAAACCTCTCAGATGAGGTTTTTCAGAGGGGCAACATTTGGGCATTTTGGCTCTGGTTCCTGGATTGTACTGAAGAAAGGCAGCTGGAGATTCAAAGTTTCTTTTCCAAAGCTCTGGGTCTGTTGGTCATACTGTAATGACTTGGCCTTCGTAGGGTTTTCTGATCACAGCTGTAGGCTTCCCCACCTGCAGGCCAAACACAGCAACACAAAGGATTAAGTGATCTTTGTCTGCGGTGCCTCATGAGTGTCTAGTTACTTTAAATCTAACATAAATCTGAATGTCAGTCCTCTTATAGAAGCTTCACATAAAAGCAGTCCTTCAGTGTCCTTTATGTTTTATTTATGCTCACTCCGTGAACAAAAAATGACAACTTAAAACAAATAATAAAGATCTTAAATTCCAGCAATATAGCAGACATGCGCCTGTTAATTTAGAATGATTGTGATTCATTAAAAAAAGGCACGGTGGTGAGAAAAGTGGCTGGTGTCATCACGTCTCATGAGAACAATAATGATTCTGCACACTCACTTCTTTTGTGAACAGAGAACACTTTTTGTGGTCATATTAGGAAATGAGGTCATTTTATAAATAACATTTGACTATTATTTTATTTTAAATGAAATGACTACAAGCAACTTTAGTAGCACATACACAAATTCTAGACACAGTGTACGGTTCAAGGAAATCAGTGCTGGATGGTTTTTCACTAATTAGACTACTTGAGGTGCTGTTCTCTAATAATGAAATGTTTGTGGCTTCACAGACCTGATCCCTCTGCACAACTCGTTTGTAAACGTATTCAGAGAAGGGTTTTCTGGGGATGAATTTGCCGTGCCCTGCAGACACCTTCAGCTGTCCTTCCTCATAAACCACTTTGCCTCTGGAGATGGTGACGACAGGGACACCGTGGCACTCCATGCCCTCGAAGATGTTGTAGTCCACAGCCTGGTGGTGGGTCTTGGCTGAGATCTTCCTGCCAAGACACAAAGACACCTCAGCAGGTTTGCAAACAGCTACAGACAAGACAACTGTTTCAGAACTTGACTCCTATCACATGCAGCTCCTGTGATAAGCAAGGAAACCACTGCATGTTCACTGACTAACAAGCTGGAAAGAGAAAACACAGACATATAGTGAAACCTTAATGCATCCTGTTCTACACTGAAACTGATCGAATCAGGCCAAGATGTACTCGAACACAGCATCGGGTCACTGCAGCTCTCTTACTTTGCAGCAACCAGCAGTATAATATAATATATTATTTACAGCTCTTGCTCATGTGATGCCGTCCTCTCTAAAAAAGGCTGGAGTAGTTTGTTGAAAAAGCTTTGCTGAAGAGACCAAAGACAGGCACAACTTTTCAGTCCTCACCCAAATAAATTTAACCTTGCTGAAAAAAAAAATTACTGCCAGGAAGGACTTAAGTGGTTATGTAACAACACTTGTGGTAAATTTACTTAGCAGGGCATCTGTATATAATTTTTAATGAAGATCAAAGTAAAACTCATTATTCTTACTTTTGCTTGTATTGTACTCAGCCACTGTTATGATCTCTCTCCAGCCACATGTATTAAAGTGTTTTATGCTTCATGTAGATTGATTTTTATCTCCTACATAAATATTGTACTTCTTGCTCCACTCCGCTTTAGTTCCTGGTAATTAAATATTAAACTATAGGAATTTTTGAATGCAGTGTTGCAGAGCAGGTTATATATGATGATATATATACAAAAAGCTAGTTAAAGTTAGCTCCACTTTCGACAAAGGTTGAAATGCAGCTTATGCTATTTAAGTTTCAATAAATCAATATTAAAATATAAAAAAATGTATTATTTAAAGGGTCATTTATTTTCAAAAAAGCACATGCAGCTCATTTTTAACATTTTAAGCACACTTTGCTTTAAATGCTTTTTATTTTATATCATTGCCACTTTCACTTAAACCTGCAATATCAGATTCTTGGCAGCCACAGGAAAAACTATGAACAGCTGATATGTGACAGATGTTTATAAATAGTTACCACACTTTTAGGAGATACAGATAAATATTAGCATTTTTCTGGACTTCTTTTAGCTAATTTTTTGGTTTCCAAAATGTTCTTAAAAAAAAAAAAAATTTGGCTTTTAAGCTGTTAGATGCTGCCCAAGTTTAACTAGCTAGTTGCTACATTGGTCTGTAATTTGGTGCTAAACAGGAGTGTAAACACGCTTTAAAAAAACAACAATCAGGGCTGCAAGAGTAAGAGTCTGATCATTAAACCAAAACAAAGAGCTAAAAGACAAAAAATGCTCTGTAGAGTTGCAGTTTGGAGATGTTTCTCTGGGGTTCATCACTACAAGCCAACCCTTTCACATACAATGGGCCATGTTATCCATTTTTAATATAGATATATTATTTATTGTAGCCATTTCAAGTAAAGAGCCTTTCTACTTCCATTACTGCATGTAGTTACTCATGGCAGTGGTAATTAGTAGTATTTAATGCTGTAATGTTGTTTCCAGGGCATTCTTCGGGGGCTGTTAAATGGCTTTTTGGAGAATATAAAATTTACTTCCTAGAGAAACTTGATAACAAGCTTTGCATCAAATAAGCAAATGCTGCACAGAACAGATTGTAAATGTCTGAAAATATTAATCACATCTGAGTGAAAAGACTCAATCAGCTGCAAACAGTGAAATAAGTCTGACTCAGCCGGTTCTATGAAGCACAATCAATGTTTTTTTCTTTTTTGTGCAAGTCCTCTTCTATAGCCATACATGCACATTTCCTGTTGACTTGTGATGCCAGACACCATGTTTAGTGTGTACTCACAAAAACAAGATGTGTCCCCATTATTCAAGTAGCCTAATTATGAGACACAAGGCAACTGACTGAGCTTCCGAGGCGCTGCTGGTTATGCAACAGTTTGTGGCCCCTGGTCCCGGATGTTATGAAGTGACACTTGCGCCAAGGGCAATTAATTACACAGTTTCACAGATGAATTCACGGCTGCAGAAATCAAACATGAGGCGCTCTCATGCTTGAAAGGCATTATAACATCAGCAGACACACACACATGGTTAAACAGACAATTCACAAACAGTGTAAGAAACAGGTGATGTCCGAGGGTGTCGGGCCTGAGAGGATCAAACTCTCTCACAGTTCAGAAAGGTGAAGATTTCAGGTCTCACACAAGCATTTCGGATGTCACCAGTGAATTCATTTACAGCAAATCACACTGGGAAACAATGTGTTCTTCTCCAGTTCACATCAGCGGTTAGTGACTTCCCTGAGGGGCTCAGCCCAGATTCTCCAGCAAACAGTGCAGTGCAGTGCAATTCTGGGTTATATAAGCCGGAGTTTGCTACAGTATGCAAGCTACTGGAATGCAAACTGTCCCCTGTGCCTGCATCAGTGCATGTGCAGCACCGCACAGCAGACTGTTCTTTGCTCCATAAGCGAGACTTTGTTAGAAATATAAGAAAATGGAAAGAAACACTGACGCGATCAGATTTTATAAACGGCGGTTTAATATTCTGAGCCCTCTACTGAAAATAGCCTTAACACTGTGCGTTCTGCACTATGACAATTGGTTTAGCGCCCACGTGAAATATTCGTCATCTTTAAGATCCTCACCATGACCCATCAGCATCACCCCAGTAATGCTGCACGCATCTAGCTTATGTAAGTGTGTTCAAATCCTTCCCAAAAATAACCAAACATGGCCAAAGAATTAATCATTCCAACAGTCCTTTTAATGACTGATGAATGTGATTCATATGTAAATTGTGTTATGCTTTAATTTGCAGCTGAAGATAAGTAGTGACATACTCTGACTTCTGAATAGCACACAGACGTAATCAGCTTACGTGGTGGGTTACTGTGAGTGTGTGTGTGTGTGTATTGAGGTGGCACAAGATGAAAGATGCATCACTTTTCTTTTTAGTTGCCTGTATCTGTATCCCACATGCTTTACTGCTAAACTTTAGGAACCTTATCTTATTCAGCCGAATGCTTTGACACCCTGAAGACATGCTTTCAAGTTTGCCCAGTGTTTCAGCAGCTCCATCTGCAGCTGAAGCTGCTGACAGCACTGGTAGAAATGTTTCTCTTTGATGATGTGAGATAAGAGAGCAGTCGTGCACATTTGAAATGGCATGCAAACAGTGTCCAATAGCTTTCTTTTCCTGCTATATTTCAAAAGCTTTCTCCCATACTGCTGAATGGCTGGAGTCAGCTCCTCACCTTGTCATCTTGGGGTCCCATATAACAACATCAGCATCCGAGTTCTTGGCGATACGGCCTTTCTGTGGGTAGAGGTTGAAGATTTTTGCTGCGTTGCTGCTCGTAACAGCTACAAATCGATTCTCGTCCATTTTGCCACTGTGCTGAGGGGGAGAAAAGCACCCGCTTTCAGTAAAGAGGCCACAGCAGATGACAACATAATATAGAATTAGCAGACCAAAGGCCAGTGCTTAACTGTGCAGCAGGCAACTATGTTCTGCCAAAAAGTTCTCTAATGTGTGATGTGTAAGCGCTGTTGCGTATGGTAAATCTTTCCACTGGCCTTGGGGCGGCTGGGCTGAAACAACCATGAGAAAATGCAACGTCTGCTCTCTGCAGAGTTCTGCAGCTGCAGAGTGTATTTCCTTTTGTTTATACTGTAGACAAATAGAAATGCTTGTACTTTTGGTTAAATAAATGAAAACAGAAGAAAATCAAAGTCAGTACATTTCAAGAAGTTTACATTTTAAGCCCAACTAAAAAAAGCACAATGTAAATTTACTAGGCATTAAAAAATGTACCCCAGACCCCTGAACACTGCTGTGCAGAACTCCTGTACAGAACTCTCGGGCATTACAAATCTGATGACTTTAGATTAGCAAATGGGTTTAAACGGGTTCTTGTAGGAGGCTTATAATTTTAAGAGATTTTGTGCCTCAATGATGCATGTTCCTCCCATTCACCTGGCATTTAAACACAGTGCCTTGTCCCTACATTACAGTAGAATGTGTCAAGATGACCTGGATATGTGCAAACAGGGACTTTTAATTCTAAAAGCACAATTAAATTTAAGGTTATGTTGTTTTTTATGTAGTCTTATGTTTTTTTTATGATATAGACGTCATGTGGTGTTATTTTAATGTTTTTTTTTATGTAAACTATTAACAATTTTCTATGTAAACTGTAAATATATGATTTTTTAAAATATTTTTTTAGATACATTTTATATTGCTTAATAACGATAATGCAGAGTGATTTAATGCTTAATAATAATAGTGCAGAGTGTGAATTCATATCCATTCATATCTACTCATATCATTCATCTCCAAATATAAGGTGCCTCATGAACTAACAGTAAGCATACATGAGCAGTGGAGCCTGACATTAGAATAAGAATGTACAGCTGACACAGGGTAAAAAGTGCAGAGATGGTGTTAGAGAAATTAAGGATTATCATGTTGTAAATAGTCTAAGTGTTTTTCTATTATGTGACTGAAGATTTTTTGAAA
>JAPZDY010000025.1:23437621-23482621 GCA_029783645.1 Ctenochaetus hawaiiensis
CAGGAAGAAAAGTTAAAGCAATGTGGGGGAAAAAAAGAGAAAAGCAGGTTGTGTGAAAGAAATAAAAAAAAAATGAAAGTGGTCTGTGTGAGAGGAAAAAGATGGGATAATTAAAGAGAGTGAGAGAGAGTGTATCATGCAGCTCACGCAGGGGAGAGCTGATCAAACTATAAATCAAAATGTCTCTGTTATATCTTGGTTCAGATCTTTTGACAGTATATTGCTTGTTTTCCTCGTGCAACATGGCAGCTGGCTACACATCAAGTGGAAAGATGTACAGTACATAAAGATGTTCAACCTTCTCGTAGATGGTAAAATGTAGTAATAAAAAAAGTAAAAAAAATGTGATCACTCAAAATCCCTCAAATCACTCAAAACTTCGCACCTAAAAACTTCTGGTACCTTTGAAAAACACTTTTTTCTTGGTTTCATTGTGGACTCTAAAACCAAGTTAGGAAGATGACGCATGGTAGATTGCGGATTAGTTAAATAGTGATTTGAAATCCACAACACAGTGACTCAGTTAATATGTAAATACAGAGAGATAAATGCAAATTTCAGCAGCAAAGAACAGAGTTCATTCTTGGGTTTTATTTGTTAGAAATCTCTGCAGGGAGAGATTGCAAAGTGTTGTACATTCTGTCTGTGGCCAAAAGGCAATTACTGCCAGAAAGCTTTTGACTCCTCCTGATTATGTGATGCCTTTCAAAAAATTACACAGATTTCACATCACATGCTGAGCATACCTCGGCTACAGTTGGGAGCCTCTGAAGAAAATCCTGACATTCATGCACACCACCCCCCAGCCTCGTATCTACTGTAGGCTTTATTTTGTCTGTGGGGACGATGACAGACGAATAGGAGGGGGTGCTGCTTCCACTCCCTGGTCAGCAGCACTGCAAAAAAATATTCATATTAACAAGTCATTTAGTGCTGTCTTGATTTTAAAAATCCCATTTTTAATAACATAGAAAGTGACAGCTTTGGCAGTTGAGATAGTGAGTTCCTTCTTAAAAATCATCTTTTTTCTTTAAACTATTAGATTTATTGAAAATTTTCTCCTTTAATGGCACAAAAATTCGAGAAAAAGAAAATGTTCTATCTCCACTGTCATTCATTCACTTGGTTTTATATGGTCCCACCTGCAAAACACTAATTAATGCCACGAATGGAGGACAGATCATGTTGTGCCTCTTTACTGTGTCTCCTCACTGCCCTGAAACTGGCGAAATGTGGCTCCATCTAAAGTGATAACTTTACACTGTACGCTGATAGAAATGCCAACTAGTTGAGAGTCATTTTGTAATCTTGTCTTAACGTATTGAAAAGCTCATTTTTAATAATAGTCACCATGCTAGAAAGCAAACCTGCTAATATTAATTTTCACAGCCCATGTTTGTTTGCGAGAGTGGATGTTACATCAAATTGTTATTTTGTAATGAATTACTGTTAGTAATAAAAATGTATTCTCACACTGGAGGTTTGTAGCTGCAAGTTACGAAACATTTTAATCTGATGCTAACTGTGCTGCGCTGCTGAGTCGAAAAGACTGACTGATTCACTAAAGCAGATCCATGGTCAGGCCCCTTTTTCTCATAATAATAATAATAACAGTAAAATTATGAAATGATAATGAATCAAAAAGACATCTCTAAATAAAGCTGCAACATTGGAGAGAGTCAAAATAATTTTTCCCGTACCAAATAGAGACTTTCAAGAGATGGTCTCAACATCACACTTAGCAAAGTTGGTTATTGCTATGATGTCATTAATATTAATACATTTTATGATGTTTAGATGAAATAAAAATGCATGGTTTCAGTTGATAATTTTGGGTCCTGTGAAGGAACCAGATTTGTCTTTCGGGTATCTGGCTAAAAAAGTTTGTGTGGACTAAGGGATAGCATGTCAGTGTCACATTTCACCATGCACTAAAAAGTAAGGCCATGTATGAAGGTGCCAGCAGGGGGCAATAATGATGGGAGCAAAGGACAGACATTGAGTAAAAAGCGTGAGGGGTGCTTCAGGGTGGATGAGGGTGTTTAACATTGACTTTAGCCCAAAAACCCATGTAAAACCAAATATCAGCCCTGACTTATTATGACTTACTTTATGTAACTAATTTATGTCTTTAAAGCTACGTAAGTAACGCAACTTTTGTACGTAAGTTGACTTACTTAACTAAGATACCTATTGTAACCCATACAATGACCTTCTCTTAATCATTGCCACATAGTTTTGATGCCTGAACTGAACCAGAGTGTTTTGTAACTAGTATTATTATGAAAGTCAAACCCTAATTAGCGAACGTAAAGGGCAACATTTAAAATGTCTTTTAATTGTTTTTTAACTGTATTATTTGGAAAAATTACAAAATGGCATTGTCAATTCAAATGTGATCAGTAAACTGTTGGAGGAACTGAATACTTCAGTATGTAAAATAAAAACATGGCTTTACTGTTCTCTGTAGTTTAAATGGTTTTTCTCCCTTCAGTAATTATTATAAGTATTTCATGTATGCAGTAAAAACAAAGTCAGACGATGCTTGAAGCACTGTTCTGCAAAATTACTGTTTCTTTGAATAAAGTGTTGAAAGTAAGTGTTGTATAAATTTTAGCAGAAAATAAGGTTTCAACCTTTTATCAGAATTTTTTACAGAAAATCACATTCAAAAATTGATAGAATAGTGTTAATAGCTTAGAATACATGGAGTATATTAGGGATGCCTGTTATATTGACAACATAAAACAGAACTTTGTTAGACATCAGGTTTGCAATCTAGAAAGTGAACACATTGAAACTGGATCTGTCAGAACCACAGAACCTGATAGTTCCACTGTTCTGTCAGTTTTCTGGAAACCCGCAATACTTTCCAAAAGAGTCACATGGTTAAAAACATCTTCTAACGAGTAAAACTTCATTGGTAACATTATAATTATTTTATCTGATGAAGGACAGCTATAATACATAAGACTCTGTGCTGGACCCGATGGCTTCTTAAGCTGGGTATTTTTTGCAGTGCGCGCTCAGATGCGCTCAGGTTGCACCAGCGTCAGTCAGGGGCCTCAACACTGACTGACACCCTGTGAATGATAGTGAAATCTAGCAGGTGCATTTGGCTTGCATACCTCTGATCAGTACACCACTGTGCTTGTCTTCTTAGCTTGCTCTGTAATAAGCTCCTTCAAAGATCAGTATGTACACCCCCCCAACTCCCTCCTGATAAGATCTGGAATATGTAGTTCTCTCCTTCCCTTTATTCCCAACTCTTTTCGTTTTCCTAAGAAAATGTCAGTTTAATCATATCTTAATGCTTTGATAATGGGGTTCTTTTACACGGGCGAAGAACAGTCACTTCAGTGTCTTAAAAGCCCAGGATGTGGAGGGAAGGAGAGAATGTCTCTAAATTAAATTTGCTCGGGCCCTGCCTCGGCGCTGTGTATGTGCATTTGTGTGTGTACGTATGCGTGTGTGTGTGTGTGTTTAACAGCGGAAACTGAGGCTCTTTTTCACCCCTCTTGACAATCAAACAAAACATGTAATTGTTTCATGTACGCAAGTGAAGACTATTAATATTTAAATGTCAGCTTCCTTGATTTAAGTAATTGTGAAAGTTTAAATGGAGGTTAAACAGGAATGTCAGTATGGGCCAAAACCCTGCCTCTTTAAATATATGCAGCCTGCTTTATCTTTACTGCTTTACTTCAGTATGTCACACAGTGAGGTGCAGAGACAATTCATGTCTCATATGAGACTTTGTTTCTGCTCTATTTCTATCTCTGCTCTATTTTGGATATAAATTATTTCCACAACAAATCGCCATAAGGAAATGACAAAACAAGAGCAAATAAATAAATTATTTGTAAAGTGTCACTGTATGCTAACAGAGGAAGGAGGGAGCGCCATGGTCCCCAGTGGAGGTGCGTGTGCGATTGTGCAGGTGTGAAGCCAGCTGCCGGGCTCCTGAACGCCCCCCCACTTCCCCTGTCACTCATGATGACAGGCAGGTGGGGTGGCGAGCGAACACACACTCCCTCAACTACAAGTGCACAACTGTTAAGGTGTGTGTTACTCAAATGCCGTGAGGGAACTGAACACTGAACTCATGCTACTGTGAGTTTTAAGAAAAAGGAAAAAAAGTTGCTAATGTCAGGTAAAGGCCATGCTCAGAAAACAAACCCTGAAACTGGTTTGCAGAGAAAACTTGCAGCAGCACCACCCATTTCCAGCCATTTAGACAGTGTAAGAGGGAAAGACCAGAGGGCATATTTAAACAGCCCTGTGGCTCTTCCATGTTGCTGTCAGTCCTCTCTGAGACCAAGACACTGCCGGCTGCAGCATTGTCTTGACCTACTTGTGATTCGTTAGTGCGCTGAATTAGAGGGATGGCTGACAAAAACAGCTCAACAAAGGGAGGGGGAAAAAACAGCTTAAGAACAAATAGCCATTTCTGGTGGAGTTCTGAGTTCTAATCAGTGAAGCAGAAGACAGCGGAGAGCAGGGGAGTCTGCGCGCAAAAAAAAACATTATCTGCGTCTCAAGATGGATCCTTGACTAATCCCGCTGTCTGAGCTCAACGCTCCCAAGATGCTCCGAGACGAGAGAAGGAATACTGGAGGAGAGGAGGTGGTGAGGGAAGGGGACCACGGATTCAGGGGAGGAAAAAAAAAAAAAGCCAGTTTAGTCTTCCCACAGGCCAGTGTCAGTTCAGGGACAACATTTTGGCCCTAATTGCACTTTCTCAAACTGCAGCAGATTATGGTTGGGCACCCCCTTGCACGGCCAAATCGAGACAGTTAGCTGCTCTAGATCCTTATTAGCGTCACACTCATTTTTCCCGAGCATTCAAGACTCCAGTGTTACCCTTCCACGAAAAAAGCAGCAGAACTGTAAGGAAGACGTCCTCCTTTCATCATTTAATTAGTTAGTTTGCATTGGCTGGTACAGTAAGCGGCGGATTTGTTATTTATTTGCTGAAACACAGGCTGCCACATTATTGTGTGGCTCCATGCAGGCTGCTGTCCTCTTTGATTCAGGCTAATGGAGTCCCACCAAGCTACATAATATGTGCTGTATGAAAAGCCTCTAATTCCAAATCATCCTAAAGGAGCGATGCGTACAGCAACAGAGAATGTCTGCACAATGACAAACACACTGACGCACACACGAAAAATAAAAAAATAAAAAAACAAGAAAAGGAGGGAAAGAAAAGAGAACACAAAAACTTCATGTGATTTTGCTTGGACATGAAGCCAATTTGTTCAGAGAATCATTTTACTGCCATTCACAGTAAATGATTAAAAGGCAGCTACTTCACATTGATCTCTCGCACAAAGCTCAATAAGCGACCGCAGCTAAACAAGGAAATGCATTTCACATTCTTTGTTTTTGGTTGCAGAGTATTACAATTTATTGAGCCCCCACTTGCATAATGGTGATATTGTACTCAGTGTTTTTAGCACTGAAAAGGCATGTTCAGTGTGATGTATGCTATTTAATTGTGCTCAGGTTTTCAAGCAGAGGGCAAAAAATTTTATGAGGAGTGAGGGGAGAGTCCAGTGATGCGGGGGAACAGCGTTTAAGCTGTTGCAAACTGCTGCTGCTTAACAGGACTCTGTCACTGGCACTCTGTAAAACTGTCAGGGTTACCATTGAGATGAATCTAAAACTGGCCACAGGGTTATTTTTAGACTTGGCTGCAGGATAAAAAGTTTCTGAGCTCCATAAGTAGGTCAGCTCAAGTGGTGTTCAGATTGCTGTTATGTACAATTACTGAAAAGTAGCATCTCCGGTCGAGAGCAACTTTTAATCCACACTCCAGTGAATGAGCGAGTCAACTTCTCCACTCACCAACTTTAAAATAAAAAAAAAAAATAAAAAAATTCTAATCCTTAAACAGTTTGTTCTACAAGTTGGTTTTGTCAGCATACCTGACCACAGTGTTGTGTCAAAAAACAGCTGCTGTAAATTTGTACAGTTGCTGCGGCTTCTTCCTGCTGGCTGCTGCAGATTTTGTATTACAGATCCAGTAGTTTCCTGCAGTTGTATATTTCTCTTCCTGCAACCTCAGGCACCTTTACAGCTCTGTTAGTGCTAATGCAGAACATGCATTAGAGCAAAATCGGTTTTAACATGCATGCTCACCTTTTATTTTTAAGGACTAGATCTGTTAAAAATTACAGTAGGGTGTGCGGGGTTAATTTGAATCACAACAGTTATGATGCAGGGTTTCTTTTAAAGTTGATTGTGTTTTGTGTTTACTGCTGGCCCGTGGTCAAGGCAGAAACAAATCACACATTCTCAACTGCTTTTATCTCACCAGTTCAAACCTTTTTACTTTCATGAGGTTCAAGGGCAGGTTTCCATACGGTTATTGTATTCCATATAATGAGAGCGAGCGCGGTCAAATAAACCCCTGCTGTATAAAGATGCTGCATTACAACTGTGTATTCAACTGCATTAATTGAATAGCGGGAGGAGAGCAGGTGACAGTGCCGGAGTGAAAATGATGAGCGACTGTTACAGTGGCGCGGCCTCCATTCCAACTTTGACAGGTAAACAATCTAATTGATTTTCCATGGCGTCTTGCTGGACTGTTCAATGCCATATTTCCAAATGCAGACCATTCTCAGTGTTTGCAGAACAGACAAGCCCGTCATCTGTAGCACTGAAAACATGTCAAGTTAGAACGAGTAATTTGTGGTGATGAATGACAAGTGCAGGCTCCTGTTCAGTAGTCTGAGCGCTCATTAGAAAACACATTTTCAGATGTCACCAGGCTTCTGTGTTTTTGTACTTTTTGGGTAGAATAAACAAATATTGCTTGAATACTGCAGTGTCACAGAAATGAGCAGAAGGAACTTAAACCTCAATTGACATGTCTCACGCTGCCGACTTTTTTGAACGTTGACAGCCATCTGTGTGGATTCCTTTCACTCTCCACTAATGAGCTGTGGGTTGAGGAGACCCAATCTACACAGGCCTGTCCCTGGGGCCCTGCGCAGCTGCCGGGCACACACACTCATGTAACATGCACATGCACACACGCACACCCTGTCCCACCCCCCAACAAACAAACACACAAACGCATACAGCCGCCAGCTTCCTTCACTTTGGCTAACCAAGATCTGAAGTCGCACAACTTCACATAGAGTATATGTTATTTTTTTTGCACCACACACATTCCTGTGTGCCAACTACAGAATGTAAAAGTGCCAACACAAGAGTAAAAGGGAGGAAAAAATAATGTACCCAAAAAAATAAGAGTGCTGCACATAATGCTTTGGTTGTGGAGTATTATACAGCTGTTGAATGTTTTTTTTTTTTCTTTTTGCAGAGATGTGAGATAAATTATTTAATACAGTGAATTCTGTTTATGTCTGTTTTAGTATATAATCCAGAGCATGTGTTTTCATGTTTCTGAGCAGTAATGATGTGTGTATGAGAGCGAAAGGGAGCCAAAAGACTGAGAGACTTTGTGTGTAGAAATGAAGCGGTGCAAGAATATTTTACCAAGTCAAAGTTTCCACGGCTTATTCATGCTTCCCCTTCCTCACGTTCCCGTACCTGTGAATGTTGAACAATGTGAGGAAATCTATTTGATCCCTATCACACACAAAAGCAGATGAGCTGGAATGCCACTGATACAGTGTGTGAATAGGAAATGACAGGAAGAGCCTAATCAATGTCCTCCAGGACTGGCAACTGCCTCGCCTTTGTTTCTTTTTGTAAATACAAGCCTCTTTAACATCACAATATAAGCCATTATCTCTCCTGGCAAGGTAAATTTTGGGGGGAGTCGCACAAAAACATACATTTTCCCTCAGCTTGGAGCAGATCAGTCAGGCGAGATCTAAAGTCATGCAAATGTTACGGCAGAAAAATACTGGCAAAATTCATTCTAATTATTCCATATCAGCACATTTGCATGGAATGGATTTTTTTTAAGAAGGGAAGAGTTTATGATCAGTAGAGCTCGGGCATGGGGGCTGTTTAGGAATTCGCAGCATTTTGATCTAATCACAAAATCAAAATATTCATGAAACACAATGATATCTCCCTGAAGCAGGCGGCTAGCCATTAATTTTCAAATTCAGGTAATTTATTAACACTTATCAGAGGCTGAAAAAGCCTTGCTCTGTGTTTGTAAAGTGGGTGAGAGGGAGAGAGGAGTTCGAGAAAACTGATTCCAGATGATTTATAACGGCGTGCTGGATGCATTTTCAACCAGGTATTCAATTAGAATGTATGTCCAATTTTCTATTCTAGATCTAGAGTTAAAAACTCTATTAAAGCACCATCTTCCTTAGCATGCATATCTATTATCAGTGTTCACAGCAAATTTGATAACTCTGGCTCAGGCTCTGTCATTGTGCTCTTTTTATAATTGGTGGTCTTTTTCTTGTTGGGGTTTGACAATAGTTCACAAGATGCTGCTTGGACATATTTTTCTTGCCCATGAACTCCTGCCTTTAGTATTTGTTCCTCTGAATAAAGCCATCATTAAAACAAAATAACAGTTACAACCGATTTCATTTCAACCACAGTTATTACTACTGAATTTTATTATTCTGTATGGCTGGCCTTCCTTAATTACGCCACATCACATTTTTTTGTCTCATGTCGTACATATGGTGACATATTTACTACTTGAAATTAATAACATTTTTTTGAAGCAATGGGCTCTTGACTTCAGACAGAAGAAGACAACAGCAGCTTGCATTTTCTAGCTGGCAACCATCAATATTTTAAGTTGTACTGACAAATCTAGCTGACAGAATTAATCAGTGGTAGCTTGCTAACTTTCAAAGTTGGCTCCATCAGTTGGTTGAAAATGCAAGCTCTGGCGAGTTTCTTAAAGGTTTTAGCTGACTAATTTTTTAAATCTATTAACATTATAAGAAAAACGGTTGCTGACGAGTTGCTAATAATGAAGAATTATTGTGTTTTCAAACATAACTATAAAGTGGGTAACAGCTTTCTTAAAGGGGTTAAATATCAGTGTTTTTGCTAGTTGTGAAAGAGGCTTTTTATGAAGGTAACCTGTTACTCCACAAAATAAACCAGTTTGTTAATAATAAGTATCTTGGCCTCGGAGGAAACTCTGATATCGCAGGTAAAAAGCTAGTTAGCAAGACATGCATGCTAACAGTGCAGCTTACATTAAGGCAGACAGTCAAACTTCTTAATCAAGCCATTATTAAAAAGTACACATTTTATGAAATCTTGACATGAGTAGCAATCCAACATGCAACAGTACAGGTGTGCTAAGTTATGGTTGATAAGCTATGACTGGATCATCATTGTTTGGGTTTAGTAAACCAGCAATAATCTTGTGTCATTGTAATTGTGGGGTACTTATACTGACATCAGCAGCTATCATAAGAAAAATAATGATCATTGTTAATTATTACTAATTATCCCTTTTCATCTTTTAGATTTAAAGCCATTAATAGAAGATGAAGTGACTTGAGAATCAACAAAGCATTCATTTATGTTGTATGGACCTCAGATCTTCTAGTCGTCAAGTGAGACATATCCAATAAGGTAACTGTTGAGCAACAGCTTTTGATAGAACAGACTGACAACTCAGGCCATCTGGGTGTATGTGAATCCATCTGGGTGCACGTCTCCTGAGGGAGGGAGTCAACTTCTCTCAACTGTGGCTCATAATATGACTTTATTCTTCTTTAAGGCTGTAATATGTTCCCTGATCTATTTTAAGTCCGTGTACATTTTGATTCTTTTAAACAGGTAAAAAGAGTGAATTTCAATTTCAGTGTTCATTAGTTTGAGCTTTGAAGCTGCATCCATGGTAAGCCTAAGTTAATACAGACAAAAACACCCTTGATAGAGTTATTGTGAATTACATCTTCTTGGAAATAAAAAACATCTCTTTACATGTTCAAAATGAGTCTGGAGACTCTGATTGCATCACTGGAAAATCATCAAGGGGATTGTGTGGGCGTTTTTTCTTAATCATTCTACTCCACTGTGCCAAGATTATATCTCATAACTCCCATTGTATATTTAGCCATCGCAAGGAAACAGCCAGTGACACATTTTTCCCCTGTTCCAAAGACAAAGTGGTCTGGGGAGAAGGATGATCCAAGGACAGGGGTTAGGAAAAAAAAGGAAAGGCTGGATCTCTTTGTCTTCCAGTAATATTGCAAGGGTGGATTCAAACGGCCCCTGAAGCTGAGCTAAGCCAAGCCCTGAGCTGTGATCGCAGCGTGATAACAACCAGATGGATCAATACATGTGTTGTAAAGGTTAAATGATGTTATGTTGTTCGTTGTTATTGAACATGGCATGTCACACTAGATGATACTGACACCTTTTTCTGCCCTTCCTCTTACCCTGCTCCAGGTTGGGTTGAGGTTGAGGCCCTGTGACGATCCCAAGAGGAGGGTCAAGTGTTGACGCCTTCGCCTACTCAGCCAGTGAACCATCTCTCACCACAGTGATTTGTCCTGGCTGCAGCTTTAAGGTCCAATAAATAAAATGTTATCTGCCTCACAATCAAAATGATCATTTATAAGGGTTCCCAGGAGTGTTGGTCAGTATAATTAACTTAAAAACGAGTATGCTAAAGATTTTTTTGGCTGTTAAAACTCTCCATAATTTAGAGCAAAAGTTTTAAAATATACTGACTAACACAAAGCGCATCCTGCGGTAATAAAGTTCTTGGCCCCCTTAAGATGTTTTAGGAACCCAATCTGCATAATTAATATGAATATTCTGCACCACCAATATATGTCTTAAAATATATGTCTTGTCATTTTTTTCCACACACATTCCTGATTAATTGAAAATATGTTTCACTCATAGAAATTCTACTCACAATAGCTCTAGGGTCAGGTTTAAAATGTGAGTAAAATGTTGGAACTATAGTTTGCTCAGGGTTCCTTAGATTCCACATTCATCCCACCAGCTAGTTAATAATTCACCCGGTGTTCCAGCTGTACATCACTCACTGATTAGCTGGCCTGGATCAAAACTAGCAGCTCTGGATGCAGCAGAGCAGGATCAAGGAGAGCAGGGTTAAGGTTGACTTACTAAACTATTTATTTAAAGGGCCTGCACAACCTCACAGGTGTTTTTAATTTGGGGTGATTAGACCTCAGCTCATGGTGAAGTTGGGTGGAGCTAAAATGTGAGTTTGATGAGTTCACCGAAATATATAAAAATAAAGGAATGATAAAGGTGTAATTTGTCCTACCTCACAGTGCAACAGAACTATCAGGGAGATGCCAATAAGGGTTAGTCCACACCCACATCCGTCCGTATTGTTATGGGGTGCAAAAGCAGGGGTACTGATGTTTTCTGTTGGTCACTTCACAATATTTTCATATTCAATAATCCATAGACACTTAGGTTAACAGTCAAGACATGATAAGTTAACATTTATCTTCAGCCTGGTCTCATTTTGAGGTTTTCTAACACTATTTCTAATACTACTTTCTAATACTTTCTAATACTATTTTTTGTCACGTGCCTTGACTTTTAATGCAGACACTGAAGGTACTCGTTAGTGTAAGCATGAAATGCAACAGGCATTCAACAAACTCAAATGTCAACACTTCTGTGTTAGTATTAGATGCTCAAAGCAACAGCTTCACCTGACCTACAGAGGAAAGACCTACAAAGTCCCTAGAGGGGTTGAGGTCAAAGTAAAGTGGTGGGTCACACACATGACTGTCATCCAGAGAATCAGAGTTGGAGACCTGTAAGAACCCTAAAATGAGACATAAAGTGATAAATCAATGCTCTTTTCCTAAGCCTGATTAAGCTGTTTTATCTTGTAAACCTGTCATACTGCACTGGTGTCTATTTTACAATGTAAAATGTGTTTAGATTGGTGACTTTGTGTGCTGAACACAAACTTTAAGTCTATATCAGATGCCAAGGGGTGCTTCAAAAAACAGCGCTGGTGAGCTGTGATGAAACATGGTGTGATGCCACAGTCATGTGATGACTTTTTTGTTGTATGATTGAGGCGGAGTTGCTTGACCTTTTTTTTGGCTTTTTGAGGCAGAAAAAGCTGTTAACATAGAACAGACATATTACTTGATAAAGCCGATACGTGAATATAACACATTTTTAGTGTGTTATATATACACCTGCCTGCCTTACACAGCCAACAGGAGCAGAGTCACAGTAGCTCACATATTTATTCTCCTGTCAGCTCAGCTTTGGTCTCCACCTGCTAAATGTGGGCTGAAATATTAAAAACTGAGCTGAAAGACTCTAAAGTCTGTCTCAGAGATTAAAGGGAATGTAGTTATACAAGAAATACAGTTAATTCTCTGTGGGTTTCTTACTATTGGTGTCACCTTTCACATTACACATGCGGACATTTGATTTATTGTTGAGAGAATAATATCGATTAACTTAAGCAATTCATTCACAGACCACTTATCCTTAATACCATAGAGAACTATAGCTTACATTACCCGTCACATTACCACACCCAGCAATTAGCAGCTTAGTCTTCACTAGGCTGCATGTTGACGACTCCGACTCTTGTTTCTGAGGTGTGCAACGTGGCAGTCCTGGAGGATTATCAGTGCTCCAAATTACATAACTGAACTAATGAGATACATACTCACACAGTTTCAACCCCTATTCCCACCGGGTGCCTCACTGGCGGAGTGAAATATTCCTCAGTTCCCTGTGGACTCCCCGCACATCGCTGCCTGTCTGGGGAGAGGAGAGCAGAGGAGGCGAGCAAGCACAGGGAGAAAAAGTAGAGAGAGGAAATAAATGGAGATGTATCGTCTCCAAAAGGTCTGACTGACAAGTAGCTAATATGCTGTAATTGTTTAGCGAGTGGATTGGAGCTTCTCTTCACAGTGAACCTAGGTGAAAATGACTTCTTAGGCTAAGTGTTTGTTACACTGCAGGTTTTTTTCTATGGCTGATGCCTCATTAAATAAAGGCTAAAACAGGCTCAATTTGCTGTGTGTATGTTAAGCATGTATCTCTATCAACAAATCATATCGCTGGGTGTAATACTGTTGTAATAGTTGCCTGTGGACAGGGACCCTGAATTTTATTTCTATCAATTTAATACTAAACAGAGCGATTGTTGACTTTGTGATAGGACTGAAACTGAGACCAAACAAGCACTTTGGGATGGAATAGCTCTTGAACCATTGGTTTCCTCCACTCCCTCACACAGTGCAGAAAATTGAGGTCATGCTGTCATTTGTATTCATGTACTATGGCACTGCAAATAACAGTCGGGTTTGTTTAAAGTTCCATGCTCCAGATGTATGTTTATGCTTCTCAACCTGGCACTCAATTCATTTTGCACCAGCGACCACTCAGCTTGTAAATCTCAGCTAAAACCACAACCTATTGATTTATACCAGATAAGAGGGACAAAGCTAACGCATTGTTTTGGTGCTATTTCTCCTTGAATGCGCCTCAGGCGACTTTTGTTCAAACACAAATGCCACAAGTCACACCAAGTATGTAAAATACTGGTAACGCTTGTACCTGTTGTCCAACTTATTACTTGTTATATTTACTCCATGTGACACAGCGATCAAGGTAGACTCAAACAAAAGCACTTCATTTGACCGCATTTGTTGAGGAATGTAACACTTTACCGAGAAGAAAGAGCAACAGAGATTTAGAGGAGACACATATCTTCCAATGCCCAAACCCATGTCACAAAAATACACATTTGCCTTAAAAGCTAGCGGTTCCTACTTAGTATTTGCATTTTACTACACTGATGAGAAGCTAAACGCAGCAAAATTTTCCCTAGAACAACACAAGATGTGAATTGAGAGTCCACCCTGCTAAAAAGAGGAGACAACCTAACTGGAGGGGACAGATTTGGTGCATTATTTATCATGTTACAATGAGCTTATCCCATAATTACCGCATGGTAATTCCCTTATGGATGTCAACTGTGTTTTTTTCCCTCTCTCCCCATCCAAATTAAAATCTACACTGCCTTCTTTATCATTCTAACTACTCTATATTACCTCTGGTACTAATAATGAGGCTTTTAAAAGACACGTACCTCAAAAAGCTAATTGTTTTTGTTTGATTTTGGTGACACTTTATCGAGACTGGCTGTTAATTAATAGCAATTATACATTAACTATTAAAGGAGGCACCTTATTAATTAATGGCCTCAGATGCAATTAAATTACAGATGCACACACCAATTTAGCAACCAACTTTCCTTAATCCTGCGTAATTTCAAAGGGATTTCGGAGGGGGGAAAGTGATTCTATTATTATGACTGCAGTAGGTGTTAATTAAGAAGTAACTAGCGGGTGCATCTAATATGGATGCTGTGTGAGTGTGTGCGTGCGAGCGTAGATGTAGGGTGGGTTTGTGGGGTGTTGGGTATTTACGCAACAGAAACACAACATGGGAATTCACCCCACACACTGAGGCCACATCTCTGCTCCAGCAGCGAGCCATTTCACTTGCAGAGCTGTGTTCATTTACGCTGCTGCTTAAATATGTTTCTGTTTGCACTGTCCATCCATTAATGTGTTCTCTATGTTCATTTTACATCTGTGTCTTTGAGGTACATTTCACATTTTGCTCTGGCATTTAGTCATCTTTAATTGCAACGTTTTTATTTACATGTGTTCAGTTTGATAGTTTACTGTTGCAGCCAAGACTGACCATTTAATTATGTTTGTTAGAATTTAAAAACCCCACTGAAAATACTGTCAAAAAAACACAAAACAAAGAGAGAAGCTTTTCTGTGTTTCTTATACCTTTGAAATAAGGTGATGGATTTTATTTTAAAGCAGTGAGGGACACAAATTATAAACCAACTTTTTGTTTGAAATTGAGACAAAGAGAAACTGATTTCGTTTTCTATTCAACCATTTTAAAGATGGTTATAATGATACAAAAGGTTTGAGTCTAAGCTTTCATTTACTAGAGGTGATTCTCACCAAAAACAAGTCTGTGACCATGCTGTAGACATTTCTCTCTGATAAGAAAATGTGTCTTTTCACTTCAACCCCCTGAAAGTATACAAGCTCCAGAAGTTAAAGAGAAACAAAGAGCAGCTCATGGGACCTGGACGTACGTTCACCATCTCCTTCTTTAAGGTTTAGAGGAGCGATGCAGCTCATAGGGGAATATCCAAGTCAACACGCACGCTGTCCGATTATGTTAATAGTAAATCCAATTATGCACTTATAGCTAATGCTTAAGAAGGAAACTAGGCTTGTGCCCAAGGGGTCTTTGAGAAGTGGGACCCGTGTATGTTTCATTTGCAAAATGGTGGAATCGATAGTTTTTCATGCTCAGGAGACGCTGAGTGCAAACAAACAATTACCTCAGTGTCTCTGTTTATTGCATCAATGTCAGCGAAAACATTAGGAATGATCAGAGAGGCTGAGAATCATTTCTAAAAATCTGCTTCACCATAAAAAAAATAATATTAGAGCACACACGTAAAATAAAAATTAGTTGTCAATGGACTGACAATTGATCAGCAGGAATTTAAACAGTTACCAAGTTCAATGTGAATTCTTACTTGTTTTTTTTTTAACTTTTATGAAATCAAACTGAAGATCTCTGGGTTTTGGACTGTTTCAGTGAACAAAATTTGCAATTTAACGATTTAATTTTGTGCTCTGAGATAATGTGTTGGGCATTTTTTTGTGTCATTTTATACATAAAATGATTAATCAAGAATTACGTTAGTAGACTAATTGATCCTGATAAAAATAATGGGTGATAATTATCCTCAGAACAGTTTGTTTTGGTACTATATCTGCCTCTAACATATAGCAAGCTCTGTCTTCATTTCTGTCCTATTAAACCACAACATATCTTGAATCATTATTTATCATTATGGTCTACAGTATGTCCTGCTTTTCTTTCCTTTTTTTCTTCTTTTTTTTTTGGTATTTTTTCTGCAACAGAAATATGAGCACGCAGCTCCGGCAGTCCTGATCCATGTGATTCAGACATTTGCTGTTTATGCTGAACATGAAACGCCCTCAAAAACACCCAACTGTCTGTGTCCGCGCTAATTAATGTTTACTAAACTTGAAAGCCTGTATAGGCTACACTGGGAACCACAATTACAAATGTGCCTTCAACAACAATTTGTTTCTTGGGTGACAGAGAACATTAAAAGTCTGCCTTAAATGAGCGTACAAAGCTAACAAACACACGAATTTAAACTATTTCAAGCCCATTTTGATCCCCCAAGACATCCTATCAGTAACAAGCCCCTGATCGGAGAAGAAACTGCACAACACAGTCAAACCGGCAATTAGTGCAAATTAACAGACATTTTCAAAAATGTCTTTGCTTAGAAAATGGCTGCTTTGTAGTTCAAAAAAATTCCCACTTTGGCCTTAGAGTTGGAGTGTTTCCAGCAAATGCTTAAATCCTAAAATAAGTATTGCAATCTTCTGGCACAGACACACTGTAATGCTTTAAAAACAATTTAGCAACTGTCATCGCTGTAATTACAGTAACTAATTACCATCCTCAGCAAACAAATAGCTTAACATAATACGCAGGCCCAATCAATTTTGAAGAAATGCAAATTCCGAAAGCAAAAAAAAAAAAGGACATTTTGGCAAACCTGAAAGAATTACAGGGAAATGACACTTTGTTTTATCCACACATAATTCCCAGGGAATATCATATCATAAATATTTGCATTCAGTTCTTATCAGGACATTTGCATTTGCCTCTTATCAGTCAGCAAGCCAGGCACTGGCAGATAGGGAGAGCTGCCTCCACGCCATACACACATTTCTAATGAGTCACGTCGCAGGCTGATATCATATTTTGGCTAGAACTTTATCACCAAAACGAGGAGGTCATTTTCTCCTGGAGTTGGCTCATCTTGGAACTGTCTTTGAGTTTTTTTTTCTCTGATGTGATTCAACTGAGATTCATTTTTTAAAACCCACAAAAAGGATTATTTCCTCTCCTCCCCCAACCGCAACAGCCCCATATCAGTGGCACGTATGCTTGCAATGATTATCATTCTGTCATAAAATATTTCAGTTTTATCAGAGTATTATTTTATTTGCCACAGCATCCCTCGGAACAGAGACTCTGGGGAAAGAAAGAAAAAAAGCAACAATAAAAAAAAAAAAACGAGCTCATCTGCATGAACAGCAGTGGATGACAGGCAGGAGACTCTGCTCCACCATCTCATTTTGGTAGACATGTGCAACAGTTTCCAGGGGGAAAAATTAAAGTAATTGTTTGATAACATTTTCAAAAAGGTATTCCACAATAACAATTTCATGGTGCATTGCAGAGTATAATTATAAATCAGCCTTTTTTTCTTGGACAGCCAAGGAACACTGGGGGTCAAGTAAAGTATCCTAGTCAAATTCTCCTCTCATTAGTGCAATCGCTTCTCTCTGCTAATTATTTCCTCCCTCTCTCTCCCTCCCTCTCTCTCCTGCTCTCCCTCTCTCTGGATTATCCTGGGCAACATACAGCACGAGGCCGAATGATGATTTAATATATTTTTTTTATTGAAATGTGTTGTTCTTGCAAATATGTTTTGCATTAATTACAGCTTGATGTGACAAAATGTTAAACATCCTTTTGATGTAATGTAATCATGCATACGCCAGGATGCATTTATATGCATGCTCTGCTTTTTAATGCAATTGGGCAGTTGACTGTGGTTTTTTTTTTCCAGTTTTAGTTTTGTATGCAATTAAAAGGCAAAATGCATTTTCCTGCCCACAGTGAGGGGGGAAGAGAAAGCGACGTGGAATAAATGAGAAAATTCAAACACAGAGTAATCATTAAAATGTGCTGTAAGGAATAGATGTGACACATAAATGATTTGCTCTCCAACTAATTCACATGTAAATCCAAAGCAGAAAATGCCAGTGAAATGACAGCGAATCGTGATTAACTGTGGACAACAGCAGCGGCTACTCTGAAACAAACCAGGAAAGCCATAGTAAGGAGTGTGACAGAACTAAATCAGAGTCATCCCTCTTCTTCTCATCTCTTTTTGGCTGTCTCTTTTTCTGGAGAGGGGACGAGCTGTAAGGAAACACGAGAGGGAATGCATTCATCTGCAGCCCTGCCTTCTGGAAGGTGGTTCTCTGAGTGTTTTTGCTCAGTCCTCATTATGGCTCTGTGCCTACTGCAGCTTGGAGGAGGGCAGCTGGATCACCTTAAGGATTCTCCTTAAATCTTATCTCAGGCTTTGTTTAAACAGAGGAGGGGAGACATTCCACTAGGCCCGGCTCTGAAGATCTATCAAACGGCATTCATACAATCAGCAGCCTCTCTTTTCCAGGCAGCAGAAAAAATGAGGAAATCTGGAGCTAATAGCATGCCGCACAGTATTACTGTGTAATATTATTTCACTGAAGGAATCAGAAATGTGCACCAGTTCATCATTTTCAACAAATGTGTGACTGCAAAGTTGGAAAGACATATTTTGTGTTACTTTTTAATTTGTTCTCTGTTAAGTGCAGCACATGTTGTGTCAAACTGTGCTGCTAACAACACATCATTAACATATTTGATAAACAGTTACACAATATGTGGTGTTAAAAAACTGAGCTCGCAGGTGTGCAGTCTGCAGTCCATTCAGTGGTTTCCTATGGCCAGCAGTGCAAAGTATGTGGGCATTATTACTCCACTGGAGTTCATGTTTTGGAGGAGACAGTGCCTGGCATCCAGCCTGAAGTCTGCATGGATGGTGGTTGCCTCCAATCCCTCCACTGAGCCTGACAGACCGAGCCCAGGGCTGTTAACTAGCTGTAAACACCATGATGTACCGTCTTCTGCTCTGCTCTGGCCCACACTGCACAGAAACATGAACTGTTTGTCCAGCCAGTGAACTCTAAAGTCTTCTTCTCTTTGTCCCAGTTCATCTTATTGCAATCAGTAACCTTCTGCAAGTTTATCCCACACTTTCTCTCAAACACTCTAAAGTTCTCTTTCAATGAAACACAGAGCCCCTGCCCTCAGTTAAAAGGTAGGAACTATGACAAGATTTTAAGACTCAAGTGGCTTATGGTTATTATAAATTAAAATCAGTTCAAACTACTAATCAAGCAAACTACAGTCATCCTGTTCTGTTCAAATTTAACAAAATTCTGGTTTTGCAGTTTTAGAAATTTGTAAACCTTTTACTGCTTGAGAAAATCTAAAACTATTGGTAGTGTTGTCTAGTTTCACACAACCTTTTATTATGTAAGATAAGAGGTGCATTTATGAAAGATATTATTATAGATTAATATTGTCTAATATAGGACATTTTAATTATGTATAGCAGAGAAGAAACCCACTATTACAGCAAGTTGTTTATTTGTTACAAAATTTAATTTTCAGGATTTATGTAAATGGGCACTCATTTTTTATAGCAATCAGCACACTTTCAAAATGGAACTGAACAAAATGGTATTCTATAGAATAAATTTGTGACTAAAATGAAAAACAGATTTTTAATTAACATTTACCTGAAATCACAATCTTTCCTCAAGCATAACCAGAGTCAATCCCACACATTTACTGTTGTGACTGTTTAACAAGCTGATTTTTTTTTACTCATATTATGGGATAAATGTACAAGATAATCATTATAATTTCTGTTTTATTTTTTAAAAAATACCTAATGTTTTCAACAGAGTATAAAGATGTAACAGTTCTGACTCTATGTTAGACACATCTTTGCACTGTACTGCCGCTGGTCTTAGCAGTTCTTGGAGCTTTTTTGGGGTTTGGTCTAGCTGTGTTTGCTGGAAGGCTGCTAATTAGCCACTAGCTGCTTGGCAAACTTAGCTTACAGGCTAATGTAAGCACCAAGCTTTATTCAAAGAGAGCTACAGCAAACACTATATTGAGCAGCTGTTACTAGTGACTTTTGTGAGGTGCAGCCCCCCATCAGTTTTACACATTGCACCTTTAATTGAAGTGCTTTTGTTGCCTTAACACAAATAGATTGGATTCAATCACCTGTCAAAATTACATGTTTCACTCATAAAATAACAATGTGCAGGAACAAAAAATGTCATGCTGAGTGTTGCAAAAAACATTAAATATTCATGCTCATGTACACAGAAATTACAGATTAAATTGTGCCACAATTTACTGAAATTCGAAGCTACTCTGTTGGATATTGTTTTTTTTTCACAGACATCCTATGTTTAATTTTCTAACACTATTAAAATAGACCTAAAGCGTTCAGTGTAGCAAACAAAAAGTTTTTGGTTCAGACATAATGACACATTTCATTGCTCTCTGTGAGTCAGTCAAGTGTGTATTTGCATTTGATAATTTTCTTTTTACATTTTTACATTTTTTTCTTTAGTTCCAGAAAACAGGTATGCACTTTTTTGTGACATATAATGCAAAAGACTTGTATGACAAAGTTTGGGAACAAAATTTTCTGGAGTCTGGAAATTTGAATTGACACAAGCTCTTGTTATATCATTGAACATTGTAGAAATAGAAAGAGAGCATCAGGTCAGTAACTCATGGATGAGAATCCCTTGCTCTGCTGTTGGGATCTAAACCTTTAGACAAATCCCTCGTCCAATGTTTTCCCTGGTTACTGGACTTTTGAGCACGCTGGTTTGCTGAACAAGAAAACAAAGGGAACACAAGTCAAAACTAAGACAGTCCTAACAGACTATGCTTGTCTCTGTCCTGAAACAAATAAGCAGACACTGACTGATGCTACCCTGCAGGATCTAGTTCAAGGTCAACTCAAGCAAAAGAAAGAAAGCAAGATTTTCACAAAAGACAAAAGCAAGAAAGATTTTTTAGAACAGCTCTGAAAACAGTTTTGAACTGACGTGAAAGTGGCTTAGGCCATGGTTTCATAAAAACAACGCAGGTAGCAGCAATGGATGACTGCAGATGTAGTCTTATCTTCCATTCTGGCACTATATTTACAAGGGTTTTCAACATTTGTGCAGCCTGTGGTGTCATTATCTTTTAAATTGCTTGCTGAGCAGCATTGCCAGAGCCTGGTCCTGCAGCCATGGTTGGGCCTTGTCTGGTACATGTGGGGTCGGCGCATTAGAGGCCAAGTTACCAGCCGCTCTCAGAGGGGGGCCACTGTCCACACCGACTTTTACAACTGGTGAGCTGCCATCAAACCAAAGCCCTGCTAATCGCAAACTCGTGAACAACTAAAGGCCTCGCAAATGAGCGCAGAGATGGTGTTATGGTGTTTGCAGAGCACGGCAGCCACATGTCCGTCCAAATCAAGAGGAGTTCCGGCCCAGTCTTTGTCTGAGGATCTCAGTTTGGCCAGCAGTCCAGCCCCAGCAGGGACCAGGATCTAGAGGATTTGAGTAGAGCTTCGGCAGCTTTTAGAAATAAGCTTGTTTGGGAGACGGTGCTGTACACTACAGCGGTGGATCACAGTGAATTGATAGGAAGTTTAGAGGGAGACTCAGCCACAGAATGGAGAATATATGTAGCTGGTTTATCAGGATTAGTTATGACATGACACCTTGATAACATCCCCACCACCTATAATACCAGGCATTGTTTGTCCAGGTTACATCATCTATGAAGCTGCAAAACCTACATGAAACTATTTTAGGTTTTAACTTCAGAAATCACAAAGTACTTAATCTGAAGAGAAATGTTAAAATTACTTTTTTTTACCTTGATGTCTACATACATCATGTACAGTAGATATGAAATCAAAGGAGACTTATGACAGACTTACAATTAACTAAATTCCTAAATAAGTTTACAAAAATTGCTAAATGAGTTGAAATAAATCTCTAATAACAAATATGCAAACATAAATATATTCTCATTCCCACTTGTCAGGACCCTCTCTGCAATACTCCATTAACACAGTGGTGCCCCTTCATGTGTGTGTGTGTGTGTGTGTGTGTGTGACACGCAAAGCTCTCCTGTCAGAAGCTTGTGAAACAATCACAGTTTGGTTGGGTTTTGACAACAAAACTACTTGGTTAGGTTTAGGAAAAATGTGTTGCCTTTGGTTTTACCGGGACTCAAAAGCTGGTCTCCCCACCTGAAAGTTCTGTGTGTGACACATTCACTCCACCCAACCTTCACACTTCATAGGATTTTTTTGCACGTTCAATGTCTTTAGGTGGAGTCATATTATAAGCATCCAGTACTGCTGTGGAGTCAGTCGAAAGTCCAATGTGTAGCCCACAGACACCTCCTGCTTTTTAAAAAGTGATGCTCTGATAGAGCTCTTATTAGTAAAGGGAAAAAAGTTTCATGGGCAGCATTTTACTTTGGTAGCTGGCTGCTAATTATAAGTTTATTTTTATATTTTATTTTTACTCTCAGACAGTTGGTAAGTCTAATGCGCAGCAAGGTATCATATTTTATAAGCATCTACAATGTTTTGGATGTAAATTATTAATCACCAAACTCCAGCCATCACATAAATATAGTGAGTATAAAGCAACATTAAATCAAAATACTGCCCAAAACTGAACGACTTCTCCTCTTGCTTCTCTCTTCGTCAATCCACTTTAAGTTTGTCCTGAAGATGACTAAATTAGTCGTGACCATTTATAAAAGCCTCCCTCTCAACCTACATTGTTTCAGTGTTTCAGATTGCTCATCTTTTCAGCAGGGCTCACGAGCTGTCCTTACAGAAATGCTGTGCTTTGGTAATGCAAGGCCACCCTCCACTATAACAGAGCCATCAATGTTTTCCGTAACCCTTTTACTCAGACGTTGCCCACACACACACACACACACACGCGCACACACACACACAGTGAAAATTGACTGTTTGGAGCAGGGGAAAAAGCATATGATGGAAGACAGGGACGGTGTTGGGCGGAGTCAGGCTGATTAAGTGATTGTGACCATTCTGTTACTGAAATGCTTTCTTCAATCCTGCAGATAACATCATCCTTGGGCTTTATCTTTGTTCTTGAACTTATTTTAAACATTCCCCTCTGCTCTCTCTTCATTACATACTGTCCTCTCCTTTTGGCATCCAGTTTCATTACTGGCGACTTATCTCATACATCCTTCCTTTCTGTCACTCTGTTTATTGTGTGGCAGGGATTTTAAGATTAGCTGTTCCCACATACCCCTTACACTACTGTATAATGAAGACTTGATGCACCGCACCAGTATGGGCTTGTGTACTTCAGTAGGAAGGAACTAAATATTTATTTATAGTTGAAGTAAATTAATTAGACTATCTAAGGAAAGATAGCAGAAAATGGCTGTGCGTTTAATTTGAAATGGCATATCTTAGTTGCATTTTTTTCATTCCGTAATCCCACAGCAAATAAGCTGTCTGCTCATGTGATGTTACTATTCGTAGAAGATTATTTGCATATAGGTTGCAAAGTATGAGAGGGTGTCTGATGTTATTTTGATTGATGAAGAAAAGTGTGGCACTGAATTAACTGATATGGAGTCGTCACATTAGAACGAAGCCATGTCGTCGGGCTGAGATTTAAGGCACATGGCTGAATGCAGCTTCCTATTTACTGCAAAGAAATCAAGGCCTCATCATGTTCATATCTGATGTACACATAAGTCATACTTATGTTGAGAGATGAGGATTGCTCCTGAATGGCCCCTTTATAACATCATGAATGCTCTATTAGAGGGACTTTTAAACATGCTGTGCATGCATCTATTAGTATCTGGGCAAGAAAAAACAAGTGGGATATTTTGCTCTCAGATTCTTCTTTCACTCAGATTCGATGTGAGTGAAGCAGTTGTGTAGCTGTTGCAGGATCACTGCTTGTGGAGTGCATGCTCACTGTTTACTGTATACCAGCATCTCTTACTTTAAGGTAAGGGAAAGGCTAACATTGTCATATGTTATCACTTAAATGGACTATAAACTTACTAGCACTACACAATGATTAAAATGGGAAAGAAATTTGCTAGTGTGCACAGGAAATGGGTCTGATAAATAAGGTTATACCTCACAAATATCAGTGACCTATGAAATTGTGCATTAATACATGCTGATTTATCAAATCAAATTAATAAATCTGATTCAAGTTTCTGTATTCTGTGCGGCCTTAATATTTTAGCTCTATGATTCCTTTGTTTCTGATTTTGTGCAAAAGTAATCAAAACTTTATTATGAGACTGCACTGAAAAAACAGCTGTGTTTACCAAAGTGCTCCACAAAAATTCGAAACAAACCCAAGCAAAACAATTACATAATCAAAATGGAAATAAAGGGTAAATGGTAAGAAATAAATGAAATATTTAAAGGTGGGAATCAAGATCATACTGCAAAGTGGTGATAAATGTGGAAGACCTGACCTGTCTGGAGCAAGTATCACACATTCTGACACCCTGTCTATTAGAAATTATATTTATATCTGCTAAGATGATGAGACATTGTCAAATAACATGTAAGGAAGTCACAAAAATTGTTACTGAATGATACTCTCTATATCAGTAAATGTTTAATGGTAACATGCTCCATTTGTTGAGAGCAGATGAGTTTTAAATGAGACCATCCTCCAATTCTTTACAAATTCCCTTATTATTTCCCAATAGATTTAAGTTGATCTGGCAGTAAAAATCAGAGCTAATGTTAGTTGAAACTGCCTGCCTGTGTGTGTGTGTCATGGCCTATTTATTAATGTAATACATGATATTTACTCTCTCTGTAACAGACTTCTTGCTGCATTGGGAGACAGTCGCACTTGTGTATTGAGTGTCAAATACACAGCATTTCTGGAATTTAAACCCATTTTACTTAAAAACAAAATGGGCCCCTACTTTAAAAACCCACATGGAGGCTACCAGGGGCCGTTAGTAGGGCCTAAGCAATTGTAGGGAAAGTAAGAAAAAATCTATTTAAAAAAGTACTTAACCAAATTATTGTCAATTTCATTGTTACATTTTATAGATACTCTCCTCTAGACATGAAATCATGCTTTCAGCCGCTCCTTTCCCCCTTCTGTGTTTTGTTAGTGAAAGTTTCCAGCAGCATACTGTAGATTTACATGCTTGAAGTAATTTTTTTGCAATGCACAACTGTCATAAAAACAACAACAACCATATCAGCATCATTAAAGACATTGATAAGTTACAAGCATAAAGTTCTGAAAATTTGGAACCATTTTTTTACTGGATCAAGTGGTTCTTGATCTTCATTCCTACTTTGCCGGGCTTATAGTATTATTAAATGGTTTCATGGTCATGATTAGGCACTCATAACACAGAGAGATCAAAAAAGATCACGGTGCTTTGGTCACTTGAATTAACATTGTCTCTAAACATACAGTTGTCAGCACAACTCAATTAAGAATACAATTATAACAGTATAGAAATAAATTACCTCTGGACTTTAACTTGTAAAGTGAGATCAATAAGAGAGGAACTGGAATGGAGACAAGATGGTGCCAGTGGATTTTAGATCCAAAGTTGGATATTTAGTATTGGAATAAAAGTTCAGTTTTTTTCCCCCTCAGCTGTGTGCTGTGACCTAGCACTAAAAAATGACAAGTGAATATACTCATTTCATGGTATCCTGACACCAGTCTATTAATTTCTTGTATCATTAGAGAATTTTTGTTTTAAAAAAAAAGGTCAATGAGAAGAAATAATGAATAACAACAGAAACATAAACACTAAAAACAAAGTCAGTCTTAACAAAAGTGGAGAAATTCATAAACCTTTCAATTATGATTGACCTTTTCCCAACATGCCATGGCAGATGAAGCAGCATAATAATAAAATTGGCTCCTTCTATTTAAACACACGGGGGTCAAGCCCCATTAAAATCATCTCATACTGCATTACTGAAACACTGCTGTTATCTTGAGGTCACTGCTTTATCATCACTGAAGATTTTCTGAATTACACCCGTTTTATTGTCTGTCGCTGATATAGAGAGGAAACATGAGGTCATCATAACCCCATGATCAGATGATACCATCACCATTTAGATGCCAACACTGTTAAGACGTTAGATTGGAAAACCCTCCAGTTTCTAACCCAAAGTGATCGGGTGTCTTTTTCATCTACATCATATCAACCCTCGTCTGCACCACAAAGATGTAATTGCATCACTCAACAAGCAGGTTAAGAGACGAGGTTGGAGAAATTAACATTTTTTTTTTTACATTGCAGATTTCCCCAGTTGTTTTAATAACCCATCTCAAACCTGTGATCTAATCTACGGGAACAGTGGAAGTAATTAAAGTTGAAATTAATTACCGTCTGTGCCTGATATTCTAATAACGGCTTTGAGTTTTGTAGCAGGAAGTTGATATTTTGTCATCCGTGTTTTATCTCTCACAGCCGTGCGTGATTGTCTGCTCTTACAGATTATTAATGTAGCCAGGAAGGGAGCAGGAAATGGCAGATAAAGGCGGAGAGACTTTCCTTTCTTGCGCTCCTCCTGACCACAGTGGCCCCTCTTGACAGCTCCAAGCCCCTCCTCCACACCTCCTCCTCCGCCGGCCCTCTTCTTTTAACAGTCCCTTTATCATGACAGTATTTAGAGGAGATACGGTAAGACTGAGCAGGCCTTATGACTGCTTTTGATAGAAATTATACAATTGTTCATTAGTGGTTAAGATAATCCCCCTCCCACACACACACACACACATACACACACAACCCTCAGCTCTGCTTTCCCTTTGGGATCTCATTTAAGACCCGCAGCGTTCAGCAGTGCATACTGCAGGGGCTATAGATGTGACACCGCGCAGGACCCTCCGCAGACAGTGCAGCTGGAAATGTCAAGTTAAGTGAAGGGAACTGTTCGGCCTGCACACTCTAGTAAGCAGCAGGGTACGTACCTCCCCGTGGGGTGGGTGGGGGTATGTGCCAGTGTGGTGCTCCCTCCACCTAGGTCTGTCACTCCTACAGTGGCTATCATGTTTTTAATGGAAAATGGTCAACTAAAATCAAATATTAAGCTTTGATAACCATGGTGGAGGAGCAGTGCCTTTTGAAGTGGAAAAAACCTTTCAGCTTTCTTTATACTGTCTCACTTTACACCAACTCTGGAGCTTCAAGTTGCCTCCAGACTCCTGTTTGCTCCACTTGCCTTAAAGATAAACTCAGTGCTCTCATACTCTTTCTCATCAGTCTGTGCTGTTCATGCATTTCAGTGGTCATCAACTAAATAAGTGCTAATTCTTGTTGATTGATATTTCTTCTGTTGGATCATCTTTCTGTTTAATTGCATCATGCGCTTCTACAGGAATGCTTGAAACCCTTAGCAAATACCTTTAAGCAAAAACTATATTACATTTAAAAGAAGGATAAAACTTCCTACTTTCATTAAATAAAAAAAAAGAATTTTGAAGCAGTAAAACACACTCAACATAATAGAATTCTGAAGTAGGTTTGCTGCTTTAGTCTTAATGCATCCAGCATTACTAATAGCTAATAGTGACTAATGCTAGCTATTATTAGTGAACTTTAGATAGATACTCCTTTTTAGCACACATTATTGGGTCATTTGAGAGACATTATGACTTTAGCAATGCTACTATTCTCCTTTAATTATTTATCGACCTGCATGTGTCCCTAGTGGCCACAATTGCTGATATTCAGCAAAATTCAATGTCTTATTTAAAAGTTTTCCATTCTGTATTCAATTTAAACCCTGTATTCAGTCTTCATATTTACTCTTAACTGCTGTCAACATGTGATGCTTTCACATATTTATGATTCTAAAGCAGAAAATAGGGTGAATATATTAAATAAATTTAAAATAAAGTAGTAAATAGCCATTATAAATAAATGTAATAAATACACTTAATATTCTCTTTCTGACTTCTCAGAAAAAAGTCGTAATGTAATATAAATAAAGTTAAACTGAAATGGTTAAAGTACAAGAACCTTGTAATATGCTAAAAAAAATACATTAAAATTGAAGAAGAGCAACAAAGCACCTACGTTCATTATAAAGGCAGACATCTTTGTCAAAATAAAATAACCAACCACTGGCAGTAAAAGTAGGCACATATAAAGGCATTCTTGAACAGCGGCGTTAATGTGTTTAATGTGATTTTGGTATTGTCAAGCATTAATTTCATTTTGTGTCCTATTGCTGCACAAAGTGATTGACTTAAAAAATGTACCGAGGCAGAGGACACTTTATCCTCTATAAAACAATATGTAAATTACATAACTTTTTAAAAATCTTTGCAATGTGATTCATCAGGTAGTTCTTGCTGTCTCGTGCCTCATATGCACATCAATCAGCTAACAGTATGTATGATTACATAACCAAAAGAGACTTTTAACCATTTACTTTATTAGAATTAAAGAAAAAAATGTTGCGTACAGACAAACTTATGGTTAAGGCTCATCAACAGAGAGAGAGACAGTTTGAAGAGTTGTGACCTTTCCTCACAACACAGGGTCTTTAGCTAGAGTTTTACTCTGGGCTACTAAAGCTACACGGAGTGACTGTCATCTTTGCTTCTTTTATAATAACTCTCTCAACAAATGGCATGATGAATACCAAACTGCTCATCACACTGTCTGTTGGCTAAAGTGATACCTACATATAACAAAATAGTCCCAAAAAACACCAGGCAAGCTGTTTGTGATGAAACAATATGTCGTCAGATGGAAGTTTTTATTGGAAATCAACTTACTATGTAGCCTGTGTGTTTTATCAACTACTGTTGAGAAGAACACTATAAACCAAATGGTCAGTCCGTAACATTTTAAAGAAAAAAATCACAGCAGAATTTGTCTTCCTTGCCAAGACTGAAGTTGGGTGACAAACAGCCACTTTCCCCCTGTCTCCTGGATCAACTATAAGACGATTTCAATGACATGCAGAAGATCAACTGTTGGGAGAGTGAGGACTGCGAGACAGGGGCTTAGAATCGCGGCCGGATCAGAATGAGATGAACATACAATCAGAGGCAAAGCCACACGGGCTTATCTGCCCTTTCACGATGGCTGTCATCATTTGAGAGTTCCCTCGGCTGCTCCTCTGCCAAGATGAGAAGGCTTTTCTGGCAGAACCGGAAAGTTTCTCTTTTCTGCTTCAGGAAAAGTTTTGGAAGGAACTTGCAGCGCCCCACAAAGGAACACATGAAAGTCATCGAGAAGGGGGTAAAGCAAAAATGAGAAGTCAGGAGGTGTCAACCTGGGTGAGAATAACAGAATCAAACACAAGGAGGGCGAGATATCAAGCTGCAGGGCATACAGAGTAAGATTAAATAATGCATGGATCTGTGGAGGCACGGCTTTAGAACACATGCAGGGTTTTAAAATAAAGTTTTTTTTTCCAATTATAAGCTGCTCTTCTCTCTCATTCTCTCTCAATTAAATCTATTTTTCTGACATGTTTGAACATTAAAAAATACTTTTCCTTCCAAGGCTTCCCGCTGTGATTTTTCATGCCCACATACAATATGTAGCTTAATGTAAACCTGCAATATCCTTCCAAAGACAGACCTTCATCCCCTGAGTGTCATTTTGATGCGAGCTACTGATGGACTGCCGGCGCACTCGGCATATGTCACGTTTACTTCATACAAAACCCTATTTGGCATTAGTGTTGTCGGGCTGTGTGGGAGATCTGTAACATGAAATGGATCCATTTCAGTGCACATCACTGAACATATCCCATACAAGGCTGTGGCCAGTGTTTATAGCTTACCCCCTGTGAGGTATTGGCATCCAGTAGCGGCTCTATATCTGAGACAGTATGGTGGTTGTGTAGTCTTTTCCCATGTGAGCCCTGCTATGCGAGGTGATTAGAGCATCTCTGTCAGTGGCTGAGGGGACAGATGGAGCAACAGAGGACTTTCTGGAGAGGCTATGGTAATTAGGAGTGAAAGGAGAGAAAATGGCGGCTTCAGAGCAACTGGGTTCATGGAGAAGCTTTAAACAACACTATTCAAGTGGCGCAGGGATTTGTATGCCCTTTGGCCAGTCAACATGGCATTGTTATGTTCATGTTAACATGTTTTCACACGCTGTGAGGTTCTCCCAGCAGTATCACTGTTGTAATACACAACTGTTTACGCTATATACAAATTATTATCCTTTTAATGCGCTAACGGTTCAAGTAATTGTGTATTCAATTCAATATCTATCAAAGGGTCAGTTCATGTAAGCTACAAATGAAAAAACACAAACATAAAACATATAGAAGTCATAG
Source organism: Ctenochaetus hawaiiensis (assembly GCA_029783645.1). NCBI lineage: Eukaryota > Metazoa > Chordata > Actinopteri > Acanthuriformes > Acanthuridae > Ctenochaetus > Ctenochaetus hawaiiensis. The sequence continues at coordinate 23,467,707 of JAPZDY010000025.1, forward strand.
GTACTGTGGATTATTATGCTAGTGGCGGATGGAGGCAGACTTCGCCATATTCATGTTTTTATGTTAGGAGGTTTTCCTTCTTAAGTTTCCGATCTAAAGTACCGATACAAATGCAGAAACCTATTAAAAGTAAATGTCACCAAAATTTTTGTATGAAGATCCCTGCCCTTTATTTAAGAATAGGTAAATACCACACTTTCCTCAGTTATTTGTGTTTTTTTTTCACTTTCAATACCATTGTTTTTTTTAAACAAAGCAAAATATTTCTTTTTTAAAAAGCAAATTGAAATGATTATACAAACAGAAATCGTAATCAAACCTCCTGTTTATAGCAATGCCGATATTTTTGGAATCATTTGCATTTGTCTTTTAGAATATTTAGCGATATATATTTCTGCCTCTATTCCCAGGATGCAATTTTACCCTGAAAAAAAAATTATTTAAAATTATTTAAAATAGTCAAAAGCAACATCTCTGTTCATGAAATGATTTCACTCTGGCTAATGAAAAGACTAAGTAGTTCTAGCCTGGATATTGTCTCTGCAAAGAGATGTTTCTGTTTTATGAATGTTAATTTTTTTTATTTAAATTCTCTGAACATAGCAAACAAAATTTCACTCCCCTCAAAATGAGATTTTTATACAAATAACAAATAAATACAAATGAATACTAATAAATACCACAGAATTCAACCTGACTCAATACTGAGACATAAGAAAGAAAGTACTTTTCAGAAAGTGGGTGAAGTGACACAGTTTTTTGAATTTTATACAACTACGTTAGCTCATCACTGTTGAAAATTTAAACAATCATTCCTCCACCTGCTACACACACAGAGGAGATGGTCATTCCTCTATGTGATTAATTGCTTTGTCAACTATCAATCTCCAGTACCATGAAATAGCCACAGGACCTGCAGCCAGCAGGTTGCCTGCTGAAATGATGGCACTGAAATCCCCAAGGGGCACATATTAATGAGGCTACAGCGAGAGTTAACAATTCACCATTAAAATGTAATGCATTCTTTAATTAATTAAGCTCTCATTTATAAACATCCACCACTTCTCCCTCACTTCAAATTTGACCTAACAATAGAGTACTTAATGTTTTATGGTGGAGGCACAACATATTTAAATGTCATTAATACATGAACAGCAAGATAAACATACTCAAAAATTCTATTAGCAGTAATAGGTGGTGTCACCGCAAAGAGTGTCCCCCTGTTTTTAACCAAATAATTCAAAATTCATTTACATTGCAGCTGACATGCCAGCGCTGGAATTTCACTTAAATAAGAAACCTTCTGAGGTGAGTATTTTTAGCCTGAGAGGAGGCAGACTATTACTCTTTTAATAGATACACATGTGACATCAAATGATTATCTCCCAACTCTTCCAGATACCAACTAACTGAAGATCTAATTTCATGTCACACATGCTCAATGAAAAAAAAATCAAATTGGCTCCTAAATTGGTTGGTCACTCCAACATTGAAAAATAGGTCAAAGTTTCTGCAATCAAAAGTGTCCGCTAGGCTCTATGATTGCAGATTGATATGTGGGGGAGGTTTTTTTTTTTTTCTTCTGGCAAGGCAGGAGTAAGAGATCCCAAGCGCAGTAGGAGTTTTCAGGAAATGTTCATAACCAAGGTATGTTGAAGAGAAATGTTGAATCAAAAGTCAAGAAATTGGCAAGTGTGATCTTAAAATTTTGATGCAAAGGGATAATATTTGTTTCTCATCTAACCTATGTTTAATTTTTGGTGGGAAAACATTTAGCTGAATTGTGTCCATTTGGCTGTTTGGATTCTCATATCCTCAAAGTCTGTATTTTGGAGAATGGATTGCATTGCTGTAGGTGCAAATCCTACAATGTGGATGTGCTCACAGCTTAATTCAGTCAATATGCAAATGTTTTCCAGCATCAGACTCTTGGTGTGAACCGGTTGGGTTCAGCTGAGCCAAACTGCTCCGCCATAATCATTTTGATGTTAATGATGTCTGCAGAAGTGCAGCATCACCCCTGTGATTTAATCAAACCTAATTTGGGTCAGTCCATTTTGGCTGCAGCTGAGCACCTCAACATCATCATTACGCTCCTTCAACCCAACCTCTGAGCCCACCTCGCCTCCTCAGAGCCTGGATGAGCCTGCCAGGCCGCGAGCAGCTGTTCGTCATCTGCCTTGTCGCAACCTGTCCTGCTTTCGGACATGGGCCCCGTACATTCTCGAGTTTTGGTTCTGAATTTCACCATGATCCGAATCAGAAATGAGACTTTGTGTTTAAGATTTCACTTCCAAGCTCTCTCTGCCTGTGGGACCTGCTCCTTGGGCTTTTCATCAGCTGCCATTTTCGACGGCATGCAGTAATTTCATGGCTCATTGCAAGCGCTGAAAACCTTTGAAACTGCAAATGTTAACTTTGCCTGGCCTGGAGCCATTTAGGAAGCGATTAATTTAGCAAACAGAAGTGAGCCACTTTCTCCTCCTAGCCTGCGCATAATTTTTTGGGGCTTCTATCTGTATTTGAGTAAGAGTGAGCAATGTAATGACGGTTCCTGTAATTGTGGCAGTGTGAAAATGGTTCCTACCTCAGCCTCCACTATCTCTCTCATCTCTCCTGGCTGAGCCTCGACAGCCTCGTACAGTGAGAGCACACGCAGATTGAGGAGAGGTGGAATCACTTACAACATGCTTGACCTTATTTCTTGTTGCGAGTTGTTTAAGCGTGCTGAAAGAACACGTTTGTTTGCAATTTCAGCACCTCGCAGAGGGACGCCATGCTGATATTTTCAAGCCACTGACTGAACAGACATTCTCTGATCATGACTATTTCATATCTTTGATATTGGAAGCAACAATTCAATTTAGAAAAAGAAGTGAAGACAGTATTGGAAGTGTGAAGCTTTTTGGCTGTGGTGCTCTCAGGAAATAGTGCGGATCCCAGTGAGAGGCTCTCAGTGTTTGCCCAGTATTCCTGGAGGCTTGTTTTGTCACAGACTCTGTGCAGCTAGGCATGGGAGAGGCAGAAGGCAGCGGGTCGGCCAGCCTTCCCCCACAGCTGTCCTCCTCCATCCTGGCACTCAGCGCCACCAAGCCAATATGAAAACAAATTTTCGTCCCTCTTTGCAATTAATTTTCCTTTGCCACGAAAAAAAAAATCAGTCTTGACAACATAACATATAGCAGGTTGTGTACAGAAAATCTGGCTGTACACAGGAGCAGGAGTAATTTTTCACTCTGCTGGGAGCAGTTGTCTAGCACATATTCCTCCCCATGTGCATATGCAGTCCAATGAAATGGTGGTAGTAAAGAAGTGTACCCACTGACTTTCCACAGGATAAGGCTGCATCATTAACTATACTTAGAAGCATAATAGGAAGCTTAAATATTCAAATAATCCCATATTCCCATATTCCTGATATTTTCACCTTCATAGTATATTTTTATTTACTTCTCTGATGTTCATAAGAGAGTCAGATTAGCCTTCAAGCAAACTGGGCTCATGGGGCTCTTAAAAACTACAAAAAATCTACATGTTCAGGATACAGCGAGGCGGGTTAAGGGGCAAAAAAATGACAAAAGAGAGAATGGTGGGAGTAATAGGAACACACAGTGACAATGATCCAAATTCCTATTTTGCCTCTTAAATTTACACTGTGCGTGTGTTTGTGTATATGTGCATGTGTGAGAGTGTGAGAGTGTGGGTCTGGGTGTATGTGTGTGGGTGTGCATGCGTGTGTGTGTGCATGTGTATCCGTGCTGTGTTGAGGAAATGACTGCTTCCTTACCTGGACGCCCTGTAACCACATCTGCATCCTGTTTTACCATGGCCACACTGCAATCTCCCCCACACCATTAATTTCACTGAAAGCCATTCACAATAAGCATGAGATACTGGGCAGTGGTGTTCAAACGTTTTCTTCCCCCTTCTTATCATAAAGGTCCCACATGTCTTGGCAATATCCCCTAAATAAAAAAAAAATAAAAAAAATAAAAAAAACATAAATTTGTCCTAATTACGTCCCTCGAACAATGTTGTTTGACGGCCAAAGACATCAAATTAAATACTATTTTGATTCTGCAAAAGTGGTGTCAAGGTCTTATATTTTCATTGCAGGTACATTGACTGATAAATATGAGGGAGAGAACAGTAATTATAGGGTGGAAATGACATCAGAAATTAAGCAAATTGTGAAAGGGTTTGCCTTTAAATGGGTTTGAGCCATGAATTAAAAAGACCATTAACTGGGAAGAGGCAGGTGTTATCCTCACTGCCCAAAACAAAACAAACCAAGAGGGGGGTTGTGAGTGTGTGAATGTGGGTTGTGAGTGTGCTCGTGCAGGGAGGAAGAGATGCAGGTGTGTGTTGTTATCTATGAACAATCCCATGTCATTACCAAGTTAAGGTGTATTTAGCTGATTTTCTACAGTTTCAGCACTGTGGTAATTTGTATTGTACTGTTCTATAAATTCAGCGCAAGGAAACTGTTATAATACAAACTATTGTCATTCTTTTTAGAATGTTTCACTTCTAGTTTTTATGAGAAAACATTGTTGAAAATATAAGTGCCATATAAATGATATAGCATACCAGCTTTTGCATTTTTCAACATTTCAATAAAAAAGTTCAGAATATCCCCCATCTTCCTTTCTCTGTTCTGTATCTCCTTCTCTGCAAGCCTGCATGGATACAAAGGACTTTAAATTGTACTACAAGTAAATTGTTGCATAGTGACTCCACCAGATATCAAAAGGCAGAGGATCAGAGTCTCATTTCACCCCATTTTGTGTTGCCATAGTTTTTTTTTCTTTTCATTTTTATCAAACCTGTGTCTGGTCTTTTCATGAGCCCAGAGAAATTTAAAGGTGATGAGAGGTCCTCTGCCTGATAGGACACAGGGCCAGTGTGGTGATCAGACAAAATTACATCAAGTTTTTCCCCCCTCGACTATGCTTGTCTTTTTTTTTCCCATTTAATCAAAGCTCTTGCTGCCTGATGCTGCCCTCTCTCTGGGCCAGGTGTCAAATGGTTTCCATTGATGTCAGTGCGGTGGTAATCACAAAGTCTATCCACAGATGCCTGCTTGCACCGGCGTTTCACTGGGGCATCGCATTCTCCGCTCAACACCTTTGAGGCATGTAAGATTATTTCTGCAATCTGAAAGAGAGAATAACCTCTAGGAAGAAACTAAATCACAATATAAAGTAATTAAGCACATTATCAACGTGGAGGTTAATTAGTGAGACCCTATGCGCCAGCACCACTGGTAGCATTGCAAACAGACAAATGCTTTCGTTTTCGTCTCTTTTTGACCACACTCTCACACACACACGCACACACACGCACACACATACACACCTGTGCACATGCACGCACACTGACTGCAGGCGGTTGATTGTCACTGTTTGGGGCTCTGAAATTGATTAAACAACTTGCAATCCAGTTTAATTAATGGAAACTATCTGTAGTTCAAAGCTATTTAGCTGAATGTTGTGCCTTAGCTCTGCCCTCCCGTCTCATTTTGCTTAGACAATCGTAGAAATTAATTGAATTCTAGCATTACTGTATTGAATAACCTTAAAACAATCTTTGATGTTATAGCCCATATTAAAAGCCATTCTATGTATAAACACACACAACCCCAGAGTTGATATACTGTTAGCCAGTGTTTATCCTTTAACATGAAAGAACTGTGCCAAGCTGTAATATCACAACACAGAGAAGAAAACATGCCCAGCCTCTATATCTCTGAAGTGCAGCTGAGTCCGAAATGGCACATTGACAACAACATACATAGTTGCTGCATAGAAACAAAAGGCAAGGCATTCCTAATTATTGACAAGCAACATATATTTACTTTTCCTCATTTCAAAATGATAAGTCCTTCAAGCTCCACTCAGTGTCTGCAGTGTGAAGATGTCCCTATCAAAAACTACAGGCGTACCTGTTTGTTCAGGAAGGCTTGGCAAGAAAATACCCTCCCTTCTGTTCCAGCGCTGGGTGAAGCCATTAACCAACTTAACTTGACTTGACTTTTTTTCTACACATCATTCTTTTGATTGCTCCTTTTTTTCTTTTATATCTCTTTTCATTGCACTAGAAGAGGGAAAACACAGGTTTAAATACAGATATTTTTATCCTTTTCTCAGTAGTTTGAAGTTTAACCCTCTCAGCGGTGATTCCAGCCAGACGGGTGTTTTCTGTTTTTGACAAGGCAGTTCATGGGAAACTCAACCAATTAACTCAATTAAAATAGACTACCTCAGTTAAAAATAAAAATGGTGACTGCACTGAAAATGTATCTCCACTTACCTCTGAATATGAGGAGGGCAATTTTAGGCAAAAATGATTATAGCTGCTTTTTTACGTAAATGGTGTCTGGTCACGTGTTGTCTTCTTCCAACCTGAGTAAGTTGTGACATAGTTATAACTGCATGCTGCATTTAGTTTATAATGGCTCATAGAAATTAAATAAACAGGTGACAAACAGCTTAAATAGTAATCTAAAGATAACTAAAGCAACCTTAACAGTGACAGATCATTTGTATGAAATCTATATCGTAACATTATCCAATTCTATAAAAAAGTGCTTAATATTCAGCCTTTAATCCATTCATAAGAACAAGTTTGGCACAGGACAAGCAGTGTCGATGAAGGTGTACTTCATTTGACAGGACTGTGAGGGTATGTACGATGCAAAACACACATCGAAGTTTCTGTTTCTGATGTTATGCTGAATGCCCCAATTTTAAATTTTGATTAAAACAGATTCTTAATTTTTCTCTGTGCTTTTTCCTTTGTATCATCCATTTCATAATGTTATCTTTATCATATTTTATTAGTCATTGCTTTCCAAATTTCTTAAGTTTGAGTTGACTTTTTTGCAATAACAGCAAACACTGATAGAACTCTGTGACAAAACAAATTTAAGAACTGCTCACATATTATCATACAAGAGATTATGAAACAATACAATTTAAGCTAAAATCAAAAATAAACTTTAAGGTGCATGTCAAAAGTAAAATAATCAAACACATTAAAATAAGCAAGAATACACAAATAAGTATATGTGTGTACGTATGTATGTATGTATGTATGCAAAGTTATGGGGCAAAGGACAGAAATTTAAATTATCTATTCTATGTTGAAATTATATCATCGACTAAAACTGTAACTTTTGAACCTCATGTTTTAAAATTAAAAAAATGCTTGGTCATAGGTTGTACGTCGTCTTTATATGTGGTCAGGTACTTACATGTGTCTCAAACCCAAAGGCATAAAAGTGGTCAATAGTATTGATTTAGCACAAAACACAGACACAGGGCTTCAGACAGACTACACGTAGCTTAATGCCCGACAAAAACATGAGAAACAGCTGCTTGCTTGACCTAAAACTTAAAAGCAGGATCGGGCAGCCCTCGTCGCCCCCTCCCTTCCTTCCCTCTCTTTTCTCTCCATCCTTCTGCCCCTCCTCCCCTCTTTTTTTTTTTTCTTAAATGGCATGAAGGTTGAGATGGCAGGAGTCCAAGATCATCGCTCCTGAGACCACACAGATGGGGAGAGATAAAAGTTCTCTGTGTGCCGCTCACAGTGCTGCCATTTTCCACACAAGTACAGGGGACTTAGGGAGGAGGAGTGGGGGGAGGATGAGTGGGGGGGGGGAGCCACCTGCGGCCGTGACATCACCGCCTTATCACATATCATGTATCACCTGCAGCCCCACGTCAAGCCCAAAGAGACAGATTTCATCTGTCATCTCCGAGAGTATCTCAATATAATTTACTCGGCTGATCTGACATCCAGAGGAGAGGAGTAGAGTTGCCAAACCTAATCTTACAGATGAGGACTCTCCTTTTTCTGCCCAGTCATGTCCTTGTGTGCTGTTGTATCAGATGTAGCTGTTATTTGAAAGCAGCATCTTGGGTTAAGTGGCTCTTGTGGTTTCATTTCTCTGTAAAATTGGTACATGTACAGGTTAACTCACTGTTCCTTTTGTTCAGGGGAAAACATCACATGACTTCACTTGCTGAAATATTTCTAAAATGCTAAATATTTTACAGGAAAAAACAGCTATATATACAAAATACTCTGTCAGCACACGGGCTGGAAATAAAGACTTTACCCAATATGCCCCGTCTCCACGTGCATGATGCCAGTGTGTACGACTACAATGGAATAACTTTGTAGGCAAGTATGCAAAAAAGAGATTATCATACATAAAAGCCAGAAGCAAAAACATAAGTGGTATCAAAAAGCATAACCTAATTAGAAAGACTAATCAACTTTAATGTCTTCATATTTAAGGGAGAGGGAAAGGATAATTAGTCTTGGGGTTCAGTCTCCTTTCCTCTGCAGTCATGCTACTAACAAGAGTTGATGCTGTCTAGAATGGCCACCCACATATAACAGCTAATTGCAGGTCTTCGCCCTCAAGCACCCTTCTAGTCATAGAGACAACAGGGAAATTGGCCATTTCAGCTGTGCTGGGTATCATTAATAATTAATGGCACTTTCAAGAGTCAGACTGTCCCTAAAAACCTAAGCAAGAGGTGCTTTGGGAACCACACAATGTGTCATCTGCTCTGATAGCAGATATAGCCTTTTTACTTTGCTGAGCTTTTTTTTCTTCCCTTGCAAATGCTGTTTTTATTTTATGAGAAGTTTTGTAGGAGGAGATAACCACAGCCCTGAGATTTGTCACAGTCTTAAAATCCCAATTAACTCTCCAGCAGTTACTTAAAAACAAGCTGGAATCGTACTCTGGAGTGCATTATAACTCTAGATGTAAGCTTACAACAGACATTACACACACTCAGATGAAAGCCAGTACTGATTGTCATCTCTGTTGTAATTACCAGTATAATAACTGATAAAAACAACGCTGCTGCAGCGTCTGCAATACACAAATATACGATTTTGCACACTCCATCATGCTCACACATTCACATTTAAACCGCTGGTGCTACTGACTGACTTATTCAACTTATGTAATTTCTTTAACTGTCTAACGTATAACAATAAATACTCCTCATTTACCATAATCCATTGTGTCAATTTATGTATTTGGCCACTATTTGAAAAAAAAGCGCATGCAGATTTGCTTTTAGAAAAAACATAATTTGGAAGTGATGACATGTTTCTCAGGTTAAAAAATGAAGCAATACTTCTGCTGGACATCAGCTGTAAAACAAGAGTAAATACAGTGAAGTGTTTTATCTTCTGTACCTGATTGTTGACTGCCCTCTAGAAAAAGCACTGTGTCTCCCAAATGCTAAAAGTCAATGTGACTTCCTGTTGTTAGTGTCTTAGAACAGTTTGATATCAAAGGTCTAACAGGAAATTTGACCTCACTGGGGGTCAAACTGAACCCAAACAGTAAGTAACAAAGTAACAACACTACATGAACATAACTGTGACATTCTGTACATTTTTTTGTCTGTGAGTGATTTTCTGCAAACACACAGACAAGTAAGAATATTTTGTTCATGTGCAGCTCACATAACAAATATAAATTTCCCAATTTTATCTTTATTCTGCAAGGTCACCACTTTAGTACTTATCCACATTTTAGTATTGAATACATTTGTAAGGAAAGAAATATATTTACTACTCTTTGCATTCATAAATACCATGAGGGACCTGAAATAATGAGCTCAGTGTAGTTAAAACAAAAGGGTTAAGATGTCATTAGTTTGTCTTTATGTTTCAACTTTGCATCATACTGCTGCTACTGCACAACGCCTTTGCATTTTGGCTGCATATTTATGAATCATCCGACCAAATGGTAGCTAATAATTAGACATTGTGTATTATCAATTGTTTTATTAAGTGGCTCAGGTGAGTACTAAAAAAATAAACAGTACACAATCATGAGGAAGAATGATTTACTAATAAAAAGAGCATCCAAAAAGCAGCACAGAGGACGATCACATTTCCCCCTCCTTAAGAAGTCATCTGCAGCACTGTTCAAGGGTAACCAACCACTGTCTTATAACTTTATTATTCTTTCTTAATCGGTTTATAAATATTTATGAATCGCCAAAGCCACCCTGACTTGCAGCTGAGATTGAAGCCGAAGCGGAGTATGTACGTTCCAAAGCAGCCATGGGTTTGGAAGCAGAGAGATAGCGTGGACAGGAGATTTGTGACAGAGCAGAGCATGAAACCCATCAGTTGATGAGTGGAAATCCCTACTTTCTAATTAATAGAGGTACACAGGCCAGGGGGATAAGGAGGATCAGGGAAATGAAATCAGCAAAAAGATACCATCACTCATTTCTGAGGTCCATTGTCACACTTCAGAATCTGCTGTAATGAATCACTCAAGCATTCTGCAGATACATTTGAATGGTTGGGGGAAAATTCATTGTCCGGTGGAGAGCATTCGATAAGGATCTTTTCTCTTGCCTCTCCCTCTTCTTCAGCCTCTTCTTTCCCTCTTTTGTCAAAGGGCTCTCTGATCAAAAAGCGAAATCAAGGCTCAAGCAACAGGTGCGCCGTCTGAAAGGCTGCCGCAATCTGCAAGTGAACTGGAAAGCTGTCACGGATAAAAAGACCGAATCGAGAAGTTTCAAGGGATTCGCTGTTTGGGGTCAGTTCACAAAGTCAGGCTGGAGTAAGATGCTGGAGTGGCTCCACAATTTACTAAAAGCATGTGATAAAACAATTACTGAACAGAAGCTGGAATTAGTCTGAGTCTTACATACATAATGTGCTGACTCCTCCTGGACCTGAGATGTAATATTTTTCTGAAACAAAAAAAATGATGACAGCTAACATGTTTTCCATCCTGTGTTTTCTTGTTGGATGAGTTGCTGATGAAAGAATTTTGTCAGATTTTAAGCCGTCCACAGTGTTGTTGTTAGGACATGACATTTTGTTAGGGTGGTTTCACATTACAAACAAAAAATGGATTTTTAATCCTTATTAGCCAGATCTTTAGCTTTGTTTTCACCCAATTTCTTTTGAGTCCGTAATTTTAGAGCCTGTAAAATACAAAGTAAGCCAATGTAAGGACATGTAAGGAAAAGCATGTCTTTTACAGATGTACACTGCCACAGGTATGGGAAAGAATGTAATTTGGGGTGTTTTTCTCCTTTTTCACCTTGCACAACTAGTGGGCAACCAATGTTTACCAAGTATGCAGTCAAATTTTCGAAAGTGAACAAAAAAGATTATGGGCTAAATAAAATAAAAACAAAATACCAGTGAAACCTCACAAACAAACTAACAAACAAACAAAAAAAAAACGGGATGAGGATTTTCTGTAAACACATAAGGTCACAGGGGATTTCATAGGGATGAATGGACTTCCGGTTGACATGTGGAAATGAGGCATTAAGCAGATTTCAGTATACTGTAAGCATGTGAGGACAAAGGCAGTCATCATTCTACTCACCCTTCATGCAACATTTTTACATTTCACAGTAATAAGCTTGTAAATCCAACTTATATAATGGATTCATCTGCATCCCAAGCAGCTATAGCATTACCCTTTGACCTTAATACAGAATGTTTTTTTTTTTTTTTTTTTTTTACCAGAGGTGTCTCAGAGAAAGAGGTTTTAAACCTCTCGCCTGTTTGTAACCGACTGTACAACATTAACAGTTTAATCTGGCACTTTTGAAGGAGTAAGAGAAATGCAAATATAAGCCCAGCACATATTAGCTGCTGCTCACAGAACTGGCAGGCTGAACACAGCTTCTCGACATCCTGGAATGCGTAATTGTGATGGTGAAATCTGAAGACGACATGAAATGAGAAACAAAATGCAGCATATATCTTTCCATATCATACATCCTCAGAGGGGATTTACCAGAACTGCCTTTAGACATTATTATTCTTGTTTGCAAAATGCACCGAGAGCACGATTAAAAAAACACAAGTAAGTAAATATACAGTAGCTTCAGTCCTCTCTCTTTAGCCTTTGTCTTTGTTTGCTTTCCAAAGATAATTTAAGTTTTCAGTTTTTAAGTAGTTCAATCCAACCCAGGGGAGCTGTGCCCCTGTGAGACAAGATTTTTTAACTTCTTTTTCTCTACTTTTTTCTTCAACCCTTATATCCCAATGCAATTATTTAATATACACCCACTCATAGTCTGCATATGAGATATGAATATAATTGTATGTTACTTTTTAATTACAGGAAAAATCTAACTTGTAAGATGATGGGCTGGAAGGTGCCATTGCATTGTTATTTTTTTTCATCCTCGTTTTCTGATTATGTGAGCTGGGCTCCTTTGCTAAGCGATGATAAGCAGAATTTCCATGTTCTCTGCATAATTAATCCATCTTTGCCTCTCTTCATGCCAACTCTGCCGTTATCGCCTGCACATGCCTGAATTGCAAAAGAATCCTCTCTTCAATTGGAACTTATTGATATTCTAAAAAAACTGGAAATCCTCAAATTTAAGCCACAGATTGTTAAATGGATTAATTTCGCGGCAATCGCAAGCATCTAACGCGGGGAGACAGGCAAAGCAAATTGAAAGTATCTCCTGTTTGTGGAGTTTTAGTCCCAAATGATAGGGTTTATTGGCATGTTTTTTTTCTCCATAGTCAAAAATTACCATTTATTTGCATGCCATAAAATACTTTTATATGGTTGAAAATTCAGAGGAATTCCTTTCAATGCCTGTCGTTGGCTTCATGATAACAACTTCAGCTTCCCACATCTGGACGCTTTTGATACTGGGTGAAAGGAATGTCTGAATATTTAATATTTTTATCTGTTTTCATCGATGGTTTCACCATTAAGGATGGCTCTGCTGTTTGCATGGAGCCTGGCAGATGTAGATTTATTTTCTGAGCTGTCTACGGCCTGCCTTTCTGTGAATATATTGATGCATTTTTCCATTTTGCTGTGCACTGATGCCTCTGCATATGTAATAAACCAGCAGACACACTTATAAAATACATCAACAGACTGTATTATAATGCTGCGTTCAGATGTGGGTCCTCAGTTACTCATGCACATATAGGAAAAGGGGGAAAAGATCAGCCCCACATATCAAATATAATTTACTTGACCTCATAAAAATGAATAATATTAAATCACAGGATGTCAGAACACATGAGATTCTCCTGTAAAAAGGAGCAAATATGTTATTTGGACACTGTGCATACAAACCTCTGACTTGCATACAAACAGTGATATACTGAAACATGGACATAATCACTGCAGCAAGCCACACTGTCTCTTGAAGAGCACATGTGTACATATACATTGATGCAGTGGATTAACAGCCAGAGTTGGACTTAGATTAAAACAGCTGTGTTTCCTTAAATTATGCTAGCATTAAAAAAGCTTTTATAGATGATGAATATTAATGGTTATTTTATAGATGTCAGTAACTGTAAATGTTGCTGCATATCCCTTGTGTTTCTCAATGTCACTAAAGCTAAGATTCTGCAAATTAAAATAAGATGTGGAAGCCAAAGATTTTTTACTTTGTAGCTGGAATTCTTCCTCTGACCAGCGATCTTGACTTATTTTAGAAATACTCAAGAGTAAATCAGATTATGTGAGCTGTGTGATTTCTTTTTTTAATAGACAACTTATTGTGGTTTGGGAGAGTTAATTTTTAATGAAACGTCTCTCATCAGGTCAATATCACAAATATTTGAAATGGCTGTTTAATTTAATATGTTTAATCAATTTTCTAAAAACGCTGTAAAAGGAGGCATACAGTATTTAATTAGTATTAGTAAGTATTTTCCCTCAAACTCTGAATGTTTTTCTGACAGTAATTTATGAATTTTGTGGGAGAAAGTGAAGATCCTGAGATCAGATTGTAGAAGTTGTTTAAATTGGTTCTCTATTTTTGGACTATTGCTATTATTTGTAAATGTACATGCAGCCCTTGATGCAGGCTGAACTCAGTTTAAAAAATCCTCCACTGTATGCGGAATTTCATTTTTAACAAAACTATCAAATATACAAAAACACATTAAATTATATATTAAATATTCATCTGATAAAAACTGAAATATAATTTTAAAAACACTAATTCAGATCAAATGCACCTTAACCTTAACCTAAGTTCATAAAAGGTGAAACGTCCAGCGAACAAGTCTCATCAGTTTGGCTGACGTTTAACTCAGTCGCTAATAATATATTTATAAAGACATTATCAAAATTACAAATTTATAGTACAAATGGAGCTTATTTCTTCATGGATAGCAGAGCTGACCATTAAAAGGTCATTTAGTGAAAGGTTTCCACAGAATATTATTAATAAATCTATTCATTCTACAGGCTGCATTCCCTCACCTTCCACTGATACATTTTTCACCTTACTTAATATTGCAACACTATTATTTTAAGAAATAGACTCCTTGAAATGAGTGTGGATGTTTATGGTTTTAATCCATAAAAGTCTTGCTGGTTATCCCCTGGAGGTGCCACAATCTCTGCTTTGACCACATTAAAAGACACTGAGATTAGTATAAGCATATAGTGCCCCGTGGTTCTCTCCTCCTCCTCCTCCTTTTACAAAAAGCCTTTATTTACAGATTTACACACTCCCATTGGGAGGAGCATAGTTTGTTCATCCCGCCCTCTTTTTGTATTTTTCATCGCTTCCCTCGATTTTGACGATTCACTGTAATCTTATGATGCTTTTGGGATGTGTAGCTTTTTGATTTCTTTTATTTTTTTAATTCTTGAATGTTCAGGCTTTTTATGTGGATGTGCTTTTTGCTTGTTGTGCTTTGTCTCAAAGCACACGGCATGTTACATATCTTCCTGGTAAACTAAAGGAGGTGGGGAGGGAAGGGTAGTGGATGGTGGTGCTGAGTGTGAAGCCTCCCTGGAAAGAGCTGGCGCCGAGGCCTCCAGGGCCGCGGGTGGTTTTGGCAGCGCGGGCAGCAGAGTGGGCACTCTCTCAGACATCTGTTTGCTCACTGCTGCTGGA
>JAPZDY010000025.1:23489766-23539953 GCA_029783645.1 Ctenochaetus hawaiiensis
TGTTTTAAATTTACATTTGTGCTTTTGCTTGCATCCACCACAAACCCGCAAAGCATTTCCAATCAACAAAAAAGAAACACGACACCATATGACGTGATAAGCCCACTCATCTTTGGACCAATCCCATCGTTGCATCCAAATTTTGTTGTCAAGCAAAGGAAGTCTAATGTTTGTGTTACGCTTTCGTCATTGTGACCTGGCCTTGTGTGAATTAGTATGTCATGTGTAAGATTTTGTTAATATGGAGGGCGTGTGCAGCCGTATAATCAGGCTCTAGTTAGAAACAGAAAGGTCATGAGGAGCCTATCCTCTCTCTTCTTACCCCGGGAACTCTGGGAAAAAGGCCGAGGAGGCACTGCACAGAAAGTCAGCACAGACAGTCATTCTAAAGGACAAAAAGGTTGTTGGGCGCAGTCGGGCCCCCACCCCCCACACCCCTCCTCCTGCATACATTGGGCCGTTATCTAAAATTGTGATTTATGCAGTATTTTAATATTTTGCTTATTCTTTCCCCTTGGGTGCTCTCTGAGCGGTGATAAAAAGGCGATGCTGAAAGAGCACCATTAATTTGCTCCGATGACTGGGGAGATAAGGCCAGATAATGGGAAAGATAAGCAGAGAAGATATACCATCAGAAACCCGATTATTACCATTAAAATTCCAGCCCAGCAATCTGCAGCTGGCTGATAATTCCTTCTCCGTTTCCACCACTTTGGATGATAAGGCAAAAAATAGTCACTCAGTGCTCCTTGATTAGGCTGCCTGGATATCCCGATAATACAGTGATAAATTATGTATTTTTTCCCCCTTGTTTTTTTTCTGTGAAACGTTACATCTGATTTTTTTTTATATATATATATAATTATATATTTCTGGCCCCCTTCTGCTTACCCCTCCCCTTGTTGCTTTTCCAAGAAAACGAAAAAACCCCAGTACACTTTTATTGTAATAAGAGTTTGATAGAAAGAGGAGATAGTGGTGGAGGTGTTTTGTGTGGGAGCACATATCAATGTTATCAGCTCATCTCCCAGGGCCAGCTGCTAGCTGCTGTTGTTTTTAGCCTTATCACCTTGTGCCAATATGCCAATAAATTGCCCAGATTGTTAGCCGTTCCAAGGCGGGTCAGTAGAATTTGACAGGAATGATGAAAATATCGCTGATGCTCTGCGGATTGCGATTAGCTGCTGTAATATGATGTGTGAATTCCACCAAGCTCCCTCTATCCTCTCTTCTCCCTCCCTCCTGTTCTCCCTGCTCACCCCCCCCTCAACACACGCACATACACACACATTACACTCACACACGCATACATACACACACCTCCCCTGTCGCCTCTTCCCCAGCTGCTGGTGGTGTCCATACCTCTATTCGCGCTGAGAGCAGAAGATTTTGATGCTTAATAGGAAGGAAAGATATGAACAGGCTGAATTGAAACCAGGCCCCTCAGAGTAATTTTTCTGTAAAATTGCCCCCCAAAGTTTCACGGCGTAACAGGGAATCTGGATGATGTAGGGAGCGTGCCTCCGCCAGTGTTTATGGCAACATATTGAAGCAGCCCTCTGAGGCCATGGGCGGACGTCTAATGTCAAATGTGCTTATTAAACTGACTTAGTGTTCTTCCCTTTACTGTTGTCTTCACCATATGGACCGTCTGAGAATTCATGTTGCCTCCTCCGGCTCTCTCACTCGACATTGTCCAAGCAGGCTCAAGCACCGCGCTGTACTGATTATTCTGCTCTTTTGCTGTAAGTTTGTATGGTATCTGAGCGGCAAGTGCACAAGTCCCCTGAGCCCTACCTCTATGTCAAAATGCCTAATCTGCTCATGTGATAGGGATGTTACATCTGTGATGCTGTTGTGCCGTTTTATTGTTATTTTTTTATTTTTTCCCATAATATCTAATGGTTTAAGTTGGAACAGGTACAAATCATGCTTTAGTAATTTTTTTTTTCTTTTCTGTTTTCTTAGATGAATAGTTTGACTAACATATTTCATATTAAGGCCTCTGGGAAATATGATTTAAACTGTAGGATCATGGGGTTATTGATTTGTAATTGTTTGCTGCTTCTGTTTAAGCTGAGCATTGAGATACCTTAAACCTAATGTCATGTACATACAACCCTTGAATCGTTACAATAAGGTCCCTCCTTTTCTCAATGACTCCGTCTAGAAGTGAACTACAGCCAAACAAGGTTCTCTGCTGGAGCTAAATGTCTGTTTTTTATCGTAGCAACCATTTTTTTTTTCCTCCCATCTCTGCTCTACAGTTAATCTCTCCAACTCCTTAGCATAAGGCCACTTTATGTAACGTTAGCATACTGTTTATCATATCAGGTGACATTTCTATCTTTGAGGGGCATTTATCAGAGGCAGATTACAGTAGTAAGGGATAAGGGGAGTATTTACTGAATTGACTGCCAACATCCTGTATCTGAATTTGTGTGTTTGCTTGTGTATACATTGGTGCATGTACAGTATGTGCGAGGAGCATGTGGCTTTTAGCAGAAGGATCGGAGCTGTTAGCTTGATGTATTTTTTTTTTTTTCCTCCCTCAACAGACTTCTCGTCCATATTTCTTGCAACTTAGCTCGGCTTTGCTTTCTCGTATATGGGGAGCTGCGGAAGTCGAATACGCCGCGTTTCACCCTTGGCCCACAAATGCTGGCAACTTCAGCAGTCAGATGTTTTGGGGGTGTAAAATCAAAAAATGTTTGCATGCCAGCCTCCTCTCTGTATGTTTAAGGGTTTCTCTTTCATTGGGTGACAATCACAGCGTGTCTCTTGTGTTTCTCTTGTTGATTTCTGTCAGAAGAAGAATGGTTGTTGAATGCCAACTTTCCCTCAAACATCTGTTCCCTGCCAATAACAGCTTGTGCCGTTGCCTCGTCTTAGCTGAAGGATCCCCAATTGCCGCCTCACTTTTGACACAAAACAACAATGCAGATGAATGTCATCTTCTTGTAATGTTTTTCCTATTGTGTCTAAAGTACAGTGTTTCTCGCATAGAGAAAGTATTTATGGCGCTGCTATTACTGCTTATGTCACAGGCTCTGCAGCTATAGAGAGAGGAATGTACAGCAGCTGCCGTTTCCTGTGTTGACAACAGTGCTGTGTGATGTGTTGGATGGGCCGGCGTTGGCAGCCGATGGACTGACGGTGCCTAATCCTGCCCTCTCTGCCGCTGTAGCCTGCAGTGCCTGGACGGCAGTGTGAAATGTGGGCAGGGTTGCCGCAAAGGTGGAGGTCACTTCCTCACACAGTTTCCTCTTTATCTTCCTCTTTCCTGAATTCCACTGCTATTATTCCAATAACTGCTGGTCAAAGCTGTCACCATTGTGTTTTTTTTAATCCAGGCACATAACTGTCACCATTATGAGCAAAATGTCAATTAAAAAAAATATGTGCAGGTGAAAAGTAAAAAAATCTTTTTATGCTTTTACTGTTGCGGCTTGTGCATTTTCTTTTTAATTGTACGTTTCAGTCCCTACCAGCTGTATTCCTCTCTGTTTATTTAGATTTTATATCAATGATGCCCATTGAGCCCCCAGGCAACAATTGACTTTCAGCCTGCTTTAAGTTAATAGCCTTGTCTCTTGCTTGTAGGGATCAATATTGGTATTAATTAATCACCATTATCAAGAGCAGGATCTGGTTCCATTTGTTGTTACATCAGCAAAATATCAATAGAGAAAGTGGACTCCCTGATCGTCATGGCAACTTCATCTCTTAGGTCAAAGAGAGTTTATCTTATCTTGCTGCTGAGAGTGGCAAACTGCTTAGGAATCTAGTTTAGACTCAAAGATCATTGATTTAAGCCTTTTTTCACCCCCACCTTGTTGTTTCAGGAGAGGGAGGGATGAAAAAAAACAGAGAAAGGCAGCATTCTAATCACAACAGAGATGTAAGATTTAAATATTGATGTCCAAAGGCCATTACAGCAAAGAAGGCCTCTGGTCTCGCTGTTGTTCAAGTACGTCCTTTTAAGACCTAGACAAAGCTTTGATTATCAGAGGTGTCACCGTGGAGTATGTCTGTATAGCTGACAGTGTGGGACTGCAGGGGAGATCAGTTTCCTGCAGGCGCGCCACAGAATGTTAACAGATCACACTGTACATCCTGGTATGTCTACAGGCCTCCTATAGGCCTGCAGTATATCCTGACACTCAGTGTCTGTGCCCATAATTTTTATACTAGGCGGAAATGAGTTAAGCTGATACTGTTAGTCAGTTATTGCATTTGGCAATCAGCAAATAAATTTGATAATCAGCTAATCTTAACTCTAATACTTTTATTAAACAAAAAATAAAGCAGTATCTATCAGTATGTCTTAAATGTGGATATTTTCTGGCTTTCTTGGTCTGCTGTGACAGTTAAAAGAATATATTTTGATTTATTGGACTTTTTTTCTGTCAACAGAGGACATTTGAAGACTTAAACTTGGACTTTGTGAACAAACAATTTTCTTTTGCTCAGTATTTGCTGACATATCTCAACCTATTGATCAGGTGAATTATCTCTGTAATCAGAGAATTTCAGGTCCTTGAAAAGTAGAAATACCACACTGAAAAATTACTATATAACAAGTAAAAGCTCTGCATTTAAGAATGAATAAAATAAATATATACGAACATCAACTATCAAAAGTAAAAGTACCGACTGAGCATAAATGACCAACACTAGTATTTTATTTCTAAACACTATATTTCTATGAATGTGTCCATACTGAAGTTCCATCTTAGTGCTGTAATTTGTCAAGATGGTGCTAAATTACATTTTCTATTATGTAGTTTTTGACAAATTCTTTTTCCATAATTTTTAGTAACTTGTAAAAATGGAAGTCAAAATGATAATATTCACCTCTGAAATTTAGTCATTCAAAGCTTTTAAGCAGCACTGAATGTAGATATTCATGCAAATTACAAATACCTTAATATGACATTTAGTTACTGTACTTGAGTAAATGTACTTAGTTACTTCCCGTGAGTGCTCATCAACAGCTGAAAGTCTTGAAATTCTTCTTTTGGGTCAACATTCTTTCAGACAGCCGTTCTGCTTCCTTTTTAACTTGCATACTTTTTGTGCATTGTACAATGAAGCACCACCTCCATTCAAAAATTGACTAATAATTCCATTACTATGTGTTTTAGAGTGAAGTTGCTGGTGCTTAAGGTAGCTAAGCTGAAGTCTGGTCTAAGCTGTTTGGGTGGTGGCAGGCCTGGATGCTTGGATGTATCTCATCATGCTGCAGAATGCTCCTCAGGGTTGGAGCAGAGAGCAGGGCCACTGCCTGCTTTTTTTTTTCTTCCTCTTTTTGCCTTCGGGACACAATTGCCTCATTTAACATTCTCTATTTGGCCCCTGCCAAGAGGGGAAATAGCCAGGGTGAGTAAGAGAGGCCGCCACACATCATGAATTCTTCTTTCATTTAACTTGCACAGTCCCTTTTCACCTTGGTGATGCACATGGATCAGGAATGAAGATATTGCTCAATTAAGGGGATTTCTGAGGTTGCTCCTGAGGTATTGCGGTTATTTTTGTGCTATGCCGAGGTTTTGATGTATCATGGATATGGATATTGGGTTCATCACATTTGTGTGATGCTTTGACATCTCCATAGCCGGGAAGAGAAACAGCTCTGCGCCTGCAACAGGAACTTGCCTCTGCCATATTCGAGAAATAAAGTCTGTCAGTCTTCCATTGCAGGGATGTAAATAACTTTTATGCCTGTGTTAAGATTCTTTTTGTTTATATCAATTTAATTAGCTACAGTTAATCAAAGCATTTTCATGGAATATGTCAAAATTAATATCAGGGTTTTGACTGAATCTTGGATGAGAGAAATGAAAGAGACTCCTAGGAAATATGACTCACGTTTTGCAGCAGGCATTGTCACAATACGTTGTCAGCAAAATACAGTAAAATTATTGGCCGAGCTTTGAGTTTGCCTTTAACTACACAAATTGTTTCCATTATTTGAGAAATATGTGATCGTATGATATGTGAAGGAATGATAAAAATAGGGGTTAATTTGCCGATCGTTTCCAGAGCAGGATGGAAGCTGGCACACCAGAAAGTGACGTCCTAATAGCTGTTCAGTGTAAATCTCTGGCTTGGCAGGAATTACTGAGCTTGTATTTGTGGGGGGCAGCGGGATGCAGAACTTTGCATTGGAATGAACTGCAGCAGGCTCTATAGTTAAGGGATAGGTGGCAACAGAGGATTAAGTAACAAGCTTTTCAGTTCAATTTGTACATCAGCATTTTCCGCCAGACGAACGGCACAAAACACGTAGCATCTTAAGGCTCCAGTGGAAAATCACTAATGACAAAGCTTTGTAAACAGATAAACAATTTATGTCAAATATGCTGAAAATATAAAACAAACTTCAAAACATGTTAATACTTTAAAGAGGCCGTGTTTTGATTTGCACCATTGCAAAGCTGGTAAAGCTGTTGACAGCACGGCTTACGCGTCATGTGATCAGTGGCCATATCTGCCTGCGTATGATTAGCAGTGAAGCACCACCGCAGAAATCGCCATGATGGAGCCACACGAGCACTTAGGCGATGATCGATTATATTTACTGTAATTCTGTAAATCAGTTCCGATGGCGTGCGTGTCATTGGACAGTGACAAAGAAGTGACGTGTTGCAAAGTACACGTCTCCTGCTTCTTATTATTTCAAGGCAGGCTTTGTGAAGCGACAGAGTAAACATCCAGAGAGAAATGCAGCCACTGTTATTTCAGAATCAGCCAATTTTCTTTCTCTGTGTATTTCAGAGAATGCTTATCTAGTAATTACTAAAAACTGTTGACATTGAGCTAGTGCTGTAGCCAACTAAAATGCCTTTTTGTCTTATGATATCAGATTGGATTTTTATCTTAGGTTCACGCAATCATGCATTCCTGAAAACCAAAGATAACTGGCTCAAACTCCTTATTTCCACCATGAGTGCGGAATTAAAGAGGCTCATTTTGGAAAAACTACAATCATTACATCCTGCATTCATTTCTCTGGTGCAATACTGATAATATGCTTTTTTTTTCCCCTTCTTCTGGTTCGGTCTAGGATGTGCCTGTGAATCTCCGAGCGATACATTTGACCATAATCAAGTTTTTTAAGCTTCAGAAACGGGATAACAACTGGGTCAGATGATAAGCCCGGGCAAAACAGGAAAAAAAGCCTCCTCTGATAGACGAGGAGAAAATCTGATTGATTGATGTCTGCTGGCTTTGCCACCATCACAAGCCAGTTGACAGTTAGTTTGGGATCAGATGATTTCACTCTTAAGATTGAGGTTGAGGGGAAGCTAGGCAAATATGAAGGACACAAAGGTCAATGGCTTCTCTCCTCCTCTCTGTATCTATCTCTCCCTCGCAATAGCTTGCTTTGACAAACTGTAATATGTTGCTAAGCTTTGTGGCAGCAGGACACATGGTCATAGTTTGTACAGTAATATCCTATTGCAGTAATCTCACGAGGAATGATTGAAAGTGCTGGAGGAATCTGGTGCTAGCAGGGACCCGTTGACATCATCAGCTGCTGTGGACTGGCACATGTCTCCTGACTTGTTTGAACTGAATTTTCCCATGGGATTGAATAAGTTAAACAACAGCTTTGACTCGGAGTGAATCTGTTATTGTAAGCAGGATCTGATAAGACGGCACCGTATTATAAGTTTGTGTAGCAAAGAGGCCAAAAATGGAATCTCCAGCGAGTGTCTCTCTGTGGTTTTGGAAAAAAAGACGAGCATGGAACTGTGACAAAGGATGATTGGATGCATATTGTAAATAAACACCCTAGTCTTCAGGATTGCCTCGCAGTCTCTTAATAAAGATGTTCCATGCAACATTTTATCTGCTGCTGCTGCTTCGATCGTGTATCTTGAAGATGAAGTGACAAGGGTTGCTCTGAGTTTGACCCCGTGTGGCAAAATAACACTAACACTTGGATTAGATTTAACCAAAACAGACCCTGGAAAGATATTTTGGTCCGTACTATTGCCAGTGTTTGTCATTTTGTTCCTTTAGCTATTGTTATGGAGCTGAAATTTAATAAGGCTGGCCTTGGATGCCCGTAGTGATGCCTGTGATATGGAATATAAGGCCTTGGTTCCTCTGAGGGTCCATCTCTAATAGACATAACAGACATGTCCATTAGCTTTGTATGGGGCTGCTTTCAAGATCAAGGTCTCACTTGTAATGAAGTGGCTATGCAAATGCAAGTCAAATTCTACTATTGTGAATCACTTGTTTTAATCAAGTTTTTTTTTTTTTTTTTTTATTGAAAGAAATGTAGCCTCCATTCAGAGCCACTAACCAAGCAATACAAAGGATAATCCGAAGACAATTCCCATCCAAATGGAACCGGACATCATTTAGGGGAAGAGACAACAACTCTTTGTTTGTTTGAAGTGGTTGATATGACAACCTTCTTGTCAAAGACTCAGGGCGAATAAAAGGGATTTGTAATTACCATAATTATCTCTTATATGTTTTCACCTAATGATGTCCATTAAATGCCTGAGGCTTCATTTCGAGGCTGCCTCACTGTAGGTTGGCATAGACACATAATACAGCATGTTACATTAGGCAGAGCACAAGTAATGAACTTCTTTCATCAAAGATGTTTATCGTGCAGTGCTTCTGGGGGGAAAAGCCAATATACTTCAGCTTTTTGTTACAGTTGGATTATAACAATTCTCATAGTTCCCACTTATCTTTCAAATTTTCTCCACATGTGATATCAACTCAATTGGCTTCATGTCTAAACAGGATGGCTCTCTAATCTAGACCACTGTTCATTTCATGTAAAACATCTCATTTTGTGGCTTAGGCTGGTGGCTGTCTTATCGTTACATAATTCACTGCCCTTTCCCTGATTTTCTTTGTGGCAATTTATTTAAATTCCCCCATGTTTATATATTTCCTGTCTCCTTTCATTCAAAATGATTGCCTTTCATAAGTTCAAAGACTCATCTTCAAGACTTTTGGTAACTTCACAGATATGAATTCACAGTGGGGAGACTGGGAAGGGGAAAAAAAAGCCATTTTGTTGGAGAGCACAAGGAGAGGGAGTGTTAGTGCATGTCCATCTCTGTCTCGGGGCTGAATCCAGAGGTTGAACTAACCCCGATCAAAAGCGCAGATATAGCTCTCTAACAGTCCACACCTCAGCAAGTACAGCGTCTGAGAGATGATGCCTGAATACATGTGTGCTGTTCTGCTCCTGCACTAAAGCCCTCAGTCCTGCATGTGGCTCCGCTCCTGTGGTTGCTTTGGTCTTTGTCCGCCACCTATCAGCATATCAGCAGTGTCTCTGAAGCCCAGTTGTATAATGCACCATTTATGGCTTTGTGGAGGGAGATGGCGGTCGGGCGGCGGAATAGCTCCAGGCCTTCCCCTCAGTGAGTGGATTAACGGCGGCCTGCTTTAGCGCACACTGCCGCGGTGTGAAATCGGCCCCGCTTCGGCACCGACTCCCTCTCTCTCTTTCTCTCTCTCTGTTTCCTCACCTCCATGCAAAGCCTCTCCCAGCCATCTGTGAAATGTGGAAACTCTGTGTCTAAGTTGAGTTCAGATCCCATCCCCTCCGTCAAGCTGAGGCCAGGAAGCAAATGGGCAGGCAGTCGGCGGAGGGGGTTTTGCAGGGGAGGAGGAGGAGGAGGAGGGAAGGGGAGAGGGAGAGAGAGGAGGAGGAGGAGGAGAGTGGTGGCGGTGGTGGTGGCGGTGGTGGTGGTGGTGGTGGTGTGTGGGGGGATCAGCTCACTGATGTCGTGCCGCGTGTGCAGGAACCCTGCCTGTTCTCCGCGGGCGAGTTGGAGGAGGGTCCAGGCCTGGGTGCCGGCCGAGAGATCTCTGGTTCCTGCTTGCAGGTCCAAATCCCCCCTCTGTGTGTGTCTGTGTGGAGGCGAGGCGGTGGCACAGCTCCCCTGAGCCCCTGCCCAGTCCTTTGAAGATAAGATGGTGATACAGAGTCCCTTTCGGTACGTCGCTAACCGATGGTCTTTGTGTGACACACATGCCTCTCTGCTTTGGAGCCCGCAGCTAAAACACCTATGGTCTTTACTGAAACGAATCAGCTGTATGGCTTTAGGTCAAATTTGATTATGAATGGCTGACAAAATCCTAGATTGTATGTTTAGGATATTTGATTTTTTTTTTTCTCACCATTTCATGCTGATAACGTGGAGTTCTGCTCTGGTTGATATTTCTATTTGATTTCCCTCCACTGAGAAGAATCACTTCCATAAACTCTCCTCATTCACTCACTGCTGACTTAATTTTTTCAGTTTTCCGTGGCGACCAGTTGTCATCTTAACTCTGCTGATTTCTCTGCTGTCTGTGCTGTATTGCTCTTGATCATGACAGCTTTTTAAGCACATTTCTCCTCTGCATTTATGACCATATTTTTGTGGCACTCACTGGCCAATTCTGCCACTTCTGGCTCTCCACAGCAGCTTTTCACGAGAGGGACCATCATAATCAGGCTTTTGAATTATGAACTCAATATTCTTTCTCCTTTTTTTCTTTTCGCATGTGGCTTTGGGGTTCAGATCTGTGCATAATGTCTTGTGATTGCATGGCATTATGGCGGTTTGGAAAGCCGAGTCGAGGTCCAGCCACGCATCATCTTTCCATAGACAATGTGGATCTCTGTGTCCCTCTGAGCTCATCAGGGATGGGGCGTTGATTGCTTTTTGATACCCCTCCAACGTGGATGAGGTCCTGCATACATCAACTAATTAGAATGTACTTATAGTGTGTGTGTATGCGTGCCTCTGTGTGTGTGTGGTTGTGTGTGTGTGTGTGTGTGTGTGACAGACCCCACACTTCTCATCAGATCCTCAGTCCAAGTGCTCTAACCACACTCACTAAAGGCTTTATCAAATTCCCGATGAGAAAAGAAAAGCTATACAGTGAGGGACTGGTTGGGGGGGTGGTTTACGTGTGTCTGCTTGTGTGTGTGTGTGTGTGTGAGGGATTTGATGTCAGGGGAAAATAAAACACAGAAGACGAAAAGAGAATATATAATGACAGGAGTTAATTCAGTATTTGGGTTGAAATTCCACAAAGCTGTTTTATATACAACATACACAGAGGAAAATCTAATGACAGCTGCTGGGTTTGAACTATAAAAAAATGACTGTGTTTAAGAAAAAAATCAGCATGCTACTGTTCCAGACCACATTCAGGAGAATCTACCAACATGCTGACTGCCGTGGAGTTAATGTCACCTCACTGTTGCTTATGACAGTCACTTTTCTAGAAGCTCTGAATGGATGGCACTGCACTGAGGAGAAGTTGCATGAAGCTAAAATGAATGAGTGAGGGGTATCATCCCATGTACCTTTATAATATTACAGTCATGAGAGAGGGACTCTGAGAAAGTTTTTCTGTTGCTTCACTGACTTTTTGGTTTGTGGGGCATTTAAGCACAAACACATAAACTAACTTTAAACGTAAAAAAAACTGCTCACCAAACATCCTAACCCATGCTATGATCAGTGGAAGGTGCTGGGCCCTCTCTATATATTTCATAAAGGCATCCTATTACACCCCCATGGCTTGTGGGGAACAGTACACGGTGGTTTAGTCCCCAAGCAGCGGAGAATAAAGTGTAGGACGTGGCACTGGAACAGAAATCTAACTGCTGTTTCCTCAGGTAATCTTGACTTGGATCTTAATTCCAATAAAGTGTTTTTTTCCTTTTTTTTTCTTTTTTCACAGCATAAGCCAGATCCAAGCAAGAACACTCCACTCTGTATTTCTGCGGTCATACTTTATTGAATATCATTTCAGATAAGAGGTGTAATCCTTTGGGTGGAAGTGATGTATATTGACCAGCTCAATGATAACGATACAGCGCATGTCTCTGATCTGAAAGTGGTAAATAAGTATTTGTGTCAGCAGCTCAATCAAATGGTCTGGAATATTGAAAACTGCCCCTGTTGTTGTTGTCAGTCTCCAACTTTGTCAGACTCTGTCTGAATATTTAAAATGTCACTGCTGAGACGAGACAGATGCACACAATCGTTCCTCAGTCATGCAGAGTGCAGTAGCAAGTGAAAGCAAAAGTCATGAATGACAGGGGGAAAATACCTATCAGTTTTTAATCATCAATCAGTCAATCAAGTCAGCTTTTGCGTAGCTGTTAGGCTAATGTTTATATTGTAGGTGTCCTCAGTCATGTAGTCTGATGCTGATATGAGGCTCAGTGCTGGTAGAAGTATTCAGGAAACGTATTCAGATCTTTCACTTCAACCTCCTGAAAAAGTTTTCAAATAGAAGTGATAAATCATATCTCTTTAATATTGAATAGTGTTTAAATAATTATATATTGTTAGAGTGAAACTGTAAAAAAAAAAGTCAGATCAACTTTATGTTTGTTGTTTAATAAGATTTGATTAAGGGTAGCATGGCAATAAAAATAAGCTCCCATAAATTTAACCAGGTTTGAATCCAAATATTGCTAAATCCTGATGCACACAACTACATGATGCCACCTTTTCCCAAATGAACCTGCCAACTTCAAACCAGCGTAAAAAAGAAAAAAAGAGCATATACAGAAATTTCTAATGTCACAAATAAAATAAATCCTTCACTTTTAGTTAGAAATATCTTGAAAAAATAGATTTAAAAGGTGGCAATGTAACACCATAGAAATTTACCATTATTAGTAAAATATATCAAGTACAGTAGTTTATATGATAGTACTAATGTCAGCATACATAAGACAGTACAATCATGTCAGTGTACTTTAAAAGTCTGGATTAACATATGGCATTCTGTAGCAGAGGCAAATAAATCTATAACGGTGTATCGCATTTTATAGTCTAACTTTTATAGGTAACTGGTAACTCTAGGAGTCAGTAGACTAACATATAAGTGTAAAATAGAGAATAGGAGAATAGAATTGTATTGTATTAGATTTATTTGTTTATGCAAAAAATCTGCATAGAAGTCACATTAAAATGTATTTATATGATGAACTGCATAAAAAATATATTAAAAAAATATATAAAACAGATTAGTTGTTTATTTTTGCCGCTACAACAGTGTATCAGTAAAAGCCTGCTGTCTGTTCTTTCCTCTCTAAAGAGTGTGGTGGAGTTCAAGCGGTGAGCCAGGTCACTCAGGTCAATACGACACTGTTACAGTCTCACCTCTCAGAGTGACTGGGTTTCTTCCATCAGTAGAGAGCAGCCCTCTCTGCTCCCACATGGTTCATTTCATCAGGGTTTGTTTTATCTTGACTGGCCAGGCTCATGACCCCTGAGCACTGATAGTCCAGTAAGACTGCAGGAGAGCATCACCGGGCCAAAGTGGGGACTGAAACAGAACTTAACTGAGCAAAGTTTTCCCTCCCATTAAGTTTTTTTGTGTTTGTATTTGCATCGATTCCCTCACCTGTACATGTTGGCGTTGAACTGTTTGAGCAAAAGTTCAGTTAGAAAAAACTTCAAACAGAGTTAAACTGGAACGGCACATGAGTGGTGACAGATTTAGCATGAAAATGCATTATGAATTTAATGCAAAAAAACATCTTTGAAGCGTTTTAAGAAAATACAGAAATATGCCAAAGCTAGGGTAGAGCTAAGACATCTAATTCTAAAACACAGGAAAGAAAGGAGCGGCCTTTTTTGCTCAGAACTGTCCAATTTCATGAGCCTGCAGAGAGTGCCATGTTTACTTTCCTTTGCACAGAAGAAGAGAAATGAATGCTCTGGGTTCCCTGTAAAGACAAACATGAAAGGAATCACCAAGAGTTCTTTAGGCTCTTTCTCTTGTGTTGTGTGTAATGCTGCTTCTTTACTGCCTAGGTAGTCTCCGCCATCTGACTGCTGTTTGAAGTCAGCAGAAGTCGACAATATTTGCTTTTCAGCAATTCTCGCCCACTGTGTCTCTCTGTTGCGTTTGAAAGTGTGACCAGTGTGGAGTCTATCAGTTCACTCCTTGGAAGAAATGGCTCAAATTGTCTGTTTGGTTTGTCCGCGGACTGACGACAAGGTCCTCGCAAGTGAGAGTCTGGCGTTCATTGTTGTCGCGGGGCTGAAGGTGATGGACAGCTACGGGTGGAGGAGAAGATGGGCAGCGATGGGCAGGTCGGACAGGGAGGGTGGAGGGACAGGGTGCGGGAGTAGCCTCAGCTCAGCCCTGCTGGGGTGCAATCTCACCAAAGCACCAAGAATGGGCCAATCTCAGTCAAAACCAAAAAAAAAAAAAAAGTGCCAGAGGGGAAAAGAAAGGGAGGCCATCTGAGAGACGGCTTGAGAGAAAGAAAAGGGGAAAGGTGCCACCAGTGCCAGACTCACCTCTTTATCCTCCCTTCATTTCATTTCTTTTTTGATAGGGTTGGCAGAATGTAGCCCACGGGGGGGAGGGGAGGGGGAGGGAAGGTAAATGTTCGATAAGTGTGCCAATACACTTTTTTTATTCCCTGTATGAGGAAAATAAAGCTGTTATTCTAAAATCTCTTGTCTGACGTTTATCAAATTACATTAACTCTCTCAGAGGCAACAGTGTTTAGGGTTTTAACACAAAGAAGCCGTTAATGAACCCTGTCTGTGTAAAATACTGCCTGAAGTCAGCAGTTTTATGTCATCGATATTTAAGCAAGGAGTCAGTACACAAGGCTAAAATTTGACCCGTCACTTACACTTTTAACTTTTGATACTTTGTCTAAAAGTACAAGATTGGAATGTATCTTCCTAATGCTTGGATGCTGTGGAACTCCTCTCAGCAGGACCTCCTGTGCCTTGTAACATCCAACGGTCCTGCAAGAGTGTCCACTAAATTAAGAGATGCGGTACAAACTATTCCCAGCATACCGTGCTGTATGTTTTTCTAGTTCAGAGAGCACATCTTTTTGGATTTGAGTGCTTTTTCTAATGGTATTATCCAGTGTATGAAAGAGGTGTGTGTGGGTGGGTTAGAGGGGAGGCTGTGAGGCTGCTGAGACCCCGCCGTTATCAGCACCAGATGCAGGTTGACTTCAGACTTTCAATGGAAGGTAAAGAGAAAGAGGAGGGGAAATTAATGAGAGCCATAAAGCCAGCAGGATAAATAATTAGCCAACTGTTCCTAAGATCCCTCCCTTCATTTGCAGCTACAAATAAATTCTTCCTCGCAAAGTTTCCTTGTCAAATCTGCAGCCTGATGCCATTTGCTCTCTGTGCTTCCTTTTTTTTTATTTTCCGGGTTGGGATTGCATGCATGTGTGCGTTTTTAAGATTCATTTGTTAGTGTTTTGCTGTGCTGTCCCTTCCTCATTTGTCATGTATATCCGAGTGACAGGTTTCTCTGTCCTGCCACCGATAATTGGCCAGACCAGTGCTTCCTCCAAATGTGTGCAGCACTGACAGACTGAATAAAAGACAATTCAGCTGTCATAACGTTCTTCATAAATCATCTGGATGAGAGAGTGTCATATTTGTGTCCACATTTTTGTTTAGAATAATCAGAGGGACATAATGTTGCATGTTTACTTGAGGCCGATGTTCCCCAGCTGAGCTTGGAGAAGCAGTGCGGGCTTTGTACAGATACCGAGCCAGACGTGCTTCAAACCACATTTAGCTTCAAACCACATTTATGTCCGACAAGTGATGTCATTTCACTGAACTGATTGCTACTTTGCCGTGCCCTCGTCAGGATCAAAGCTAATTTTTGCTGCATTAGAGGACACTTTGTGCCGGTGTACTGTGTGTTGATCTGGAGTGTTTACATGCAGTTCACTCCCTGAGGATTTTGTATTATTGTTGTCACACTATATGGAGCACAGCCACTTGTATTGTTCTAATACTCCACCGGTAGATTTGAAAAGAGCTGAGCAATCACCGAAAGACTTACATTATCCTCCAGTCTGTGATCGCTATTCATGTGTCTATGCTAAGTAATCTTCCCCTCTAATCTCATTCACAGATATAAATAAACAAGTAATGCTCTAAACGAGAGAGAGCACACGAGTGAACATCCAGAGGATTATGGTAATTTGTGGATAAATAGAGGTGTTTCAAAAAATGTGACTTTTTAATAAGAAAGTTACTTCTTTGAGAGAAAAAAAAAAGCCGTTTTCTCTCCGTGAACCCGGAGAACTTAATCAGTTAATTGTATTTGACTAAATTATTCTGCATGAATAAAAGATCAAGGGATGATCTTTCAATGTTTTTTGGCTGATTCAAAAAACAAATAGCCGTTTGTATTAATCTATTACACTGATTGTTCAATAAGGTGCTTTTCATAAGTGTCAAATTCCCATGGGAATTATTTAGGTGGTATAGAAGGTTTAAGTATTTGCTCACTATTGATTAAGAACTTTCAAACAGAAGCTCAAAATACTAAATACCATCCAAATCAACACGCCCATGTTGCCGATTGATTTTTAGGACACTGCTCTTTTTTCTCATCTCTTCCAACTTGACATTTGGAAAGTCAGAAATCAATTATGTCTCCTTCCCAAATGAAAGGCGGAAAAAACTAGTATATGACTTTAAAGTCAGCCTAGCTCGCCTTTGACACGGCACATTACAAAGGGAAAGGAAAATCACACTGCATACCTGATCCATAAAAAAAAGCCTTTGAAATGGATTGCTGGGTGGGATCCAGTCTGGCACAAGTCATGGCATTGATGGCACAGCCCCTGGGCGCAGGGATACTTGGCCTGGACAAGACGGTTGCTGGGCCCGTATCAGTGGGCACTGGCCCATCCTCTGGGAGCTCCTAAGCCATGCCGTCTGAAGAAGAACTGATGGGGTTGGCAGCACATATGGGCATGCTACGGGTTTTATTTCAGTCAAAAACAGCCCCGATGTTATCGCCTTCAGTCAAAAAGCACAGCAGCATCAGTGAGGCTGACCGAGATGATGGGGCTTCACAGGGAAAAAAAAAAAAGAAAAAAAAGAACCCTCCTGCAAATTAACTTCAAAACAAAAAACGCTCCTTTTGCTCCATCTGCACAGTTTCTTTAGTTTCACGCCGTACATACATCCCAGGTGCTCAAATCTAATTGCAAACCACCATTTTTTTATCTCCCATTTTGTGTTGAGGTGACAATTTGTTCCAGCTAATTGGAAATTTTGCGTCGGCCTTCCTTGCACAAAACATCGGCCTATCACAAACGACACTGATATGATAAGCGTGGATTCAGCTGGCCTCGACTGTTTTTTACAAGGCAAGACAGGAAGTTGACAGCTGCAACAGTTTTCAGTAATAGTTAGTTGATAACCATCCACGGGGTAATGAAACTTCCACCTTTGATGAGAAGTTGAAAAGAGAGTGTTTCACTGTTGGCTTGGCAGAACATTAGACATGGCTGCAGGCAGGCGGGGGCAGGCAAGGGATTGAGCTGTTTTAATAGGGCTCATCCAAAGGTGACGAGAGCACTGCATGCACTGAACTGGAGGTGTGAGCCGGGGCTGCCGGTACATATCTTTTGTCTTTCATTATCTTTATTTCCTTATTATTTTAAATGGCCGGTGTGTGTGTGTGTGTTTTTTTCTTCACTAGAAGCTTTTTTGATATCCATTTAGATTGGAGCTTCATTAAAAAACCTCAGACAATGGAGTGACTTCTAATTAAGAAGCGCCGCATCTGGCCCCTGGCACCCTATCCCGTTGTTCCATCTATTTTGCTGGGGAGAATTCATTTGTTTCTTAATTAAGAAAAACACCAATAGCGTGAAAAATCTGCTTATGGTACCTGAATCCTAATTAGTTAAATAGTGAGGGGAAGGGGAAAACACATTCCAGTAGCCCTAGAAATGAACTCAGAGCTGATAAAAATGAACTAACTAGCCTTGCATAAATCGAAGCTGGGGAGAAAGTGTACCATCATTATGGCTAAGACAATATGCAAACTATCTTCAAAGAAATCAAATTGCCGGAATGTTTTCATTTGCATGTATTAACCATTAACATAATGAGGAGAAGTGACATTGGACCCGGATTGTGTGTCTGTTCGGATTGATAACTCTGCTGCATCTGCAAATAGTCTCCTCTGCAAAATTATGCTAGCAGTCAAATCAGTGTTGAACTGTGGAGGGAGAGGGAGAGTGATGAAGAGAGTGAGAGAAAGACAGGGATACAGAGAGAGAGAGGGAAAGAGAGAGAGAGGAGAGCGAGTGGAGGCTTTTGCTTTTTTCCGTTTTATCGGGGAGCTCTGTGCAAACCTGCTGCAGTGTTGAATCGGAGCCATCATCCTCTGACAGCTATCCTTAAACAGGAAGGGGCCGCGAGTCATTGTCTCTGAGGCTCTGCGGAAAGCTGCTGTGTGTGTGTGTGTGTGTGTGTATATGTGTGTGTGTGAGTTAAGGGCAGGGGGATGTGCCCATGTGGCTGCTAGCTGGAGATGGACCTCGAGTGGGCACACTTCACACTCCTCGCAACCCCCCCCTCCCCTCCCGACTTGAACATATCGGACACATGCACACACACACACACACACGCCTGCACACGGACTCACGCATACATGTGTCACCCCCACACTCCAAAACACACACACACACACACGCATACACACACAAACACACATCTGAGTGCTTCCAGGATACCAAAGGCTCACTTATCTGTTCCGTAAAGACTCGCCATGGCCCACATTGGCGAGTTGGCGGGCAACCAGCCAAATCCGCTGTGTGTTCTCCTACTGCAGGCGTCATGCAAAACACTGAACTGTCTTCAATATTCAAAATAATTTTTCCAACATGCTACTTCCCAGGATCAGCCTCTTAGGTCAAATTATTCAATTAAGTGTCTGTTTATTACTGATACCAAAGCTGGGTGGCGGGTCTACTTATCACCTTTTTTGCAGATTGGTGTTCTCGCAGAATACCACCATAAAGATTGCCTTGGCTGTAATTAAAATGGCACAGAGACAAATTTGGCGCAGGGCTAAGACACGGGGAAATGAAGGAGGTAGGGGGAAATTGCAGGGGCTACATTCTGTCATCCAATGAAAAAGTTGAGGCGGTTAAAAGAAGCAAATTTATTGTCCTAGCTCTACTGTACACCACAAAGGAGCAGGTATAAGAAAAGGAAAACGCAACCTTGTTTCTGCGGCGTTGTTGTCACCGTGGTGCGTTTATGTGCAGAAAATGGTCAGGAAACAGGGGCTGTTCTTCATGGCTCTGACTGAAGCAAGCAAATAGGAGGCAGTGATGGTTTGTGTGGCAGAGCGGATGCTGTTTAGACGTCCTAAATGCCAGCCGGGCTTGCATCCATCCACAGGCCTGTGTGTTTGATGAGCTATTGGCAGGCTATGGGGACACGTGTTCCCGTGCCTCGTGGCAAACATACCTTTCACCGTCTTTGACTCCACAAGCCTGTGTGACTTCTCAGAGAAAAAATATGAAAGAAATCAAAGCGCCAATAAGCTGAGGGTGTTAAGCCAGAGAGAGAGAGAGAAAAAAAGAAAAGAAAGACCTGAGCGACTTTGGATTTTGACAGAATCTCCATGCGCTCTCTGACAAAAATTTGCATTGTTATCGCAGAT
The DNA here is from genome assembly GCA_029783645.1 of Ctenochaetus hawaiiensis. Lineage (NCBI taxonomy): Eukaryota > Metazoa > Chordata > Actinopteri > Acanthuriformes > Acanthuridae > Ctenochaetus > Ctenochaetus hawaiiensis. The sequence continues at coordinate 23,509,252 of JAPZDY010000025.1, forward strand.
AAGTGGTGATGTTTTTACTTGGTTGTACATTTTCGTGAAATATGTAAAATGTAAACCGAGCCTCTAACGATTCCCTTAATGACGCGGATCTTGCTTTTTTCCTCCGAATCGCGTCTTAGCGGGCTTCTCAGTGCAGGATGTCTGATATCTGAATATTAAAAGGGAGTTTCAAGCTCATCTGCAAATGTGATTTGCACATATCACACTTCTGCAGTCGTCAAGCTGCTTCATCGCCAAGCTTCTGAGCAAAGAAGGCTGGGGAGGGGAGGGAGAAAAAAGAAAAAGAAAGATGCACATATGGGTTGCTATTGATGTATTCCATTTCTGACCTAATTTAAATCCCTGCCAACAAGCTCATATGCATACTGTACATTTGCTAAATTACAGAGTGTAAACCTTGCCTTCTCACAGAGACAGGTGTAAACATCAATGTTGTCATAATGCACCACCAGTAAATATGATAATCGCACCATGCTGCAATAGAGCACAAAATAATTTGGACATCATTTTGATGCCTGAGGGGCCCAGGGGAATGCCCTGCAGAACGAAGGTGGCCCATTGACATGCCATACACGCCAAGATATAATTATGGCTGCCTGTCTTTGTTCCTCCCAAGCTTCCTCTCAGTGCGCTCGTAATTTGCTTGTGATATTTTGGTATTATTTACGATTGAGTTATTCTCTGTGGACTTGAGTATTACATGGGTGTAAATGAAGATGCAAAGAAGCCGCTCCACTGCCAAATCCCAAGTTTAGCAACTGTAAGCGTAATATCGTGACGGCAAAGTTGATGCTGCCTGTAATAAGTTGTTTTGCAAAGCCTGATTTGAAAATTTATGTGGCATTCTGACACATAACGACTCCCATCCCCGCCGATTTTTTTGGTGTCATCGCTGGCTATCTGTGTGGGACGTTGCTGATAACAAGGGGCAATGCCAGAATATCTTTAGGGTATGCAATGTGTCGAGCTGCGGTTTGTTGTCATGATAATCCCCTCATTTGTAATGTCGGGATCAGCAGGTTACGGCTCTCCACTTGCCTGCCATGTCAAGACTTGGGACTGGCGAGGTGGATTGTCATTTCTGAAGCAATATTTTGACAGCGCCTTCACTTTACTCGCATGCTGCAGCTCAAAGGTCAGAGCTGTGCCACTTCCATTTACTGTGTGTGAACACTCAATCCCCGAGGAGTGGAGCTCTCTACATCTCCCCCTGCAGTCTCTGTGACACACACATGCATGCACGCAGTCTTTCTTGCTGCCTCTCACCATTTAACTCACTTGTTTTAGGAGATAGATGTCAAGGCTAGTCCCACACAGAGCTTTATAGTAGGTCTAAAGCTCCCAAATTGAAGGGCAATTACAACTTATAAACCTTTATAATGGAGTAAATGGAAAAAGGCAGCTCTGTTCAGCTGATGCCTGATTTCCCCTCCTGCCATCATTCCAATTAGTGCATCGCTAAGACAGCTACCTCTCCCTCAGTCACCGCTGTTGTCGCCCGCCTCATATCACACACACTGCTGGGTATTTTTTTTAAAAACATAGTCTGGTATGATTGTTACAACTACACAATGTCTCAATGGTGTAGCTGTCATCCATTTTCCTGTGTGCTTAGTGCCACTCCTCAGACACCGAGGCAGGTTATGTCAACCAAATAAGGCACTTGTCAGTAATACAAAAAGACATTGTTGCTGCTCCATTGTTACCTGCTCTGCCAGCTATCATATAGAAAGTGATGGACTGACGGTGTTTTGGAGCACGGTGCAGCACCGGAGCCCCAGGGGTATTATGGGTGTAAATCTCCCTCACACAGTTCTGCTCCAGGCCAGCGAGAGCATCATCATTAGCCGGAGCAGATGGAGGGGCTTCAGCACTGTTTTCCTCTTTCTTCTGTCGGACTATACTGCTGGAATCTGGTTTGATACAATGCGAGCGGATGGGAGCAACAGCCCAGCTCAGACAATGAATGATGAAATCCACATGAAATCAGATGAAAGCTACAGTACACACATGTAAGGAGGCAGTCTGATTCATCGTTAATTCGTGAAGTGATGATAGTGGAGGTTTGCTTAAATACTGTGTGTGCTCATATGTGTGTGTGTATGTGTGTGTTCTTTTGTTTAGGTGGAAGGAAGATATCATGCAAGCAAGACTTTGACTAAAACAGAAGCTTTTAAAGACACTAAGCTAAAAATATTAGTTGATTAAATAATTAGTTGAATGTCAGAAAATGAATTTAACTATTTTTAAATAAGATGATTATATTAAGTAATTTCTCAAGCAAAAATGTCAAAAATGACTCAGCTTATCAAATGGGAGGATGTGCCGTCTGTGTAATAATGTATTACATTAAATGTATTATGGTTTTGGTTGGATAAGGCAGGAAATTTAAATTTTTCACAAAAAATAAACTATTTTAGCAGATAACTTAATAATGACATAATTATTAGTTTCAGCTTTAGATAATGTTTTTGAAATTCTGACATAATGTGATTATGCTCGGTTTCATAACAATTGTTTGCACAGTTCTTATTTTGAAACCAGGTTTTTATTCCTAATGTTGCAGTTAACATTTTAAGGTATGAAGAGTAATGAAGTTCTTTGTGTTACAAAATCCTCCACAATTTATTTAACAGTATGTGAAACTTGACCAAAGAGTTAGTTATTAAAATTGCATTTGTTCAAGAGATTTTACACTGCATTGGAGCACATGACAAACATCAGATGTTTCATAAAACAGACAATATTAGCCTGATACAACAGTTTAAGCCTTTTTTTCAAGCAGCTAATCAGTGCAATCATTTATCAATGAGGAGTATTTATCTCCAGCAGCCACTAGCTCCCCATTGATGCAGCAGTATTTCACAGTGTGCTAGAGGCCTGCCATCCAGGGAGCAGAGAGTGCGTGTGTGTGCGTGTGTGTGCGTGTGTGTGCGTGTGCTGTCTGAAGCACTGGCAGAATCCTAATCTTCCAGCAAGAAGCTTCACATGGTCAGATCAAGAATTAGGAGGGAGGCTGAGGGGGGAGAGGGAAAAAAAAAGCCCATCTCGGTCTGTGTTTTAAAGGACAGTGCTTTGAATGTCATTTGACAATTTCCTTTTAATTAGAACTAATTTACAGAAAGATGCCCACCAGCTAATCTTTACAGGATAATTAACTTCTATTTTCTTTACTTTTAATTAAAAAGTGGAAAAGATTTAGCTGATCCATAAAGAATTGTTCTTTTGAAATGTTCATCAGACTTCACACTTCTTTTGGCATTGGTAATATTTAGATCCTATCTGCTGCTCACAGTCTCCACTGAGTTATTGCAATGATTTTCTCCCCCCTTATCCGAGGTATTAAGAAGTGGAACTATCAATAGTAGAAATAGGAACCAGAGGAAAATTAGAATTGAATTAATGAAGAATTTATTGCAAAAGGAACCCCCCCATCCTTCATAATACTGGAATGAAATTGACATCTTAGATATATCCATTTCATAGAAATTCCTTGATGGGAAAACATTGTTTTATCTACATTATTTGATACAGTAATCATTTTTTCCTTTTCTGAAGCCTCCCCATTAAATTCTTTGAAATGACGCTCGACTAAAAACTAATTGTTGCAGAGGCAGTTTTATCATTTGCAGTATTGCTATTTGAGCCCCCACAGACTAGCAGGCCGCTGGATGTTATGAATACGGTGCTTTTCAGGTTAAACAGCAGCATCTTATTAAGCACTTAAGACACAATGAAAGTGTCTGGTGCCTCTACAGGAGGAAATCTCCCTCAGCCTCGACAGAGCCGGTGGAGAAAAGTATTTTCTTGCCAGTGTTAGCACCTTCCAACAGACTTTACTTAGTGGAGATAAAGTGAGCCAATATGAGGTGAGTGTGCTGTAGACAGAGCCTCCACTCGTCTGCAGACGAGCCAATGGCTGAAGATGGATGCCCCCACTTAACCATGATAGCTCCCTGGAGGAGCCTCAGTCAATGGCTTCATTAAAAGTGAACGTTCTAGTGAAAAGCTCGCTTATAAACCAGTAATTAAGACCACACATATTTTACCTGCTTTGTTTCAGCTGTCACATCCGGTGTACAGGCACATGGTTAACTTTTATTTCCTTATAAGTAACAGAATGACACTAATAAATCATTCAGCCAGAGGACGAGCGAGTGTGTAACAGGAAGGACTCGAGGATGCTTAAATACAGCAGACTGGCCATTTTAACAGCATTTTAATCTGCTCGTCACCCCTGCTAAGCAAATGTTACCCTGCAAGAGAGGCATTAGCTAAGCCCATATTAGTTGGAGGACAAGCTTTGTGACTTTTATGGACCAAACGTTGTACCAGTGTCCACTTGGACTTGTGTGTCCCTGTAAACTCTAGAGAGGCAAGTGGAGGCAGTAGAGTGAAGCAGGACCCAGCTAACTCCACAGAGAAACTGGCTGGCATCTGCTGAAGCCCTCGGGCACGCTCAGAGGTGCCTCCAGCATTTTAATGGCATAGTCAAATGCCAGCATGTTTTCATGCCATTCCAATTCAAATTCATTGGATAAAGAAGTAAGAGCGTGTTATTCCCCTTCAACAGTCCAGACAGAAACACTGGGCGCAACAACACAGAACTTAGCAACTCTGCAAACATGCTGGGATCCAACGTTTTGTCTGATTGGAATAAGATACTCGACTAGAATTATGTTAAAGGTATTTGAGAAACGTGGACCAAAATAAATCTCTATCTGACAGAAATAATGTTACCCTGCTCATGGGCAGCAGCGTCACAAGCCGAGGATGAGGAGCTCAGAGACAGCGTTACTTTTCCCCAGCCGATGGGTGTGTCTCAGTCTTACTGCATGCAGCATAAATGTACAGTAATGTAAACTTAGAGGGCCATCTGAACGCATGAAGTCATCAGATCGAATTTAGATGCCTTGTCATCTTCGAGCTCCGCAGCCTCACAGAGGAGTGTGTGTGTGTATGTTCACATGTGTGTTTGTTTTACCAGGACGTGAATACATTTATTCAACCTCCTGCCACCCCCGCCCCTCCCACCCCCCCTGACGAACCCCCCCCCCCTTCTTTTCACCCCAATTTCCAGACGAGCGTTGGTGCTGAGTTCTCAAGCAGTTTGTTGACTGTTGATTGTAAGTGCCCGAATTTAGGAAGGCAGCCATTTCTAATCACGAGAATTACATTGCTTAGCAACCGGAAAATCTAGTTAAACAATAGCATTGCTTATTCTTGGTCACAGACTGCAGCTCTGAGAACACATCAGTCTCCACTGAAGCTGTTCCACGCTCCTCCCAGCACACACACACACACACACACACACACACACACACACACACACACACACAAACACAGACACACACACACAGAGCCATTCACAGACAATATACAAAATGTAATTTACTTTTCACTTCTGTTACAGCATTAGCTTCACATTTAGTTTGATCACAGTGTACAACTTGAAAAAAGGCCCTTTTTTTTGAGACATTTACGCAGAATTAAAAAAAGATGTTTGAAATGAAAAATTCCTTTGAGGCTTCCTGTAGCATATTAAGCTATTAGGAGTTGCGTAAATGGTATCTATTTCATTACAGTGATCAAGGATTAAATTAAAGGCTTGAGCCCTGTAACGTATACACTAAGTCTCCTCCAAGGCTGAGGGAGCCCTCTGCATCCCAAAGGTCATTAGAGCTGAGGAGAGAGTATGGCCCCCAGTCTCTCCTTGCCTCTCTGCACTTTCTCCTCCATCTCTTTCTCTTCTCTCTCAAATATCTGTGCAAGATGAGATGAAATTGTTTTTTTTTTTTTCTATTCTGACTCTCTTTCAGTCAGAGAGCGAATGTTTATCCATTCTTTTTCCTCCAGCTGTGGAGGTAAACATGTGTATCTAAGCCTACCTGGCTCGCAGCGCACAGCTACTTGCATCCTGAGACAAAGTCTTTATTTCTGTATTTCTTCCCACGCAGAAGTTTAAAGAGTCCTGCGGAGTATGTGTGTGTTCACCTGGAAGTGAGGAAGGCCCAGTATCAGTGTTGGCACAAAGGGCCAGTCACAGGGAGCGGAGTTGGCAGGGGTTGAGCTGCACGGCCCTGCTGGATTTTAGGGCTGCATTATGCATTCATGTTTAGTCTCAGGTGCTACGTTTTATCCCCAGGCCAGCTTGGACACATTTTCAATGGACCTTTTGGATGAAAAACTGTATAGGTGGGAGCAAAAAATGATTTCCGTGCTTATAGAGATCTGCTGCTTTGTTCTGTCAGATTCAATTACCTCACCTCTAATTAGGGAGCTATAGAGGAGGCTGGGTTTGTGATCCACACATCACACTGTGGAGCCTGCTGATAATGTGAGGTATCGCTATCACAGCCCAGCCACAAGCTCCCCACATTGCGGACGGCTGAAAAAGCATGCCATGAAATTAGCAGTCACTCATACAGTTTTGCACATACACACATTTGTTTAGAGCTCTTCTTTTTTTTTCTTTTTTTCTCTTCTCTTTTTTTTTAAGTGTGAGTTTCCGAGGCAAGGCTGGCACATCTGTGTGGTTTTTCCATTTTCTGTTTCAGCCCGCTGAGGCACAGACTCATGTACGGAGTGTTTTCCTGAAAGATATTCTCATCCCACCACCTCTGTCCGTACCCCTCTCTTCCCTGCTCCCCTTCCTCGGTGACTCATTAATCCTCTGTCCATCATATGGTCTCAGAGTATCACCCCATTTTATAGACTCAGTGGGGGCATTACCATATCCCTCTCTGGAGCTCCACTCCGCATGGCCGATCCCTATCAGACAGAGGCCATGCCATGAACAAAAGAGCCACTGTGATCAAGCCTGCATTCAGCTACCAATGTCTCTATTAGCACTGGCTGCTCCTGCCTGCTGCTTCTGCTGCATGACTGTTTGAACAGGGCTGAGATTTCTCTCTCCAGTCGGCAGAGGAAGAGTCTGATGAATGTGGATGATACAGTTCAGGGTGGAGGGTGTGGATGACAGGGCCGCGTTGGTACAGGGATACCTGGACACTGACCTCGACTGAGAGGAAGTTCAGACAGGGTGCAGTTTCCTAAAACATCCTCTTAAAATCGCCAGATGTGAGTCTTTGTGCCGGGATGATCTTAGCCAAGCAGGCTTTTCTCTAGAAAGTAAAGCTCGTGAATTCCTGAGAGCTCAGGCATTCTTGGAAGTCTGAACACAACAGGACTTCAGGGTAAAGATGACTGTTGTCGGACTGCAACTAATAATTATTATTCTCTTAATTATTCTAAGAATTATTTCTCATGATTAATTGAATTATTGTTTGGTTGAAATGCTGTGAGCCAGTTTTGCTCTAAATGAATCAGGCCACATTAATCAGAGGTTATGGACTTTTAAAGGACATTATTTTCAAGCAATCTAATCAAACAGTGATTTTTCCCTCCCAGACTGTTTCATGAAAAGGGCTTTCAGAGACCTGATGTGGTTAAAGCATCTGGAATTTAAGACAAAAAAAGGAAAAACTAAGAAAGGGCTTTTTTTGGTTTTATGATATTCAAAAAAAGGTTTAACAGAAATGGTTCCAGTTGTTATTTATTTATTTATACAAATTTATTCATTATTTCTCATATACCTATATCATCCTTCCATAGCCTCAGATTTTTTTTGGATGATTTAGGGCTGGTAACTGTCTAGTCAGTGAAGGGCAAATAAAGAGAAAAGCGCTCGCCACAAGTTCTTAGACTTCTGACATCTTCAAATTGTTTGCTTTGTCTGATCAGATGAAGATATTCAACCTTAAATGATTTACAACAGAGAAAAGAAGCCAAACGAAACTCCTAAGAGGCTGAAATCATTAAATGTTTGGCTTGAATTCCATTTTGCTGAATAAACAACATTATTTTGTTCAGGGAAATATCACAAATAAATAATACTTTAGTAATATAACACTAAATTACAAATGTTTAAAAATCTTGATGGATGTTTTCAAAGCTAAGATCTATATCTCAACTTTCAAAAGAGACAGCATTTAAAGGTGACTTGCTTTTTCCTTTGTAAGCAGTAGGATACTTTAAGACGCCCACATGGAGCAAGTGGGGTCTCTAGATTATATAGCAGAGACAAGACAGATGCAATGAGTGAGAGACACCACACAGATTGAAGTTTCCGAAAACAGTGTTTTCCCTGTGTGTCTCAAAACCACCTTTCTTTACAGATTTTTTTTTTGTGTGTTGTAATGAGCTCACCCGTTTTTAAGCAGACTGTGTTGTTTTCGGAGGCGATGCGAAATGCAGACGCTCTCTCCGTGGTGTCATTGGCCATCTGAACTCCAGAGGAGGCTTGATAAGAGGGTGAAGCAGCAGGCATTCCTCCGGCCCAATTCGTCAGCAGACCCTATAGAAATGCACCAACAAGCGCGGGTCACACAGTGAATGTGACAGGATTTTAAACAGTACACAACTAAATATAGCAGGAACGCCACTATCAGAAAATGAGTTAGGAGTGTGGTGCTAGTCGTTTAGAAAGTCATTATTCTTATCATTGCTGTCTCTGAAATAATTTCAGGTCTCTCCATGCAATGAATACTGTATAATAAACTAAACATGTGAGAATGCACACAAACTTTGGTAATCTACGCAGTCCCAAAGAAGTAGCCATCAGACCCCTTTAATGTCTCTGACTTGGTGAAGTATTTCATTTTTCCATATTCAGTAAGGCCTGCAGTATCTCTATCAGTTTAAAAATGCTCCATTTAGTTACTATCTGTTAGAGTGGGGAAGTGAGATGCCCTTATTCTGAGTCTATTAAACCTCAATTCTATCTCATCTTATCTACCTAATCTTTGTGTCTTATTGACCATGAAGTTTATCTTTAATCTCCCTTTACCCTTATTATCGCACAACACTGTAGGTCTATTTTCCATGGTGCAATAGTGCTGCTGTATTTGCCGGCAACAGAGGAAGAATCGTTTAGTTGTACACACAGTTCTTATTCAGCTGTGTAATGGAATGTGTACAGAGTGTGTGTATAGAAATGTATTTCCCTGCTTTCTTTCACACTGTCTTCAATTGCCTTGGCAGGAGCTTTTAACGCCAGTCATACAATCTCCCCTTGATACTGCGATATTTATCTCTCGGTATCATCTTAAGCGATGGTAGACTCATCGAGTCACTTCACGCCTCACTTCACTCCTCAGCGAATCAGCAGAAGGCATCAGATAAGATCATAAAACTGTATCCTAATTTAAAAGCAGCACTCTGCCTCCGCAGTGTCTATTAGAGATCTGTGTGCTAATTCTTTTCATGTCCAGGGCTCCTGCAGATGTAGGCCTCTACAAAGGAGTAATTTATAAGACTAATGAAAAGAGCAAGCAGTTTGTGGACATCAGGGGGGTCTTTTATGAGACTCGGTGCAGGAAGAAAGAGAAACAGGAGAGGCACGGCAGCCCCACTTTCTGAACTGAAATTATTGCTTTATTAAAGCTGAGGGGCTCACTCTTGCTACAATAGAACAAACATGTTGAAAGGTGTCGAGAGGATATCAGTGCAGTCTGTTTGAGCTCCAGGATGATGCACAAGAGGCTGCAACATAGCTCATGTGTGACAGGCAGAAATGGAGACAGCATCCACATATAGCATGCAGCGATAGCAGCACTTTTGATATGATTATTCAGTTTAAACACAGCCTGAGACGGAGGGTTTTGTACGAAAATGACACGGGTTTCTTGCTTCGAGTGTGTGATTTTAAATAGAAACTAACCTTAAACTTGAAGTGCTGCATCACTTCTTTGCTATGGTAATTCATGTGCAGACAGTGGAGACATGTTTTGGCTCGAAAGAACTGCGCGTGTGCAAGATGCACATTATCTTAATAACATTCAAATGCCGAGTGAGATGTTTTTCTGAACTAATACAATTCAGGTAGCAGTACAGTAATTCCATCAACGCCCTTGATTGAAGCAAAATGGTAATATGCAAATACCAAAAGAGATGTACAGCTACAAGCAAAACTCTGAAATCATTTAGATTTAAAGAAATAATATTGCACAGAGGGGGGAAAACATTAATCACACGGAAAAGTGTCTCCTTTAAGATTGCACTGGTGTATTACCCGGAGGCATGGAATGTAAATGGAAAATCAACATTGTACCCTGTGATAAGGCTAACAAATTAATAAAAGTATTTTCTTTCCTCCTCCTGTGCTGATGCCTGTGTGAAAAGTCTGGAAAGGAACTTTTTTTTTTCTCCTCCCTCCGTCTGTGTGAGGTTTTGTTTTGCAGGTAGTGGGATTAAAATCAACGCTCTCTTGGCTGCATGTCAGCTTGTTTTTCAGAAAGTGCACAGTCTCAATAGGCTTTTGTCAATGGCAACAATAGTAGAACCTTTGTAAAATAATATGTTAAAACACTATTTTTCATTGACATGGCTTTATCTTTACCTTTATACATCTAAACATGGAGTGTATAGACAGCAAAGTGCTGTGCTGGGCTTTGAGTTGCATCTGCATTTGTAGTATTTTAACAAAAGAAACAAGGAGAAGGAGAAGTTTTTACTTAAGAGCCTGAAGGATGTGATGAAACTGCTGAACATCTCCTTTGTGTATGTGTATGTGTGTGTGTCTTTCTATGTGTGTGTGCGTGTGTGTTTATGCATGTGTGTGCTCCCTCAGGTCCTCTGGAGGATGGCCTGGAGGAAGAGGAGGAGGAGTGCGTCTCCGAGGAGAACGAGCTCTTGGCCAAAGACGAGTTCTCGGTGGAAGAGAACTTCTCCGCCGAGTTTGAGACTGAGAACATGAGCTGTGAAGACATGGAGTACTTCTGCAACAAAGGTGAGGATCGTTTACTTACTCGCAACCAATACTTTAAACGCTGTTCTCCACAAGCAGTGCGCAGCGCTCTTTTTAATACCTAATCTGAGACAATATGTTGAGCCACCCCTCTGCCAAGCATCAAAAATAAGTTAAACTCCTGCCAATGGTGTCTAATAAAATTCCTCAACATGTTCAAATCAAACCTGGCAGAACTTGTATCCGGATGAGAATTTCTCCTGCATCACTGCCTACAGTTGAAACTATCCATTTTGATTTTTGATCCTAGCCATCCACCTAAGAGCAGTGGTTTGATCTGAGAAAGAGAGAGAGAGAGAGAGAGAGAGAGAGAGATGGCATAGGTAACACTGGCTTCCCCCCCGCCCTACCCTCCCCCGCTCTGTGATAGTGCTGTGAAGGTGTGCTACGGTACACCAATGCACTGGAGAGCGTAGCACTTCCCTTTGAGCCGGCGCTGAAGCTCTGTGAACACTCAGCAGCACCTGCTACTGCTCGGAGGTCCAGCACTATAAAGAGCCTTAGCGTCGCCAAATGCGCCCGACTCCTCTTTGAACTCCAATTCAATTAGATTGCTTCTTTGTATGTTTGTTTCATTTCGGTCACACCTTGCCATCACAGGAGCGAATTTGTGGTCTGCTCCAGGTTACAGTGTGAAGATGACAGACGTGTCCCGCCTCCCTCCCCCGTCGAACCCCCCCCCCACCCCACCCCGCCTCTTCCTAGCCCCCCGGTCGCATGGCTTTCTCTACCCCAGGTGTCCCCACTCTTACTGGCGCATGGATGCCATAAATTTGACTTTTTAATGAAGAACCGATGCTTTGAATGTCTGCCTCTTCCTTCTCCTTTCAAAGGGAAAATTGTTTAGAATTATTTCTTCACACTTCTAAACTGATGTGCCTCGTGGGATTACATTATTGAAGAAAAATAAATCTTTCATGTTTCAGGTAGGCTATGCCCCAGTAATCGTATCAATAATGTTTTCCTTTTGTTCTCCGGGAAAAGTTGAACGGCACAATTGTTCGGAAATTGCAATTACCAGCGACGCCTCGTTTGCTTTACCCTTTGTCTTGCCCGTAATGTGTCCTTCCACAAACTTCAAAGTGGAGTATATGGTCTTGTAATAACCCAGTAGCTATTAAATAGATGGTGTCGTACACATGGGTGGCTACAGCTCGGAAAAGTACAACTTCTAAAAATCTTCAAAGAACCTTGTCAGAGCCGTTTGATATTCCCATTGTTTTGGATAAAACCATGCGAGGAACTGGGCCTCAAATCTCCTTTCCATGTTTATGAATAAAGTCAACACTAAATAGCAATCCCAAATGTCAAATACTACTTTTTGGAGACACGAGTAATCTGCTCCTTGTCATACACAAGCCTTACTAGTCAGATTTTTTTTTTTATTACTTTGCTATCTAAGCTTACAGTAGCTAAGTCTGCCATTGCCTCCTAAGACCCAAATGATGTACTATCCAAATTTCTTTTCTCCTCATGGCAAGTTGTGCGCAATCATCAGGTGTAGCCATTCTCCCCATGATCCCTTCCTCTATTAGATCTATTTAAAACTAATGTCGGCGTGGCTTAAATTTACCCCACTTATGTGAAACTGCCGTGAATTAAACAGGACGCAATCCTGGCAGCATTAAATGGTTTAAGTGTGTTATTCCTCGACTATAGGAGGAAAAAGAGAGCCCCCTTGATTAACTAAACCCTCTCAAATGTGATGGCGTGCTGTAATTAGCCCTGTGCGGACTTGAACGTGGGTTTTAAAGCAGCCACTCATCCCATGGCCTTTATCTTCTGCTGCTTCCCGGAGAATAAGGTCTCCCGTGTAAGGTTCCTCCACTGTGCAGTGACTCTCTGGTCTTAGCTTAGCCTTGTATCTGTGTAGTCACTCTCTGAAATGGGCTTGTCAGGGGGACCTAAAACCTCCATTAAAAGTTTCAGTCTATAATAGGTATTAAAAAGCTGTAGGAACACAAAGAGGAGTACCAATTTTCATTAACATATGAAGCACTTATTAACTTTGATCAGAGTGCGGTGAAGTAGCAAAGCCGCTTAAAGGCGCAAAGGTCAAGAAGTTGAATGCCACCAAAGACTCAGTCATTTGCCTTACCCTTGCAGAAAAGGGACTCCCCAGATAAGTGCATGGAGCACCTTGACGTCCCATCTTGGCCTGAGGCTCGGCAACCTCTAAATTGGCTGGTAGTTGACTCTATAGCCTGTTTAGTTTAATGGTGTCAAGGCTCTTGATGGTTTTTGGTGCTTTCTTGATGCTTGTGGCAAAACACACTGAGGCCTGTTGGCCTTTACAACATGAACGTGAAATCACAAAGATGCTAAATTGTGAGCATAAGAAGTGACATAACCCAGAACATTTCTCTCCAGTATTGTAAGAGAGGTTCTTAACCCTTTAGCTTTGTGATCCTCAACGCAAACTATCATCTGCTCACTACATTAGCAGAGGCATGTACATGCATGTGAGCTGGTACCTGTTCAACAGCAAAAAGAGATGCTTTTTTTTTCCTTGTTCAGTACAAAACACTTTAAGTGGTATGAAAGGTTAAGTTCTCCAGTAATTCTGCAAAAAGCTATTAAATGATTTTTTTTTTAGGTAAAGTAAAAGCTTGTGTTATAGAAGACTGATCACAGTGTTTCTCTGTGTTTATCATCTTGTAATCCTTTAGCTATAGAAAGTAATCCAAGTATTGTACTTGAGTAGTTTTCAGGTCACTGTATTGTTGAATATTGAGTATTTTTTTCAAGCTACTTTGAAGTTTAACTAAATTACATTGAGAGAAAACATATTGTACTAATTACTATACTGTTGTGCAGTTTTTGGACAGCTTTAGTTAGTCAGTTGCTTTGCAGGTTTAGATTTTGGATACCAAAACACAAGATAAATATGATCAACAAATAATATATGATGCATTTTTATTGATTAAACAGCCAAACTAAACACTAAGTCCTTCAAATCACATTCACCTTGATTACCTTTAACATTAAAATGCTGATGACATGTCCATGCATTAATAATAACAGACAATAACATAATAGGTCTTGTGTAACAGTGGAACACTTTGAAAAGGTCCATTCTGCATAATGAATGCTTTTACTTGCTACTTTAATGATACTTGGACAATGATGTAACTGCACTTTTGCTAGAGTAAAATATTATATGACAGACTTTTACTTGTAGCAGAGCCTCTTTTTTTTACATTTTTATTACTTCTACTGAAGTCAAGAATGAGAACACTTTTACTACTGTCCTTCATGTCCGAACCAAGTTTTTGGAGCCACTCACTGGTGTTATGAATTGTGAAGGGAACTGTGTGGGACTCAAACTCATCTACAATTAGATGTTTGAAGAGTATCATGTAACTGATACTCAACATGATGTTACTGAAACAGTACATGAGTGAGAAATGAAGCGGCTTGGTAGAACAGCAGAGCCACAGAGAGAAGGAACTCTGTTTTCATATAAATACAGCGGCCGAGAGTTCGTTGAGAAAAAAAAGCCACATATCTAAAGAAATAACCTTGGCTTTTCCTGCGATTAAAACAGAATCTTACCTCAAACGACTTCTCCTGCTCGGTCAATTTCACATTTATGGAGCTCTGCCTGTGAAGAGCCCACAGTTGAGCACACTAACTCCACAGCAAAGATTTATACTCTATTGACACACCTGGCTCTATAATTGTAGCAAAGATACCTCTTTTATATACACTGAGTGGCACCTTTTTTACTGAAATTGTGAAATTTCACCTTGCTGTTTTACCCCCTCTTTTATTGTTGGCTATCTGTGAAGTTCAGCACAGGGTGTTGCCACAAGCTGTTCCCTTTGTGCGTTCCAAGTGTTGCCTGATGACAAATGACTTCCTTAGTTAGCTTTGACAGTAAATTTACATGTCATTTCATGTGTCTCATTTCCTCAGTGTGAAACATCTTTTTGTGAAGTCATATTACATGAGTTTTTTTCAGCTCTAACTACTTGATTCTGATGCTGTTGTGAGTCTTTGTATTTGGAATACATCAAGCACAGCTTCATGTGAATATTAGGCACTTTTTTTGCAATGTTCTCTGTACATTACTAAAATTCTAATGTAGGCAGAAACATTTTATCAGAGTGAAAGTGAATCAAGGCTCAGGACTGCATATGCAGGACTCACAGCAAGCAACAAACCCACCTTGACCCTTCAAATAACCTCTCAGTGAGTAATTTGACTTGCAGCAGTCAGAGATGTACAGTAACAAACAGAAAGTGGCAGAATTAATTATGCCACTCTTTGTGTAACACAGAAGTAATCAGACTCTCCAGCAACACAGGAGGAAGATCTCCTTGGCGCTTTCGCCACAGCTGCCAGTGCCCAGAATGGTAAATGTGGAATTTTAATGCACAGTTGATGCTGGAGAATATGAGGAAATGCTAATTTGTGGTGCGATAAGATGAATCGAGTCATCCCTTTAGCCCCATTTGACTCAGTGGAGGAAATTAATCATTAATGTTTGTTAAGTATGACAATCTAACTGGGCCAGATCTACATGCTCAGAGACTGAGGCAGAGCGAGATAAAGACCCAGGCTGCAGACAGGGAGGAAAACTGCCAGATTCTGTAATGATGGGAATTTATTGGCATTTAAAGAGACAGTGGCAAGGCATTTCACTAATAGCCTTCCTCCATTGGAGTGCTCTGCCTGCCACAAATTGCATGCAATTCAAACCTATTTTTCAGATAGCAGAGAAGTCTTACAGCTATGCTTGACTTTGGTAAAAGAGGTTGCTTCCTGGAATTGACTTTATCTGTTGCAGCATAATCTGCATCAACAACCAAATATGCAATATCAACCGACTAGCACTGCTGCTGCTGCTGCTGCTGGGGGACAGCAGGCATCCCCCTAATATTCTGAAAATCATTGCTAAGCTATACTAGCGAGATTGTGATGGGTTTAGAAAAGTGGCAGTGGGTTAAAGTCATTGAGCCTAGAACTCAGTAACACGTAAAACTGTGCAATCCCATATGAGGACTTAAAAATACTTATACTCCATTTTGCAAAAATTGCGACCTGTCTCTAGACTCAGTGGTCAGGATTAAAGCGCTCTGAGCTCCTTCAAGTCACACACGAGAGATTGACATTTTCAAGGGCTTCCTTGGCAGAGACAATGCTAAAAGGGAGAGAAAAAGCCAATATGACTTTGTTGCTACCTTGCTCCAGGAATTGTGTGTGTAAATCGCCTATAAGCTTATTGACCTGAATGCATAGCACGCTGCGTGTGACTGCGATTTGGCGAGAGAGCTGTCCTTTGATAGAGCAGCGATAGGGCTGATTTTAACAGCTCACTGGCTCCTCTTGCATGCCCGCCAACCCTGCACCCAGCAGGCCGCCTCGCCTCCCCAGCCCTCCCCGTCCCTTCTGTTCTGTTCAGCCTTCTCTCACTCAACCTTAAGTATCTCCATTTGATTGCACAGGGAAAGGAACCCAAGCCAGATGTAAATTATGATCCAGGCGATAATGTAGAGGATGATCATTGACAATCTGTCTCCCTCGATAAGACAGCAGAGGGGTTTCATTTCAAATAATGAAACAAGGCAGAGTCTCTATTACCTGTAGTGGACCTCTGTGAATGAAGTAGAGCACCTCAATCAATCTATTTCTATATCTCAGAAAGGTTAAAATTCCTACGTCGTTCAAAACCATAAAAATGACTCTCCATATGTGTCTGTACTGGGTTTTATCAAACTGTACTGTAAGCAAAGGAGTGCTGCTCCAGCACTTCTTTTCCTTTGCTCTGCCTTATTACTCGTGACATTTGTGCAGGAAACTTCATCAAAGCCCTGTGACATTGTTCCCTGTGAGGTTGCCTGGGCGATTGTGTTTAAAATGCATTGCAAACTGTGCTAGATAGAAGGCAGAAAATCCTTAATCACTGCTTAATTAAGGAATCATCTTGTAGCTTCATTTCCCGGGCTGTAATTAAACACTTCCAATACGTTTCGTTACAGGGCTTAACATGTTCGCCTGAGATCAAGGTAGTGCCTTTAATGTTATCTCGCCAGCTTTTTTAAAACTCCGCTCCATTGGAAGGAACTGTTGATATACGCCTTTGTTATCCTCGTCATAATACGAGCCGGGTATGCTAAAGAGGTTCTCCAGGCCCAACAATAAATACTAGGGAAATTTATTTGAGTGGGCTCCCTGATAATATACTGGGAGAGGGAAGGAGTCAGGGGAGAAATCGCTGGCCCAAGCAGACACTTGCATAAGCAAAACTGGGTCATAATGACCTCATGTACTGTAAGTAGGACATTTTTGCAGACTTCCTTCTTAGTATCACTTTTTTCTTCATATACATCTCCTCTTTTTAGCCGAAGCAGAAAGCTGACATCCTTTAAGCAATGTTTGCTACCTTCTTTGAAGTGAGCCATGTCCAAAAAAAAGCCAAACAAGCATGGTGTGTGTGCCTGATCTGGAGATTAACCTACGTGAGGACGGACGGCACTGGAGTGAAGTAGTGTGTGTCCCGTGGCAGTTGTCACTGGAAGTGTGATAACAAACACTCTGAATGCTTTTTTTTTTTTTTTTTTGAAGCTTTGGGCGAAAAAATCAGGAAAAATCAGATGTGGTAAACAACCATATGACAACATGTACATTTTGTGTATTGCTTGCATATTTGGTGCTAGATTACAATTACATGCTGTGTGAGCCACATCTTAAAAATATATTGTCTTTGTCGTCCTAATGTATTCGCATTTAAATCTACATATCAATTCCTTTTCTTTCCCTTGTTGAGTGTATGAAGTGTAGTAATCCATTGTGATAATCCAAGCCTGTCCTTGACCGTTCACTATTGGGTTTGAAACATCAAAGGGATGAAAACGATATGGTGACAAAAGTGAGAGAAATGTTCCTCCACAAACTATCAACTACCCCTACATGCCCCAAGCAGGTTTGCTCTTACTTGCCCGAGTTTGAAGAGACAGAGTGCAACCACTGTGTCAGCCACATTGGATTTATTCAGAGCACCACACTAGGGGCACCTACTAAGCACTGATTTATGTGCTTATAAACTTTTAGTACAAACTGTGCTTACTGTAGACATGCAAAAATGTATTTTTTATTTTTTACTGTAAGTGTATCTAAGAGCGCTCAACAACAAGAACTCCAGTCGGTGTTCCTGCTACGCATTCAGAGGCGGAGTCTGTTTAACAAGGTCTTTAAGCATTTACACCTTGGAGGGAGATACCCAAATATCCCGCAGCATGGTCTGTGTGAGCCCCGAGACTGTAAATCAGCACTACATCCTATAACACACATTCTGGCTCGCTCCACAATAGATCAAACGGTAATAAATAGCCACCTCTCTCCCACACATTGCTTTCCTTCCTGTTCCATGGAGCTTCCTCCTGTTCCTGCAAGCACTCATGGGAACTCCTTTTTTTCATAAAAATATGCAGCTGGACCTTGTGAGCTCACAGCACATGCACATTACAGAACTGTATATAATCAAAAACATACAGCTTTTCAAAATGACAATGGCCTTCATGACTTCAGATTGTGACTCACTCAAATATAACAGGAGTTATAAAAATGCATGATTTTTTTTTCTGGGATAATATCCAAAGTCTTTAGAATCTGCCCTTTTGGAAGGGCAGCACAGTCCATAATGCAATGATTAATTAAATTAGATGTCTGAGCATTAAATTTGGATTGAGTGCTGCTCACTTTATGTCTTGTGTGCTTTAGGACTTAATCTTTCTCTGCCTTGCAGGAGAGGACGATGGCAACCGAGAAGCAGGAGAGTCGGAGATGGACGGGCAGGGCGAGAAGACCAGGCATACGGCCGTGGGACAGGACGAATGGGACGGTCCAAGTAAGAATAGTCCTCAAATCACCCTCTTAGACAGCGTCTTAGTGCCATCTGGCAAATTATTGTAATTGGACTGCAAAGCATGTTGCATGATTTTAGGTGAGGTACTGTTCTTGACGTTGTACAGAAAAGGAGCAACAGGGTATTTGCAGAAACTTTTGATACAAAGGAACAAAGCATGATAGAGCAGCTTTAGATGGACAAATGAGTCACAAGTCTGCATGCTATATAACAAGCTTCAACTGAATGTACACCCACCTTTCAGTTAACAGTGAATTAAATTACCAACAATTGCTTACACAATAAAAACAGCTTTTTTTCTTTTTTTTTCAAACCTAAAGTGCAATACAGACACATTATTTTTAATCTTTTTTTACCCCTTTACTTAAAGTAACTTCATCAAAGTGATGGATGATAGAGTGAACAAGATAGTTGCACAGCAATTACTGCTCAGCAATGGCCTGCACCCACACTGCTGAACACACAAAATATGATTCCTTTTAATGCATAAAATGACCCCAAGAATTTATTGCAGGTACATGCGTTTGTAAAAAAAAAAAAGAAAGAAAAAAAAAGAAAAAAGAGAGAGAGAAAAGAAAAAAGAGGAGAGAGATAGAGAGAGAAAAAGTGGATTTGGGCAAGTTGTGCTTGCTAGCTCGAAGCCCCCCGGGGTGTGTATTTTATACTGACAGTGAATCAGTGTTATCGCACCTATCAGATAATGCATTTATCATTAAATTTCACATTTGCATTTAAATCTGGGGAAGGAAATGAGCATTGCTGGCTAAAGATAAGAACGCTGGGACGACAGTAATAAACCATCACTGTGATCAGTCAGGAGACAGGGCTGAGGGGGTCAGCTCAGAACTATGGGGGCCGTGACAAAAAGAAGGCATCACATGCGGAAAAAGGCCCTTTTGGGTGAGAAAATGCTGAGCTTAAAAATACTGCTTTGAAAAGGAGGGATGGATGTGGCATGACTAGATGTATGACTGACTGTAATTATCCTTTCCCCTTCTACTTAGCCATCAGAATGAGAATTAGAGGCTCAGAAACACACTGCTGGACAGGCAAGTGGAGAGAGAGGAGGGAGGCTCGAGTTTTATGGGAGTAAAGTGTCTCTTGCATACAGTGAGGACGGCTGAACTGCAGAGGAGGTGATGTGAGACATGATGCCCATTTCATGTTTTACTAAACCACAGCCTGAGTGCTTCTGAGTTATCAAGTTTGAAGACTTCAGCACTGTGTCCTAATCTCTGCTGTATTACAAACTAAAAAAACTGGCACTTAGCTGCGTCCAACTCTAAAGAAACATGGTTTTCTATATGTACTGTATGAAATCAAGCCAGGTTTATCAGAGAAAAACAGACCAAAAAATAATTTCTTTATCACCATTTTAGCATCAATGTAAGTTTCTCGACATCTCTATGATATACCAACCAATTAGCGAGAGACTTACACTGTGACAGTCGTGCCCCTCTGTTTTCTCAATGGGCAGCATAGAGTGGGCAAAAATTAATCTTGGCGCATAATAATGCCATTCACTCTCCCATCATGGCCGCCATGAAAGGTCATTTCCCTTTTTAATTTTTCCCATTGTGCTGGAAAAGTCAGATGGGCATGTTATAATTTGAATAAAGAGGGGAATCAGACAATCAGATAGGGACATTTGAAATGACATGACTTCCTGTTCGAGGCGATTAAAAGCAAATTTATTTAGTTTGAGACTGTCTACCCTTTAATCTCTTTGTAAATGTTCAGATAGTTCGGCACTGAAAAGTTCTTTGTTATTCTTTGGCTTAAGTTTAAGCAGGTGTGATTGTGATCACCAACAGATAATTTTTAATCACTGCGCGTGTGCATCTGAATAGGATGTGTAATGGCCGTTACATAAAAAGAGAGTGAAGCCTTTTAATGAGGTGGGCTAACTCGGAACATGCCCACCTGCTTTGGTGATTCTATTGAAGCCCCTCCATACCGTTTCCCTTTTGCTGAGTAACAACAAAAGCCTTTACAATCTACATCCTTTAATTGAACTTTTTTTTTGTCCCCGCATTTCATCTCCACTTTAGTAACTCATGTCAAGTGCTGTCCATGATTGCCCCCCCTGTTCTGCGATTGTCTTTCTGTCTGGAGCGGCAGAGAACTGCGCAGAATGACTCACTATTAATCTGATAGCTGCCTCTTCTGTGCTGTTCAGAGTGCCGGGTCTCTGATGTGGAACACCCAGCGAGTTCCCTTTCTCTCCTCTCGTCTCCACAAGTATGTCCTTAAGCAAATCTGCACACTGATCTTCTGTCTCATGTTCATTTCTCGTCACGGATGTTTCGCAATCAGCCGCTGATTTGGGAGATAGCGTGTCATGCTATTCTGTTCATTTTCATGGACTAGTGGTGATAGGAATCTGATTCTGTCTCTCTCATTCTCTCCCACTCGCTCTCCTCAAGGCTAATTGGGAATGGTGTGTGTTAGCTAGCTAACTCTACTAATGAACTTGTTCTCAGCCTTATCTAAAGGCTTGCTCATGTAAACTACACCCCCTTATGAAAGTCATGAAATCCAGGGTTCATTAAGAGCGCTGTTATTGTGATCACTGTCTTTTCTGCTAAAAGTGTTAAGCCTGTAAAATACCAGTTGTTTCAGTGTGGTACTTAGTCATACATATGTTAATCTACAAACTCCTATATACTAATGAACACATGAAGCAGGAGTGGAGGTCTAGTGGCTTTTAACTTTGCAATCTGCATACATACATTCCAGTCTGTCTTTTTCACCTCTGTTATGATGGAGTTTGGCTGATTACATCTAAAACTGTAAGTGTGAACCTAAATTTTTCATTATATAGCATGTCCACATGACTATACTCTTGTGTAATAAACGCAGGTCCAACTTAGTATTAGTTATTCATATTCATACTTAACTAGTTGATTATTAACATTCATATAAAGAAATAATTGTCTCTTTAATAGAGACTGTAAAGCGCTTATTAATGCCATTTTCTGGGGGGTTGGGTAATTAAGGGTGGTGTCAGGTTATTTAGATCATAGGTCATGTACAACAGCTTTCTTAGCTGAAGGTGATATGTAACATTTTAGACCTAATTACAGCACAGACATCAATTAGAAAACTCCTTTAAAGACATTTGTGTCTGTGTAATATACAGGGCTGATGTGCAGTTTAAGCTGTGCTATGAAAGTATAAGAGTGTATGGCAGCATAATGAATGTTAACTTAATAACATGAAACTGTTCCTAAAGCAGTCGTTGAACCCAGGCCATGTGGGAGAAAACCAGTAATCTAAACTAGACCATGAGGGTCCTGTACATCATAAATGCTGCATTTTATACTGTGAGCCATGAATGTAGTAGTTACTATAGTTGGTGCTAAATTTACTTGTAGCAACTTTACCAAGCAGTAATATGGAGGTTATTGAGGGACAAGCCTTAGCTAATGGACCAGTAGTTTTATAATGTGGTCCTGCAAAATATAGCTCTAATAAGTGTTTATAATGACTTACAAAGGGCTAATATGCTATAATAATGCTAAATACCTTTATTACGTGGTTGGAGTATTAGCCATCATTTCAAGCTATTCAAGTTTCCATAACTATTTCTCACAATAGGTGCAGGATACAATAGAATGCAACACCACTTCCCCTTCAGTAAAACTATTAGCAAAATGTGTCTTGAACTGCACCTCTGCAGAATAAAACATTATCAAAGGGACATTCCAGTGATGATGATGATGATGATGATGATGATGATGATGATGATGATGATGATGATATAACCAGATTCATTTCATCTTAAGCTTCGGAACATTATTATAATACAAACTAGACGCATGAACTTTGAAAGCCATAAGCGTTTAACATGCATGGAAGCTGTTGCTACAGAAGTCAGCTAGAGTGGCACAATAGGAAATGTAGGATCTTGTTTTTGGGGTCTTTATAGTTAAAATCAAAATATCTCAGGATTTGCTGCTTTGATTCCGACCATTCTTTATAAAATCTGTTTTACTTTATGCCTCCTAACATTATGGCAGAGCAACATTTGGTTCCTGGAGAGCCCCTTCAACATAAAGAACATTAAATATAACTTACAGAACGACATGCAAGAGTTGCTGATGGTTTAACACAAATTCAGCTGATCTTTATTTTAGTATTTACCTCTAAAAAACTATAGTATTAAAAATAATAAAAGCACAAATATTTTTTTCCTAAACCTTGCATTGCAGAGTTACTACTGTAGCTGTTAGTTTGGAGCTAGATTGTTTCCATTCTAAATACCTTGTTGATTAAAGTGCCCTCTTTTACCTCTGATGTCTAATAACTGTGCATTACTGCTTTTCATGGTGGCATCAGTGATGGCATCAGGGTTAAGGTATTGTTACAGATACAGGTGAAATAAGGTACAGAGAAAAGGAGGAGATCCAGAAAGAGGAGAGGAGTGTGACAGAGGGGCAACAGAAGCCATGTGATCACCTTGTCCGCAAATCTCTTCTCTTGGCCGTGCCTGACAGCCGGCTCGCTCAGCTCCTGGTGCCAGCTGGGCATCGGCCATGCAGGGCAAGGCAGGGGTCAGCTGAAGGAGTGGCCATCTGAGAATCTACCTGACGGTCAGACACAGACGGAACACGAGCAAAGAGACACCCCCCCCCCAGTCACCACCGCCACCGCCTTAAAAACGATATTCATTTTCATCTATCCCCTTCCTTCCCCTTTCAAGACATCAAACAAGCACATGCTGAAAACGCAGCTTCACTCAGATGTAAAAACTCTTGAGTCTCATTTTTGACTCCAGCCAACCCAGAAGGCTCTCTGGCCGATCCTTCTTCTTCCAGTCTCCAAAACAAGAAAAAAAAAAAAAAAACAATAGCCATTTCAGGTTTAATGCACATATGTCATGCTAGGAGAATTGGAGGACCAGATGGCCAGGATACTGTGGCAGGTGCCTCAACAAATGTTTGCGGTTGCCCATGCTGCTATTTATATCGTGGTGAAACACAGACACGCAAATATTTGCAAAAGGACAGTGGGCCCTTTTTGTTCAGAGTCAAAGTGATCACCGATATAAACAGATGGGATAAAAACCTTTTGGGCATCAGTTGTCTGAACTTTGCAATTTTTGTCAGGTGATCTAAGGAAACTTCTTGTTCTTGTGAATAAGCAGAAAAATGATGAAAAATTAAGATGGAAGTTTATGGGTCGTTAATCGAGAAGATTGTGTTCTTTTCCTCATCTGTTTTATTGTAATCAACAGTTTAGATTGTTAATATAATTGTATTCAAGCTGCACAGACTATTCAACATTTGGCCCCAACTGAACTGAAAGTAAACTGACCCAAACTCTGGTACAAATGCAGCGAAAAACTTTTTAAATTCTTGCACAGCGACAGTCCATTTGAGCACAGTTCAGTCAGGTTGCTCTCAGTAAACAAGGCATTTTCTAACTCAGCACCCAAGTCCATTATAAAGTCAGGATGTCGTCAAGGAAGGAGGGGCGAGCCGAAATGAGGGAGAGAGACAAACGGAGCACCCAGATGCAGATTAGGCTGCAGAAGATGAGGGTGTAAAAGGGATTTAATGGTAGGATGGATTAGAGAAATCCTTGTAACAATGTTAAATAATTATGGTTCCAGCCGAGATCAAAGCGCCATTGATTGAACCCCTCAAGCCTTCAGCACACAGAGTCTTGGAAAGCAAAGATTGGTAAACTAGTGCTCAGACCACTCCGGCTGCTCCAGTTAAATTGGATTGGAAATATTAGGATATAGATGAATCCTTCAGGAGGCTTTCGCAAAGCTTTTGTCACCGGAAATGTAGCTTGGGAACGGTATGAAAGGTTTGATAGTGTACTGTCTCGACAGAATCATAAGACGAGGGTGTCGCAGCTGTCTCCACTGATACCTAAGCGTTTTAAGTAGACTTATAGACACACTTGACTGTTATATCAGCAAACTGAAAACTTTCAGCGCAGGCTTTCATTCAAGGTTTTATTTTTTTTTTCTCCCCCTCGTCTTGTAATCAAGAAATTTGGACGTGCATCATGGCAATTCTCTCTCAGAAAAGGAAGGTTTTATCTCACTCCACCAGGGGTTTTATTCAAAGTCTTCAGACAAGTCTCACAAAACATGAATGACACTGAGATTACTGATAATGATGATGAAAGTCCATCATCAGCTCCTCTGTGAGTTCTGGGCCCTGAGTGATGTAAAATTAAATTGCAATCAAAGTGCTATGTGTAAACATTGTCCATCTTTTTTTTTTTTTTTTCAAATACGTTTATTTCTTAAGAGATTGCTGATGAAGGTTTTCTATTACATGCATCACCTGTGTGCAGAGGCAACTCCCTCCCCCACTGCCACAAACACACACACACACACACACACACACACACACACACACGCACACGCACTCTTTCACAAATTCACAATGTGTGGTTATAATGATGAAATATGCAACAAGAGATTAGACAAATCACTGTACTCCTATGCTGCATCGGCTTGATGCAAATTTAGTCACTGATCCGCTATACTAAGAGGCTTTATGAAGGAACTTCATGGTTGTTAGTTATATAATCTAAAATAGAGCAAAATGCAATCACTGTTCTTATCATCTGAGGAAGATGTCACTATATTCAGTTCTAGTTTTGTGTGGATATGTGGGATGTGGCACACTGAGAATGCCCTTAATAAGATAATTCACTTCCAACCATTTTGTCCGTATTTCAGCTGAATTTGCGTCCACTTACAATACCATCTTTCTGCTGTGATTACTATTTCATATTAAACAAGTCCAAAGAATTTAGAAGCAAACGAGAGCTGCTGCTGCTAAATGTGAAGCTGACTTAAAGCGCGGCTGGTGGTGGTGTTTCTGCCCTCGGGGACTTGACACCCATCGCGTCTTTCTTTAGCTCTTTGAATATGTTTGTTCTGCAATGCTTACCCTCCCAGGCGCTGTAGCAGCACACGTTTTTCTAAGAGGTATCATTGTAATTGGTTGAATATTTGATGTGTGTATTTAGCATTAACATGGAGACACTCGTGCAAGCTGTGCTGGGGGATATAATGCTGGGTAAACTCTGGATTGCTCAACTGAAACTTACTTGCATGTGTAAATTTTCATTTCTTTTGGCCTTTTTTGAATAAAACTACTAAAACTTTGGCTTGTAGTTCTTTTCATGCATGAATTTGAGAAAGGCTCTCTAAAATCTGGATGCAAATGCTCCTGATAGTGCTTAGTTTTATATGCATGACTGTATTACTTTCATTGGGATGGTTGTCTTCACATTATTATTTGGCTATAGGAATGCACTCAGTCCCATCCAAACCACATCACCCCTAAGACGCCAACCCCCCACTCTTTCTCTCTCACGCGCCTTCACACTGATAGGTATTGATATCAGAACAGTGCCCTCGCCTGTGAAGGCCTCTCATTGGTGATGAACAGCTGGGCCCAGCTTGGCCCTCTGGTCACGCCAATTCCACCTCCTTCTTTTTTTCTGTTGAGGGGTGGTGGGGGGTGGGGCCCGCTTGTCAAGTGAATTAAAATACCAAATAATAGTTATAATAATGATAATAAAAAGTTAATAAAAAATGGCATGTTCCTCCCTGATTGTGCGGGTGTTGTGGTATTCAATTATGCAATTTTCATTGGCATATTAATCATCTTTTCAACAAACAAGCCGCCGTTAATTAAAGCAAAGCATGGATAAAGACGTGTTGCCGGATCATCACTCCGTTTATCACCGCGCACAGACCCGCAGTTAAGTAAATTCAGGCTGTGAGATGAATTTCAATGGTCTCCCTGTTTCTTCCTCTGTGTGTGTGCGTGTGTGTGTGTAGTTAGCCATGTATTTATGCACGTTGTGTTTGGAGGTGTGGTTTGTGACGTTTCACGTCAGTTTTTGTGGGAAATTGAAATCACAGGTTACAAGCAGGTTAGAATTACTTTAATTGTTTTAAAAAAAACATGTTTCTTTCCCTTTATTAACCCATTTTCTTTCTTCCCAGATTTTAAATGTTAAAAGCTGTTTGATTTTGACTGCCACTTGCTCAGTTAGACTGACTCTGGTAGAATAAATTCAGATATTTCTTTGGTCTCTCAAAGGCCACACTGAGTATGTAGGGGAGGTCAGTTGAACTATATGACATCCCTGTACACAGAAGCTCTGCTTGTTCTCCTTGTCTCTTTCTCTCTGGCTTTTTGTGCTGCCTCTGTGCCTTGCTCATTGGTGGAAGGGGGATGGAGATTATTCAGGATCTGGTAAGATATGGGCTTCTCTAATCATAGCTCACTGCCTCGACTGTCATTCAGTCACTAAATAGAAGTGGGGAAAATGTCTTGGTGACGGGAGCAGCCAGACAGCCATGCAAGTACTTGAGTTCCGCCAGCAGAAAAAGAACTCGAGGCATCTGTAGACATGTCGCTTTCCCTGTCCCTCATTGTGGAGCAACTTTATCAGCACCAGCCGCTCACCCACTTGCTAAACTGGAGGGCCAGTCGCCTCTTAACTTAAACATAAGATCTTTGTGGTTTGAAGCACTCGGCTGCTCTGCGCCCAGTGTGGATCTGAAAAGCAAACACGACTCCAGTGTCGCCGTCGCCCATCACAGAATCACACCTCATGGAAACTTGTTTCTGCTGTGTTAGCTCGAATCTAAATGCACTCAAACAGACTGTTGCACTGGAGCAAGACCCCCCCCCCCACCCCCCCCACCCCCCCCACACCCACCTCCAAAAATAAAAAAAAAATAAAAAAAATAAAAAAGGAGATGATGGAGAAAGAAAGAGAGAGGGAGGGAGAGAGGAAGAGGGACAGTGGGAAATAGATGGAGATGGAGGAAAAGAGAAGGAGGAGTGAGAGAGGGGGAGAGAAAAGTCAAAAACCTCCACATAACAATGCCGGAGAAAAATCAGAACATTTTCCACCGAAAGATGGGCCATTTCCAAATCCTTGTGCCCTATCAGACAAATTAAAGTAAATCAAGCATGAAATGAAGCAGAAGAGCCCGGAGATAAGGCTCCTTTAAGTCGTTTACAGATTAGGACAGAGAGAGAGAGAGAGAGAGAGGTGCATCTGGTCTCTGGCAGTGAAGGAGGCTAGTTTCTCATTTCACAATAGCAGCCTGTGTATAGGATTACTCTCCCCTGTCACCGACATGAGGAGCAGTGGGGGAATAGACGTCCACAAAATGTGTCTAAATATGTCCCCTCAGAAATATTTTCGAAACCAAAAACCTCTCCATGTTGGCCAGATGTGACACGAGATAAACAAACATGTCACACACACACCGTTTGACCCGGTGTATCATTCTGATTTGTTTGTTATTTTAGTCGCCTCCTCACCTTTTCTTATGCTCAAGTGGCTTCATCACAGCGCTGCTTAAAATTTCAAATGAATTCACGATTGGCTGAGGCGCGTCACGTGATTGTACGGCTGTCAGCTCCTATGCGCATGTTAAGCACGCCTCAGATCAGGTTTGAGGGAGGTGGGAAGGGGGAGGCGGTGAGGGGGTGTTTCAAATTATAGTCTCAAAATGTGATTTTGTTTCAATGTTGCACCGCTCTGTAAACTGGGTTGTTTAATATGTACGTCGTACTTCTATTTTTTGTCTTACATCAATAGATTAATTGCTGTTTTATTTTAGTACTCGCAAATAATCAAAACATAATTATGGAGCTAGTTGCTCATGGAGGAACGATATTTTACACTGCACACACAGACACAGACACAGACAGGCGCGCAAACACACACACACTCCCATCTCATCTGTGCATGCACACAAATGCAAGCAGGAGCTGAACAACCCCCCCCCACACACCCACACACACACACACACACACACACACACACACACACAAACAGACACAAACACATACACACACACCATGCTTACTTATTTACACGCACACAGGCACCCACACAAGGCAAGGGTGCGCTGCTCTTTGAAGCCGCCCGTCGAGCTCTCTCTGGATTTTGTTTCACTCCTTTCGTGTATCCTTTCTGGGAGTGATGAGAGGTGGGCTCGGCTGCGGCGCTCGGCTCGCTCTGAGAGAGACGAGAGCTGGCCCCCGTCGCCGGGTAGCTGCTCTCCAAAGCCGTGACCTTGACCTTCTCGGCCCAATTCTTAGGTTTAGCTCCTTTATCGCACTATCTCCAGGCATTTAAAAATACTCCTGAAACTCAATGATTTAACCCGCTTTTACGCTGTTCACATCAAAACTGGATGAAAAAAAAAGCTTAATCCATCTTATCTGTTGACTGTCAAACTGCTCCGGCTAAAACCTACTCACAAAAGACAACTAGGTCACCCAGGAAAAAAAGAATTCCCCGTTACCCAGGGGAAGTTGCAGCCTGGTAATTGACTTGGGAGGAGATTCAGGAGTACTTTAAAAATAGTCTAGAATTAACTGCAAAATATTAAGACTTGGAGGTAGAAATGTTTACTTGTGTTCCTTGCTGAAAAGTTGTTTGTTTAGATACATCACAGCACAGTTATATAAGGTTTTTTCACACAAGTTCCCACCTATACTTCCCTCCAAATATAACTATTTGTCATGCTCTGTTTTGCATAGTTTATTTATGACAAAATAGCAACTTGCTTTTGCAAGCTAAAGTCCTAGCCTTTATCCATCTGCTCAAATACATGCATTCCCAGTGCACATGGCATCAATTACTCATTCATCCTGACACACTTAGGTAGAGTAATGTCCTTTTGATGGTTCTGAAATTTTAAGGAAAGCATTTAAAATAATCAGAATCCTGCTGGAGTGGTGTGTGTCCTCTAGATGTTGTCGATGATAGGGTGATATCTCTGTGTGAGGACAGTCATTCTTTAAGTTTTGCTGTCTCCCTTTACATGCTATCAATAGAAATTGCAGTGCTTCTCTAAAGATGAATGTCTCAGAGATTGTTGTCAGCAAGCCTGCTGCCGACTTCACCAGGCTCCCGATGAAACAGAGTGCTTGACAACTGGTATATTTCAATTGTTCAGTGACACCAAACAATAGGCTTTGTGTTGTGTTGTACTGCAGGACCTAGTTCTTGTCTGGGAGTGAGTGTGCACACACACCTGTTTTATATACAGTGTGTGCAGTACCTCTAGAAATTATGTCCATATTGGATGATACTGCACCTCACAATTTATGTCCACTGCCAGCATTATGTGTCAATGCAGGAAGATGCAGTGAGTTTTTAGAACTGTTTTGAGGTCGGGGGACTGCCATGTGGCATGTGGCAGCGTCCGACTTGCCACAGTTTTTATATCTGCAAATAAAATTTGGCTTTTCATTTAGGGAATTTTGTTTGTTCTCTGGTGGAGGAGTTCAATACCACTCTTATCTCTTATCTGACCATTAAATATAAAGCTACATGCAGCAGCCAGTTCGGTCAGCTTAGCACAAAACAGGAAAAGGGGGAAAGAATTAGCTTAGTCCAAAGGTAACATGATTCACTTACCAGAACCTTTAAAAGGTCATTAATTAACATGTAATATCTTGTGAAATCAGTGCAACTGAAATATGAAAAAAAATCAATATTCTCCTTTGTCGAGGTTATGTGGTGGCTCTGTTTCTCGCTGGCAGCAGTTGTCTGGGCAAGTTACTGCTCAGAGTGAAGAAATAGTTGCCACATAACCAACTGTAAAAAGGCAGATTGTTAGTTTCACACTTTGCTTTTTCTAAGAAGTCAACACAACAGACAGTTACAGCGAGTTGATAGCAGCTGCTCACTGAAAGGGACAGATAAAAAGATTGGTACTGCTCCTCTTATCTAACTCTCAACTAAGTGAAGAAGCATATTTTCCAAAATGTTGAGCTTTTGATTTTGCTTTATTGAGTTCATTCAGAGACACTATAAAAATCCCAAAGCTTAAAATTAGCATTGAACATAATCTGACACACCTATAGTTGTATTCCTAGCTGTGTCTTTGAAGGCAACACTTTACAGGCATTGTATGGTCCTTCTAGAGCAAGATGATGGAAGTCCTCCATCTAAGGGACCTGTGCAAGCACCCCCAGCGGCCTCCCCACCAACCTCCCCAACC
>JAPZDY010000025.1:23543172-23577238 GCA_029783645.1 Ctenochaetus hawaiiensis
CCAGATTATCTCATTTTTAGGACTATTTCAAAACTGTGCATCAATTTTTCCTACTGTTTAGACCATCTGTTTGTATTGCAGAGATTTTGTATCCAACATTTAGCAAATATGTGGTCAAAACAAGCACATTTTTACTTTGGTGACATTTAGCTTATTATTGTCACCAGAGCTGATGACCACTGATGAGTATATGATCAGCGAGGTGTCATTTGTTGCAGGTAATAACACTAGCCTGCCGTTTCAATCATGTTTATGCATGAAAAGGAGCACATAAGCACAAATTTCC
Organism: Ctenochaetus hawaiiensis; assembly: GCA_029783645.1. NCBI lineage: Eukaryota > Metazoa > Chordata > Actinopteri > Acanthuriformes > Acanthuridae > Ctenochaetus > Ctenochaetus hawaiiensis. The sequence goes on from JAPZDY010000025.1 coordinate 23,543,459, forward strand.
ATACCGGCACAACAGACGAACACAATGGTGTGCCTCAGATACACGACTGATATTTACACAGTAGACCAGGGCTGAATAGGTCATTATACCACATACGCATCAGAAAGTTCAGTGATCACTTCAGCCCATTCAGCGTGAACCGAATGCCCCGAATACTTATTAGCCACATGTGTGAGCAAATAGGTTAAAAGACACAATGTTAACAACTCATGGATATTTTGTTTGAATAATAATACATTATGATTACTTGTCCGTCTACACTGTAGGCAGCAGGTCGGTTTCCTGCTAAAGGGTCAGTCCTTCAGTTGAAATATCCTGGAACAATGATGATGTCCTGTAGCTGACTCAGGTCCCTGACCTCCCAAAGATCAGTTAAATGATCAAACAGTCACACATTGAAAAAAAAAGAAAAGCCTCCGATGACTCAGTCCCGATAAAAATGTCCTTTGTTTAAGTTTGTGGAACTTTTCCTGTCCAGAAAGTTTACAGAATCAGATATAACTTGTAGCCGCAGATGTCTGAATCATCACACTTCCTCTAACAAGACTTCTTAAGGTTGTCAAGGCAACCATTTGGAAATGTACAGTCTAGAGCTGCATACTTTCCCCTTACGACACACACACATAGACACATGCACACGCGCACACACACAAGGAAACATTCTCTTCAGTAAACTATGTCACGGCCTGCCATGGAGTTTATCATAACTATTTGATTAATCACCATCCCGAAAAAGTACACTGAATCTAAGAGATAAGATAGCGGGGGGTGTCTGGGAGGTGAGCACCGGTAGTTCTAACAGTGCTATCCGGTTTCACTGTTAATTAACTGGAGCTCTGCACAGCACTAACAAGGGCCCAGCCTTCCTGGAACAACAGAAATAGGCCTGCCACTAGCTGCTCTCGCCAGCCAGCGAGCCTGCACTGTCTCACAGAGATTATCTCAACACAAGACACCTTTCAAGTAAGGTTAGCACGCCATGTGTCTGAGGAACACCATCAGATGGATGCTTGCTTGATTTGCTTATCCATTTTAAAACTGCCTGGCTTTAACCTTCAATGCTTACTGCCGGGCTTTGAGGCAATAATGTGATCGCTTCTGTGGGTTTGAGGGGAAAAGGACAATGAATGAATGTCACTGTGATTTGATGTGGAACTTGCATGTTATATAAAGAACTATAAAGCTGACTGCTTTCTGGGTTCTTGTGTGTTTTCAGGAGAGCTGGATATGTTCCTTAAAGATGGCGAGCGTCGGATCCAGAGCCGCCAGCAGCTCCCCGTGGGGACAACATGGGGACCCTTTGAGGGGAAAATCGAGATGAGCACTGAGAGTACTGCACTGGTATGTCCATGCTTTGGTCAGCTACTGTATCACTTTGAATGTTTGGCCACCACTTTCTGATATTAATCAACCATGGTTTTGAAATGAAATACAAAATAAAACAGGCTCAAAACAGAGTTGTTAGAAATAAGGGAGATTAAGATACTAAAGTCAGGGTAAGCTATGCAATTAAAGTGGGATTTGAGAAGTTATTTACAGTAAGAGGACCCAGACTCAGCTAAAACAAATCCTGCCCGTCACATGATTCAAGAGTTTTGGGGCCCTAAAGCTACCACTATTAGAGGATTTTGGGTCAGGTTCAAGTAGACTTTATCATTCAGTAATGTAGCTTGGTGCCTGGACATGCAGTGTTTTAAAAGATAGCAGTAAAATTGTAAATTATTCAGTCAGTATAAAAAAATAAAAAAATAAATCAGTATAAAAAGCTGAAACAGGTGCAATTTGATACCATCTCTAATTTAAAGTCTCGAGGCTAAATTGCGTACAAAACTGAATAAAATAAAGTGATAAGAGCATCACAATTATCAAGAAGAGACAAGATGATGATGTGGATGGCACTTTTAACTTTTAACTATTAAAAAATTAAGCATTTTGTGACTCTTTGCAATTATTCTCAAGTTAGTCAAAACAAAACTGAGTAAATTTAATCTAAAATGAAATTTAATAGGAAGTTTTAATGTTGCACCATGACAATCTTGGATTTGGCAGTAAGTGATTAGTACTATGAGGAAAGCTTAAAAAAATGTCTGTCTTTTCAAGATTTAGCTGAAGGAAACTGCTTGTCATTTTCCTTTTTTACGTTGTATTTAGGGACAGTAAACATGATAAAAAAGTCAGTGGGCTTTTTTTGAGGGTTTTTTAATGAGGCATGGTTTATAAATTGTCATTATTTCTGAAAAATGTTGGTCCTTAGATGCTCAGAGACACTTTTTCCAGAAGGTAAGTGGTGAAAGTCATGCTACACTAGAAGGAAAATAAGGCAGCCAATTACATTTTTCACTAACTGAGGCCCAAATGATGCCTTTATGATGGACCTGCTGCAGATAAATGAAATATCAATAATTGACTCATTAACCATTGTCAAATCATTGGTTAAAACTTAAAAACCCTTTAATAAAAATAGTCATAATTAAAATGTGTTTGTTGTTTGGAACAAAAAGGATCAATAAAACTGCAATAGAATCCTTTTATTTGTTCAAATTTTGCCTTTAGGAGCCATGGAAGCACGATAACCAGGAAGTCCTACATCTAAAGACTATATTAATGGCAATCCCCTTGACATACAAACCAATTGAGGTGACTCTTTCGGGATCCAACTGGCCTCCAACAAAAGGCTTTGAAGTGCATCCATTTTAACCATTTAATCTGCATATTTTATGACAAAACACTTTAATTGGTGGATTTTGAGCTCGGTCCAGGCTTCAATTGAATGAAGTCACAATCCATTATTTTTGATGTTAGCCTGCACACAGCAGCTCTCTATCTCTTGTTTCAAAGATCCCAGCAGAGGCTCGTGTTGACCTGCTGCTCTGGTGGAGTGACAAGTCCTCCATGGGTTTGAGATTCCATTCTGCATTTGGATTAATTAAGAAATTCCCATTAAAATCATAACCAAGCCCACGTTCATCCTGTTAGGAAACATAAGGAAAAGTCCATAAGGATTTTTGGCCCTCCTCCCTATTTTCCCAGATTCCTGAAACGCATAACTTTATTAAATCATTTTCAGAGCAGTTTTGACTGTTTTCTAAGCTCCCCTCATGGTTTGAAGTCATCAGTGGCTTTAAATAACTCAGGCGGTATTATAGCCATGAAATATGGCTTCTCTTAGGGTAAAGCCAGTTATCCTTGGGCGGAAAAGTGATTTGACAGAGCAACACCTCAAGTTGCCTTCCAAAGTAACACACTCCATATATTTCTCTCGCTATCTCTGCATGAATTTCCCTGAAAGGCATCCAAAACCAACCTTGAGCCGTCCCTCATATGACCCTCAGACTCTCTCAGTGATGTCATACAAAACATCTCTTTGAATTGTTTGTTACTTGGGTGCTTTTAGTAGATACAAGCTCAACAAATTCATGGAGCTACCTGCTGAAGTAGATGCATAAGCTGATTGTTGCTCTTGGCAAGACTGATAAGTTCTTAACTAACAACCCTCTGAGGAATTCATTGCTACTCTCCAGATCTTCCTCAGTTTTCTTTTTTTTTTCTCCAGCAAGCAGGTGCTGGTCATCACCTGTAATAAGCTGTGGAGGGGTTACAGAATATGCCAAACCTCCCTCGCAATTAAAAGCAGTAGAAGAAGCTTTGGCATATTGCCTTTAAGGATCTCATGTGTGTCTATTCTCCTGGGGGCCCTTCTAGTGCTTTGCTGCATGGCCCCCTCCACTGCTAAGTTTCATCTCTCAAAGAGGATACTAGCTGTTAGCGGCTTCTCACTATCTCTCATTAAAGGCTAGGTCAATCCAGCTGCCATGTTTTGTTTTAGTGAGCCTCCTTTTAGGGTTCAGTGTTACTTTTTTTACTTTGTTTCTCGGACGCAGAATGAGCCAGAAACTTAGATTTTTGCCCAGCTCAAGGGGATTGTCTCATTTATAGTAGCAGCATCATTATATTTATTTATATATTTATTTGGGATTTTTAAATCAAACTTTTAGATAAGATATCAGCTAGATAAACATGCAGCCGTTGGCTACATCCCTAATATAGAGCTGCATTTATCTCAGTTGTTTTCGTGGTAGGCGAGGGACTTGTGCAAAATCTTCAAACACTGACACATCAAGACAGGAACAAAACCCGATGCCTCACCTGGTGAGGGAAAGAGGGAGAGGTTGAAATAACAAATGTGATTGTGAGGTGAGAAACAAGGAGAAGAAAAAGAAGAAGAAGAAGAAAAAGCCTGGCTAGTTTTGATGCATGTCAGGGCAACCGGAGCTGCAGAGCAGGGTCAGAAGGCGTCAGAAAGCGTTTGAAGTAGAAATAAAGGCTCATTGCTTCATGGGTGTCTACCTCACCTAGGAGGCACTCTCAGTCATTCTTATGAAGTGTGACCTCCACAGACTATTAAATCTCCTTTTACCCTCTTAGATTTTTTTTGAAACCATGGAGGTGAATGAATTACCTGAAGGCAGTCAGGTATATGGCAGCAGTGACACCTCTCTCATGCTTGAAACACATGACCCGCTGGTGAGATATTGATATGCCCTCTCTGAAATCAAACATATATTATCCCTTCATCCAGACACGTCATTTAAGTTATGACTTTTTAGAGGTCAAGCTATTTTTGTCGGGCCGCCATACACGTACGGCGCACAGCTCTCTCAATCCTTGGCACCACGCCCAGAGAGGGACTAAAGTGTAATGACTCCTTAAAGTGGCTTACAGTAAATAATGAAAACACAGTGAATTTAAGCTGATTTTGCATTAAACTGGACAGGAGTAGCACTTTGGCACATGTAGGGCCGTTTAGGAGGAGAGTGTGCAAGGCTCGATGGTATCTTGGGAGTAGTCCTGTGGATTCTGATGGAGAGGTGGGTAAGGATGGGAGGAGGGGAGGGTTACTGGTCCCTGGAGGTAGCAAATGGGAGCAAAAGCTGGAGCCGGCCAAGCTATATGGCTGTGGAGAGGGAGTAGATGTGGGCTGGCTGCTGGTGGACGACAGTCCTCGGTAGCTGACCGCAGTGATGGATGATGCCGAGAAAGAACGGTGAGCGGAGCGTTACATGCAGTCGGCCAGGCAGGCCTGGAAAGAGAGGTGTAAAGCTTGAAAGAGAAAGAATGAAAAGAGAGAGCACTGGGGAGACAGAGGAAACAGGAAAAAAACAGAGGGGAAAAAGCATGACAGGAAATCTGGGCATCTGCAGGCCAGAGATAGGGTCACATCTCGACCGTTTATCAAAGAGGAAAGCAGATTTCACAGCTGATGGGTCGGCCGTGGCAGGTCTGTGGACCCCAGGGGCTCAGTTTGGCATGAGGGACTGGAGTTATAGTTACTGCTGTTGCAGACCTGTTAACACAATCACATTGCATGTATTGGACAGCTCATATGCCTGTCTTTACACTGTTTGTTATAATCTTTTTTTATCATTTGTAGATCACATTTTGACTAAATACAGAGAAAGTTACAACTAGTAATTTAGATAACAGAACAAAATGTAGCAAAACGTTGCATAACTCAGAGAAACAGAAGGCTTTCAGCCACATTAAAAGACAGCAGATCAGCCTGAAATGATAACTATGTAACTGGCCCAGGTCAGAGCACAATATAACAAGTGAGGCAAAGATGAAGAAGATCGAAAAGGAAGGGCCTCAAAGCAAGTAACAGACAGCAAGACAAAAAAATGAGAGAGAAAGAAATATTTAGAAAGAAAAAAAAACCCCTGAAGAGTTGGCGTTGTGCTGCTGTTGTCAGCCGCTTTTTCTCTGCTCTTTTCCTCTTCCATCTCCTCTCCTCTCTACTCTGTGTCTGACTGATGGAGCTGCCAGAGCACCGTCTCATCCCTCACTCCTCTCACTGATCAATCAGACCATTAGACTCCAATTACAGCCGCAGCCCCGGCGCAGGTGAGCGACGAGCACATTCAGCCGGCTGCCGACAACGCCTCCGCCCGGGTTCCTCACACTCTCCAAATTAACGCAAATTAATAGTGACACTCAGACATAAATGTCTGCAGTCGAGGGGCTAAATTAACAGTCTGGGTCGAAGCTATTGAGTAGCAGGTGTCTTTAAAAGTGGTAATTACCTATGCTGGACAGAACCGGGAGGAGAGGGTGGCCCCTGGTTTGCCTGAAGTAAGAGGCCTGGCCCTGGTGAGCTTGGCTTCTATTGTAGGTGTTAATAATTGATTGGGAGGCAAGCTATTAATGAGCAGCAGATTTAGAGCTCTGTTGTAAATGTGTGTTGATGAGGGTGTTGTCGCCTTTTGTACAATGCCTTACCAATGCTAATTACTGGGGCTTAGTCAAGGTGCACTGTAATGAGTCTGGATTCAATAGAATTCTGGCCTTTATGTGTTTTGAGGGGCTTTTAGTGCAAATTACATGGTAATTGTTATGCATATGACTTAATTCCAGATTAAGATCTATCAGGCAATTTTTGTGTCTTGTCCTCTATCTTAATATACTTGTGGTTTATCAGCTGAATTTTCCGTGATCAAGGGTTTATGATAAAACAAATCTACTGCTCTAATCTATTTTTCATACTAAGGTCCTGATACAAAGGCAGTGATATGGAAGGTTCAAGGCAGTAGTCAATAAACTCTACAGGTTAATTGATTATAATAACCCATTTAGTCTTAACACCATATTACAATTTTACCCTTCATAAGACATCATAACCATAATAATACTGTGCTATATTTTGCAAATTTCTAAGGCTAGGTGAAATGTTTCATGTGTTTTGGAGAAGCACTTAGCAGAGGAGGAATAGCATGTAAAGGATGAGGAAGAACAACCTCTGTTATGTGTTTGTCTAATTCTCTCATTAGCAAATTGTTTGAGATACAAAATGAACTCTTTATTAATTCTTCAAGTTCACAGTCTCACACTAAAAGAGGGTTAAGAAATCATAATTATGCCAAAATCTGCATGTGAAAATTGCTATTAAATGCCTGTGTTTTTGCGCATGTTTACACTATGCCCCTTGTGTATGTGTGTGTGAGTGTGTTTGTGTTTTGGGTTGCACTCTAGTGTCTGTGTATGTGTGGGAGGGCACGTGTGAGCGCCTCAGCGTGCGTGTGCAGGCTGTGTGCTGCTTTTAGCTGCGAACAGAGAGCTTTAGCTTGTAGACTACAGAAGAGCGAAAATGTCAAGATACTGTCCTAATTTTCACCTGGGACAGAGAGAGAGGCAGAGGCTGTCAACCGATGGAGTGTGATTATTGTGTAATTTAGTACAAGGGTAGGAATATGGGCCTGTGCAACCAAAAAATGCTCCAGAAATTATTCAGCCCATCACTCAAGCCATTTATCTCACCCCTTTTGCCCACCCTATCCCTCCAATATGTTTATTGTTAGCTACCCCTAAACTTTAACAAGTGGTGGCGGATTTTTCTGTTTCAGAAATTATATTTTTCTTCTTGTCATTGCTTCATTAATCAAGAGGAGGCATTCTGAAAAATGTTTTGTTTTGGAGGCTGCAATCTATTTTGTGTGTGTGTGTGTTGTAGTTAATCTGCGCCCGTGGCAGGTTTCCCCTCCGAAACGCAGCGCTAAGCAGCGGTATCGCAGGCCTATTGTTGTAGCCTCTGTCATAGCAAGGAGAGCCTGATGCAGGCCTGGGCTCGCCTGATAAGGAAAAGAGGATTCAACATGGCTGGAAAGGAGAATCAGTGGGACTTGAGAGTGGAGTACGGATGGGGCAGATGCGCTCACACACACACACACACACACACACACACACACACATGCATACACATACACTCACACACACACACATACGCACAGACTCACACAGACATACAGAAGGATACACACATGTTTCTACACACATACAGTCACACATGAGCCGACACACACACAAATCATCACCATCATCACACTGGCACATGCCCAGGCAATTATTTACAGTAACATCCAATTACATATGCAAGAAGGCACCCCAGGATAGGACCTCTCTGTAGCATAGCTGCTAAATGACACACACATATATACACAGCCTAGAATATGTATGCACATGCACTTAAACAAACAAACAAACCATTAAATGAAAAAAAAATCGAAATAAAAAATTTCAAGTCCGAACATTTTGATTCATGTTTGCATTGAAAGGTGGCCTATGCTTTCTATCTGTAAGTCACACTGTCTTGGATATGGTTTGAAAATGCCAGACATTATCAGGACTAACAGGATTTGAATTTCTGTGTTGGACACACAAATAATTTTGGCACAAAGAATGTGGCTTCATCTAATGAAATAATGGGCCCAAATTTTAGGCGGAGAACCAATTTGTGATTGCATGCATCAATTATTTCTTGGGTTTAAACCAATATCAGGGCTGGGGTCTCTTTAGATGGGTAAAATGGTAATTATCTGGCCTGCTTTCCCTCGCTCAATGTCATACATATATTTATCAATGGCATTATCGATAGTTTTCATGTTTTCACTTGTAAACAGTGAAAATTCCGTTTAAGTGGTCTTTTAAATCTGAGCTTTTTAGCACAAATCAACATGACGCTGATGTTCGTGAGACAGATGAAAAATTGATTCCAGACTGTAGCAAAAGAAACCCTCAATCACTGTTTATTTATTTTATTTTTTTAGTGCTATTTACATTTATTTCCCAAGCCTGCACTCCCAAAGTTTCTGTGAGCATGGCTGGAACTCATTGCCGCCCACAGCTCCATGTATTAGCCGTGAAGCACTCAGTCAGTCAGCTAGTCAGAGCTATTATAGCCACAGCCGAAGCTCCACTGTTTGAGAGATAATGCATGGTTGACTTGATCTACAAGTGAACCTGACATTTTGCTGTCCTTACATCACAACACAACTACCCAAACTGATATGGCAGGTCCCCTGATAAGCAGAGCAGGACTCACTGATTTGCTTTGTGCTCACTGTAATGGCTGCATGCTTTCCTCAAACATGCCAAGGATACAGTGACTGGATCAAAACACAAATATATACAATTCAGAGTTTAGATGTCTGGCTAAAAATATCAGACTGTAGAATTTTTAGAAAAGATTTTTTTATATATATTGAACTATTTGTATTTATGAATATATAATTTTCTTTTTATGCAAAATGTACCTAAACCAAAAGCATTGATGGAAGTGATCGTTCCATTTTTTCTACAAATTAACACCATATTTCGCATAAATTCTATGGGTCATATCACAAGAATTATTGCTTTCCTTTTTGTTGCCTCAGAATGAATAAATATATTATATATAACACTGACAGTATCTTCAGTATTCCAGTATCAGCACTACCACTTCTTTTTATGAAAATACACTGAAAACACCTTTATACTATTTCATTCTTCTCCTGCACTACATCTTAGACGGAAATGTTATGCTTTTCCTCTAAAGTTAACAGACGGTTATAGTTAACAAATTTTCAGATAAAGATTTAAAAAAACACAAAAAACAATTACTTTACTTTAGACTTTTAAAACATAATTAAAATGTATGTATATAGATTAAAGCAGCTATGTTATGTTTTGACTCACTGCCACTGTAAAATACTATATGCACTGATGTATCAGTAAAAACAACCTTATATAATATTACAAACTAAGATTTAACAGTTGGAGGACATTTTTTCTATGTAAATATTTTGATACTGACAGGTGTATATTTAGCTAAAATAGTCTTTCTTTTATTTTTTTATGTCTTTTACTTGCAATGGGAATTTTTTACATTATTATATTTATACTTTTACCGTAGTAAAGGATCTGTATACTTCCTCCACCACTGCCCTGTTCCTGTTCTAGTACAGCAGGTGTGTTCTGTATACAGATTTAGTGACGCAAAAAGGGAGCCACTGCACACAATGTAGAAAAAGATTCTAAAACATCTTTTATTAGTGTTTCAGTTTATGTCATTGTTTTTTACTCACATAAGATAATTTTCTACAAAAAGGCCTTTATTTGGCACTTTGTTTGTTCTCAAGTTTTTATGTGTCATGCAGATCTGCACAAGATGCACGTGTGTTATTCTGCAGATTTCACACTCAGGAAACATTGCTCAAGTCTCTGTAATGACACGGCCTCACAGACACTGAAGATGTGGTCATTCTACTGTAATAGATAGACAGGCAGCTGTCTTCCTGCGGCAGTGTGCTGGGCCATCGCTCAGCAGCAGCAGCAGAGCAGGACCACTGATGCCTGGCAGCCCCACTGAGGCTCAGGACTTGAGGGTGAGCCGGGTGTCCCTTTCCCTCCTCACAACTCTCTGGGTGTTTGCTGTCATCGGCCCATCAGGGAGCCAAAATGTGAAAGCAAAATGTCACTCTGAAGAAATGTTGTATCTGCATGCTTGTGATTTCTGTATGTCCCAAACATACACAAACAGGATTATATGGATATAAACACGGACAGCCTGAATAAGACTTAGTTAAGTCAAACACAATCACACATACACTTATCTTAGGAGTTTTCTGGATTTGAATGTTGCACTGCTTGTAGCAGGTTTGTGGAGATGCCTCTTTAGCTGTGCTTTACCTCACAAACAAATAGACAAAGGTAGACTTCAGCTTTCACAGAGTGTTAGTCTGACAGGCCACAGTGGTAAAACTCAAAACTCCCTTGCATCACAAATATCACTTTGTTTTACAGTATGCAATATGTCATCCCAAATGAATGAGTACCCAACACTTCAATACACAACAGACTTCTAATGCAGCAAAGGCGCAAGAGGAAGGAGAAGAAGAAGAGGCAAAAAGAAAGAAAAGTGAAACAGAGTTGAGTGGTGCCAGCTGCTTTGCCATCTGTCACTGTCATGGCTGCCCTTGTGATATGTTGAAACAACTTTCTTGAAAAGTGGTGGAGATAATCCTAGATTGTTTCCATTTGCCAGCCCCTGATAGCCCTCCTGGTATTCCAGCACAAAGTGAATTCAGAGTCGTATCTGTGGCGGACTGACCGATTTCAAAATCAGCCGTGAATGCAGAAATACAAAGCTGCTGTCTTAAAGTTTTAACAGTAAAAGTTTGAGTTCTCTGTGTTTTGCCACTCATTAGACGGAGGGGAAATGAGAATTTGAAACATCTCCAAAATCATATATTATTTACAGCAAAGAGATTTTTACATGAGCATTGTCGCTCTCAGAAATACAGCAATTTTCCTCCCCTATTTTCCCAGTCGGTGAAATTGGCAAGGGAAGTGGAGAAGCACAGAGGCTTTGCTTGCTTCACCTCCTTCAGAGAAAGAAGGATGGCCACCCTACAGGGAGGCAAACCCCTGCTGGTAGACCTTGATAAGTCCTTGCTGTCCCCTGTCCTGGCCTTAGCCCTCTGATCCTCAGCCTAGTTGGCTCGAGGCCTACCAAAGACAAAGCCCTGTCAGAATGACTCTGGACGGATGAACAACCAAGCAGAAGCATTCAAGTCTTCTGACAAAAAAAAAAAGGTTAGCATTGAAGATAAGAAAGCTGATAGGTGCTGGAGGAGATGAAGGTCTGGACAGTGTCCATTCGCTCCCTGGTGGTCCAGCAGCGCCTCATTAGATGGATGGGGATGAGGCTGTCAAAGCAGGAATATTATATCACGGGGTCGTCAGCAAACTAATTGGCTAACAAAGACCATTTCCAGCTCGGGAAACCCATCTTTTAACAGTCCGTGTGCTGAGACTCTGATAAGCGAGTTCACGTCTAATGCATTTAGTGAGGGGCAAGTTCACCATCTTTATCTTATTTACTTAAGTTGGTGTAAATATTGTTGGTCTTTTACGGTGGATTTAGTGAGACCCCATTTCTCTGAAGTGCACCCAAGGATCAAACTATTGAGCACAGCAGAAATATGGGGATGATCAGGTGGTATGCAAATCACAGATACCTTTGTTCAGTCTGATGGTCAGAAGAACAAAGTTACATTTAATGTGTTTTTTTTCTTTTTCTATTTTGTCTCAAATTATTTTTAATTTGCTCTGCTTTGTTTGTTGTAATTATCGTTTTGTACACTTAAATATTCATGGAGCTGAACTCTTCTGAATCAGGGGGGTGAGATTGGCTGCACAGCCTGAGAAAGTCTCCTGAAATATAAAAATCACTTACAGTAGATGCTATTCTAATGCATCATGAAATTTATAACTCCACCGGAGAGGGGAGTTCAAAAGAATATTAAAATCCAATACCTAAAGGGGGGCACAGAGGTTTATCTAAAGTCAGGGGCTTTATTCAAGCATCATGCCTACTATTTTTTTGTTTGTCTTTATTGACTGCCTCTGACTGATCCTAGTCTGCCTTGTGTGGTTATGAGAGGAGGGATTTGTTGTGACCCCATTGACTGATTGACTCTTGAGTTCCCTTTCTTCCCTCTTTGAAGAAATCCCCCATCCGCATGTTTATTCCCGACAGAGAACGAGTGGATCTGTCCAGAGAATATGCCACCTGCCACCTTGACCCCCAGGGGCCATGGTAATATCCATACAGGTGAACATTACTGGCTCCGGGTTCCCTATTATGTTCCTTCACATAGCTTTTTGCTGCTCGAGGAGTCAGCCCTAACTTACATGCAAAAGATCAAACAAGTCCTTCCCAATTGAATTCAAATGGGATATTTCGAGTAATTCAAACAGTGAGTAGTGAAGCGACAGAGCTGCTCTGTCCCCTGACCAAAGCCAAACACAAGTGGTACACGTGTGTATATGTGCACTCTACCTGCAAGACATGATTAAGTCCTGGAGCATATGCATTACAAATTCAGCTTTCTCTTGTTTACAACTTCAAATAGTTCTCAGGACATATGCATTATACATAGTTATGGCAGTACACACGCATTTACTTGTGAAGTTGAATTAAACATTCTCCAAACATTCTCCATTACAAAGAAAGTTGGGGGCATTGTTGCATGATGCTGAAGGGCTGAGGAAGAAAAGGAAGTGAAGAAGAATCATGTAGAAGTTTTTTACTGATCAGTAGTGAGTGGAGTGGGTGGTGAACAAATATTAGGAGAAGGGAAAGAGGAGATGAGAGAGGGAAGGAGATAGGAAGAAGGAAGGAAATGAAATTAAAGGAGGAAAAGGGGGAAGAAAAAGTAAAGGAAAGGGAAGGAGAGGAGAGGGACGGAAAATATGGAAATAGCAAAAGAATTAATATGAAATGAAAGGGAAAGAGAGACGTGGAAGGAAAGGAAAGTGTATCAAAGATACAAATGGAAAGGAAAAGCAAGAGAAATGAGAGGGAAGGAAAAGGGGGCAGGGGTGGAAAAAGGGGTTGCTTGTCTTCAGGGCAGGTACAGCTTACACTAAACTGTTTGGCTTTAGAGTTGGAGCACCTCAGTGTGCCTGAAGGTCCTCAAGAAAGGAGTAAAGATTGAGCACCCCCTCCTCCTGAATCTCTATTCTTCTCTCTTCTTCTCCCTGATTTAGTAAGCAGAAGATTCAGCTTAAAAATGAAAAAAAATAAAATAGAAAAAAATGAAAAACAAAATAATTTCCAGATGTGCTTTCAACAATTAAGCATTGTCTTTAATCAGAAGCCAAGCAGCTGATCACTACTGCTTTATTAACTCTCTGTTCTGTCTCATACAAACAACTGAACATACAGTAATCATGCAATGCCACCCATACGCTGCATAAATACAACCACTGTGAGAATTGCAATAGAGAGAAATAAGTAATAGCCAATGCAGCACATGAACTTTGATGCTTACAGTCCAGTCAGCAGGATAAAAGGTGATTTAAATGAGAAAATATTTATTCCCCATAGCGCCGCCATGATAGCAGCAGCCAAATAAAGGCACATGCGCACAGTGATGGGTGTCCCTTTAAAGATTCTGGGAACAGCAGTGACTCTTTCAATTTAATCGATTTCAAAATGAAAAGTCAATTTAACAAAGTTGAAAAGAGAAAGATGGGCTAAGGGAAGAAAAAAGCATTCTCTTGCACTCAAGCAGTAAACTAACTGCTGCACAGAGCAGGCAGAGATTTCAGCTGAATTATCTCCCACCTCACATTTGCTCTTAGGCAAGCAGTTTAAAAGCCAAGCGATTGAGCCAGTGATCCAATTTGAAATGCAGAAATGATTAGAGCAGCTTGCCTCATTTCATATCGAAATTCTCTGATTTATGACAGGGCACCAGCCAAGATCTATCTCTAAAGGGAATTAGTGTGCAATTCCTGCATATTTCTGTTATTTAGTCTCCCAATAGCAGATGCTATAGCCTTAGAGAGAGGGAGAGAGGGGGGGAGGAAAAAAAAAAGGAATGAAAGCAGTATGTAGGTATCTTTTCATTTCAGCAGATGTAACCATGGCCATTCAGAAGAGGAGAAAATGACACAAAAGCAGACTTGAGAAATGAGGGCATTTCCCACTTTATGTACTATGTTGACCGAGAATCTTATTTCAGGGTGCAGGGAAAAAATATGCAGCACCTAACTAAGCATATACACTGCTTCCCCATGCATGGATAGTAGTGGGAGAACACAGACGGTGAGGTTAGCTCTGGCCGTTTCATTCGACAAAAAAGACCCTTGCAACCCATCCATCCTTGAGGCTAAGAAAATATTAATACGGAGAGCGATAACGAGGGCTAGAGGAAAATCTCCCTTAATGAAATTTCCAGTTGACCACATGCAATTTGTTTCATCGCAGTGAACAACTAATTGCAAAGGACGTTATCAAGGTGTGAGTGTGCTGTCTGCTGTAAACTGACTGGTAAAACAGGTACAAATCCTTTATCCTTACTCCCATGTTAGAAACAGAGGACATATAAACTTGACATAACCCATACATAAGCTTGTTTTTTTGTTATATTTACACTGCTAGTATCGCCTGAAAAGAACATGGCACTTTAAATTTATTTGGGACATGTTGCCAGGATGCCAACACAGGGTCACATAATGCAGAGGGAAGAAATTTAAATGTATTTATCAGTATTTCCAGTGAAAAAAAACAATATCTGCAAGCAGTTTTTTTATTGGGGGGGGAAAAGGGAGAAAAAACATGCAATATTCAAAAGATGCTGATACCCGTATTCGACTGTAGTATTTTCCCTGGTGTTTTTGTTTTAAAATGGCTCAACTTCATATTGAGTGGGTGTTAAAAGCGGGATGTATAAAGCCAGTGAATGTCTTGAGATATTCAGACGCAGTGGTTTTGATCTCTCAGTTGTCTAAATCCTGCAGCTGTGGGATCAAGACGGATACAGTGCCAGTCAGTGACCTTGGCGGAGGGGGGAAAAAAACATGCGATGAGGAAAATAATCATTCCCACCAAGGTTTGTATCGATTTCACCTGCCCTGACCATGAAGGGGGTTGAGAGTAGCCAGTGGTGAAATGGTCAGCGGTGATATCATTAGCTCGTTGTTTACACAGGGAAGCAGGGAGTTAGAAGAAGGCTGAGTGTCACAAGCCACTTTCTTCTTCACCTCCTTCAGCTGATCAGAGGATCATGGTATCAAGGAGGGATTAGTAGCGACTTGGGATTTGTGTGATTGGTTAATTTATTGCGGTGATGGCAGGTCTTTCATCTATGGCAACATTTAATCAGCGCAGCCACAGAGGCTATTACAGGTTAGCTCCTTTCTGGAGTCAGTCCGGCTGTGCCATCAGCTCTATCACAATTCCCCTGAAATTTCCAAATTATCTGGAACAGGCTTTAGCTTCTCAGTAATAAAAATTAGAACAGATTCCTGATAGAAGCTTTTGCTCACACAGGGCCAATTATAAATAGTACAGCCCTGCCTTGGAAGAGGGAAAGGGGAGGGAAAAAAATCCAACTCTGAGAGATGTGCACGGAACTTATCGTTCAGCCCCTGCTCCGCTCTGATCCAAATCCGTGTGGCTGAAAATTTATATTAGATTTTATCACAGAGGTCTAAGTCTAGAAAAATCAATGAAGGTTATCTTTTATGTTGCAGCAACTTGTGGAAATATTGATTTTCATTTTATAGCGAATTTGGAGCATCAGTTTGTAATCACTTCCTCGCTGACTACACTGTTTTGGTCACTGTATCTCTTACACGAGCAACGGTAACAGAGCTCAGAGAAAAAAAAATAAAAATAGCGGGAGAGTATTGAAACCACTGGAGTGAAGGCAGAGGGTGGATAAACCATAACACACTAGTATAGACAGGAAGGCCAGAGGGGCTTTTACAGGCTCTGACAGGGATGATAGTCTGTAAACTGATATTAAACACTGTATCTCTATAAACAGAGAAAAAAAACATTTACTTGTTTTTTATAACATTTTCAATAAATATCTATAAATGACCTTCAATAAACATATTATATTAACACTAGGTATATAATAAGAGATTTTTTTTTGCATTTTTAACATTTTAAAGATCAAATTGGAATGGGGGATTAGTGAAGATTACACTTACATACAGTTTGCATTTGCACAGATTTTTGGTAAATGACATACTGAACTATCCAACAGGGGTCAGCATATTTTACCAATTCCCCCTCAGTGTTCTGCTTTGGACAGGAAAGAACTTCCATGCGTCACTTCCTCTGGCTGTGTGATTATTATGGAGATGAGGAGTTTGTCTCTATGAAGCCAGTTCATCAAATGCTCCCTCGCTGCAGGGAAATCTGAATTTTCTGCCTGTCAGTCTGCATTTTTTTCCAGCCTTGGCCACTTTGGCCAACTGATCTGGTAGTACAAATGTTTTCATTTGCATTTGCAGGCGCTCCTCCCTGCAGTGAGGCCAGCGTGTCTTAATCCTAAATATGTTGTGTGTGCTTGCTCTTCTGCATTTCTTTGTCTTTGTGACGGCTGCTACATGCAGCATGCTTACAAAGCACATAGGCCACCATTGTCACGATCGATGCATTATGTAAATCTGCACTGAGAAACTGTCATACATTGTGGCTGCCGTGTTTCTAACAGAAAAGAAGCAAAGAAAATAGCTGGAATTAACAACTAAATCACAATAATACAAATAAGTTTCTTTCACAGAAATAGCAGGGAACGAATGTGATTCCTGCAGTGATTCCTAACAAATTTCTACTGATTTCCAACAGTGGAAGATGTCTAGTTAATGTGGTATTTTGTCCCCGTTGGCTACATTAAGAGCAGCTGGAATATCATGAATTCCCAGAGGCTCAGAGGGACGGCAGAGAGGCCTCACGCTGCTGAATAAGAGATGGCTCCAGTCTGGAGATCTAAGGAAGGGTTAATCTGATTCCCATTTCAGATAGTCGTCCCTAGCAACAATCGGCTGGTCTGCTCTGCTCCTTTGACAGGGGTGTGAGATTTTCAGGTTAGCCAGATAGAAGACTTTATTGTGAGGCTAATTTGAAATGTGAAAATCGCGGATGACTTAAATTACGGAGGTCCTCTCTGTCTCATCTGCTGCCAGGACGGGATAAGAAGATGCCAGGAGAAGGAATAAGAATATCAACAGACACAATTTACTGTCTGTGTTTGATCAGTTTGGCAGTGCAGTTTGCCAATGTGCAGATACATGTATATATATATAAGGACTATTTAGAAATCTGTCTTTATTTAGTTTCTGTATTTGTTTTCCTAATTTGCAGACAAAATCCAAACAGATTGCTATCGTTTCTCTGAGATGTATTTGCTATTTGTAAATAATGCTCCCTCAAAAATCAGTTTGTCCTCCAGCCTCAGACTAGATAGAGTTCATGGAAAGAGAAATGGGCGGGTGGAGGAGGAGGAGGAGGAGGGGGAGGAGGGGGCATGCAGGCGCACTGCCGGAGCACAGTGCTCATCTCTTGTGCATATCTGTGCCAATTCAGACCTTTAACATGCTCAAGTGACATTTGCATTTATCCTTGAAGGTTGTTGCCTTTTGCGGGGGAGAAATAAGTGAAAAGCACGAGAGAGAACTAGTATTTTTCTGTTGCATTAGGCAGATGGACAGTGTCCTGTCGCTGCCTGCCTCAGATGGAAAAAGAAATGAAGTGTCGAGATTGCACCCCAACCCATTTTCTCTTAGCTAAACTATTTCTGTAACATCCTAATGAAGGAGGGCCCCGAGGTTCAAAAGTAATGGCCTTGAAATGCTGACATTTTGCCTTTGAGTAATAGGCTACTGTACCCAGCTGCCTGAGATGTTGCCACCAACCCCCAGCACACACACACACACACACACATCTCAACACCACCAACACACCATTTTACAAGAAGAAAAAGAAAAAGAGCACTGAAATAAAATAAAACAGACCAGGAAATCATTGGGCACAAATGTAGTGACACTGCACCATGTGAATCTATTATGGTGGATGTTTTTACTTTATCTCCCTGTTTTGTTTTTTTCTTTCCAAGAAATAAACTCCACGTTTGACCTCTGACCAAGAAGAAAAATGACCTTACACATTCAGAATAATTTTTCCGGCATATTATAAAAACTCTAACCTCAATCGCCCTTTGAAATGGATACTGATTCTTTAAATTCTTCCCTGCTTGTTTCAGGAAACAGTGAGATCCTGGCGATAGCGAGGCACAATGTGCCCAAAGTTCACCGCTGAACACTCGCTTCCTTCTCTCTGAAAGTCACCGGCTCATTCTTTCTTTCCCCCGCTTTTTTTCTTCCTTTCTTTCTTTCCGTTTTTTTTCCAACATTCACAGACACCTCAGATGTTTTTCTAATCTAAGAGATCTGATGCTGAATCATTGGGTTCAATCCTGGATGATCATTCCTCCTGTTCGATACAATGCAGGCTCTTACTTCCATTTTCACCACTCAAACCACTGTACAGTCTTTGTCTGCAGGCCACCACACACGCACACACACATACACACACACGCACAGATACACATATACACAAAAACCTGCCCTGATTCTCCAAAAAAAAAAAAAAAATGGATTGGGGTGGACTCGAGTTGCATGCTGTATAGTTTCTTAAATTGTCTGTTTATGGCCATTCAGAGCGGCAGAAGAGCGTAACTCAGCGGTTATTAATGTTTCTTTAATCACCAAAATAAGCAAATGATTAGTGTTTGTTATCTGTCTCCGTCCAGAAGACGAAGAGCACGGTCCCGGTGGTGCTGAGCGCCGGCCCCAGGTGGCTGCTGGATGTGACTTGGCAGGGAGCAGAAGACAACAAAAACAACTGTGTGGTGTACAGCAAAGGTAAGCAAGCAGCGCCGGCATCCTGTTATCTCTCCCCCAACGCAACACACCATGCCACAGCACCGCCGCAAAGACACTGACAATCCTCCATCCACTCCACTCATGCCTGTCTCCCTCTCTGTCTGTCTCTCTGTCTTTTCTTTTACTTTTTCTTCTCTCTTTCTTGCTCTCCTTGCTTCTCAAAGTCACAAGCACACACAAATAATTGCATGCATGCAGCTACAAGGGCACACAAAATAACAACACATGCACACACACACACACACACACACACACTCCAACACCATATCTGTTTTACTCCAAAGAGTAATTTATATCACTAAAACTCTGATTAGGAACTGAGAAACATCACTTGACACACAAAGTTAATGGTCTTTAGATTTCACAAGGTAATTAATGCCCTCTTTTTTTCTCTTTATACTAAGTGAATCCCTATCTCAGTGCAGATAGCGAGCAAAGCTCAAGTGAAGATAGGTTTGCCATTTTGGTTCATTTGTTCTCTCGCTATTTCACCAAAGCTTCAGCTGTATATCTTTAATAAATCAAACATATTCATACAAGCCCCTGCAGAAATGGATTTATGTTAATATGTAAAAAAAAAAAAAAAAAAAAAAAAACTCAACATATCTGTCAGAAAATCCATGTTGCTTATTCAGCTCGGACCCTAAAAGCACCAAAAACCCAAATGACACACTGTCATAAAGATAAACTCCTCAATCTGCTGCATTGTGTCCGGCAAACCCTCATTAAAAAACGGCCCAGCATGGATCTGTGGAGAGCCTGGCAGGTCGCAGATTGTGTGAGAAGATGCTTAAACTGTATACAGGCCTGACACTACAGTCTGTGGCTTCACTTCTCATGAAAGCACGAGGCTTCTGCAGCTATAATTGCGTCTTTACGGGTGTTAACCAGAGAGACACAGCAAAATAAATACGTAAATAAAGATGTGTTTGGGATTCCAAAGGGTGAAGGAAAGGGGTTCCATTTATCACTTTTCAAAAATGATTACCCCGTGACAATACCCCCAAAGCTGAAATGGAGCTTCTTCTCCCTCAAAGTGAATAAGTGGCAGGAGTGGGATTTGCAACCCGGATTTTCAGTCTCCCAATTCTCATCTACTAATCACTAGACTGCACTGGGGAGTTATCCTCTTAACCGGCTACTTAACTTTGTGCTCTTTATCACCAAATCATTAAAGTTTTGATAAGCTGTTAAAGAAGATTATGCACTTCTTTAAAATCTTCTAATCTTTTTGCTCAGAGACCAACTGTATGAAACAAAAAAGGGGGCAATAACAGGATTTCTCACTTTTTTTTGTTAAGTCTGGAGAATTTCCTCTGTCACTCTTCATACTCGCATCCTCGAGATAGCATCGCATGCAGCGTGCGCCGCATCATCACCTCAGCTGGGTATCACTGGCAGCTCCATTGTTTGTCACTTCCAGTTTGACCTTATTAAATTAAACACAATAACATCTCCAGACGTCCCCTTGTGAGAGTTGCTCTGTGTTGTGCTGTATAAGTTCATTACAGTAAATCCTCCACGAGATTCTTCATACGCTTGCCAACTGATGATAAATGATAAAAGAGAAAGAGCTGAATAAAAAGAATTAATTTAAATCCTCTAAGAGTAGAAGTTCGATATCTCTTGTCACCTCATAGTTGCCGTGTTTGAGATAAACAAAGAGCACAGAAATGATTTGGCTCCCTTCATTTTTTCAAAGTTTTACCATGTCAGATCATGGAAATATTATATATTATGGGGTTTTTTTGGATTAACTGTTGATTTTATTTAATAATAACACCAAATCATGAAAACTTTTCACTTTGAAGCAATTTCTATAATAAATATCAGAAATTGGATACTAACATGATACCACAAGGTACAAAAAATTCAGGTTGTGTAATTCCATACTTGACTCAAACAGCTTTGTAGCAACTTTGCCACAAAGCTTTGGATAAATTGGTTGGGTGTCCGTTTTTCTCGGCTCTCTGTCCAAAATTGTTCCACATTTTGCTCCTGGCGACTTTTTTTTTTTTTTTTTTTTTTTAAGTGGACTGGGAGTAAGTTCAGAAAGTGGTGAAAGTGTTTGATGCCGTTCAGCTGTTGGACTCTCGCGTCTAGACTGTGACTCGATTTATGCCGCTCATTCTTCTTCCATCGCCTTCTTTTAAATATTCCAATCTACATGTGTGGGCACCCTCTGGAGGTGACATTGAAATTGAATGTCAGCGTGCCGAAAATATCAAATCTTTGTCAAATTCAATTTTCAATCCAGCCTCTTCGCATCGGTTTTTGAAGCAGGGCTGGATTAGTGTTTATCGAGTCGACACTCGCCAGGATCGACTAAAGGGAAAAGGCTCCAACGGGAACTTTCTTCCCACCTCGAAAAGCTGAGGCCCAGATTGTTTATATCTTCACCCCTGTGCTATTTCTCCTCTGTAGGCTGCTTCATTGCTCCCACAGATGCGTTACTTATGGAAAACAGTGAATATCTCAATACACAGTATGCTTGCAAAATATGTTTTGGCTCACGTTTCAGTGGTCTCGGCTTTCTTTATGGCTGCCTGCAAAGATAGTAGCAGTTCACTTTGGATGCTTGCCAGTGTAAATCTATGGGGGAGTATCTCTAAGTAAGGACTGGTGATTGGTTTGAGTGGCTGTAGCTTACTGTTGGGTGTTCTGTCCTATGATTTCTGCATCACATTTTGTACAACTGCTCATCCTCTGTCCCCGAAGCTTGTCATTCAGAAAGTCGGGGAAATGTGTGGAGAGGGAGAGAGGACAGGGCAAAACGATTCCACTGAGAGTTGTACTCCAGCACTGTGTTATGTATTATACATGCACCGGAGAGTGTAACAAGCAGCCGGATGGTGTAGTCAGGTCGCCCACAGGGTGCCTCTGGTCATCAGCACCAAGACAAGCTAACCATATAGTGCAAATATAGATTTTTTTTTTTTTGACTATTTTTGGGATCCTACAGTTCTTGTTGCCAGCAAAACGATGTCTTCCCTCTTGATTTGTGCTCTGTTTTCCTGTCTGGAACATTTTATCCAGATGAACAGAAAGACAGAAGCATTTTATCCACTTATAGAAATTAGAAGTCAAAGACCATGAGTGGCGTTTGAGGCATTTGAATGTCTGAAATTAGGATTCACAGAGCCATTTCATGAATATAAATTCTTCTTTAAATTCCCGTTCTTCAAATGAGAAACAGGAAGAGCCCTGAAGTGGAAGTGGAAAACTGCAATATCTGTTTTTACCCAGGCTGTCAGCAAGGCCCTGTTTGTTTTACATTAAACTCCAAGGAAGAGACTTAGCAGCCAGCCATTACTAAAACTCTCAAGTCTACTACCGCGCTAACTCATTATCGAGAAATCCACCTGGAACTCCCACAATGCTCTCCTCCACACTCCGACAGTTTCTTTGAACCGCTGAAGTTATAGAAACAGGCAGCAAGTCTGCAGAGTAATTATATTTTACAGTAACACTGGAGAATGAGGAGAGAGAAATAGAGACAGAGGGAGAGAGAGAGTGACAGACGGGGGCCCTGAGAGAGAGAGAAAGAGAGAGAGAGAGAGAGAAACCAGTAGAGAATTTTCTGTACAGATAAACAACAGATTGATAAACAATACATCTGAAAGTAGGATAGATGTGACAGAGAAAAGAAATTCATGATGGGGCCTATTGGATTAATTAAGTATTTACAGCAGTAGATAGGTGGGGAAAGTGAGACCAAAAAATAAAGTGCCTCTGTTCATTGTAATAAATACACATGATATTTAAAAATGCAGTGACTCTTAAGTAAAATTTGATTTTTAACACTTTCTATATTTTGTTTCTTTTATTTTATTTACAGAGGAAATTTTACACCCCTGCCACATTTTACAGTGCCCTTAAAATAAAACCTCTCCTCAGTGGACATTCACTAAAATCTAACACAGCTGAGCGCACGCCCTAAAGACAAGTTTCATTTTTAGGTCTAAAGTACAATTTATGACTTCATTCATTCGGAGTGCGAGCCCTCATTGTGCTTACCCCATTGTTACCTGATATCTGATCCCATTGAAACTATACACACTCAATGCCACCACATTATGTGGTATTATTCAGAGGTCACCTAAACTTTTCAACTGTAAGCCTCTTAAGCCAGACCACATTCAGATACAGCATGTCCAATAAGTCTCCAGAGCAACTTAGCCCATTGTTAGTGCAGAAATTGACCAATGTAACTAGGCCGTTTTACATAAGCCAGGACAGTGCCGAATTAGCCAACTGGCTGTGTCTTTGTATTATTTCATATTCTCTAAGTCCTCACAATCAGATCCTTTTTTATGCTTTCATTCGCTCTTTTCCGCTGCTCCAGAGCTGTAGACCTCTGCGGCATGTGATGAACTAACATGACCCGCTTGGACAGATGTAGTATCTGCTTGACTCCCTTTTTTTATTTGAAATGAAAGCAGACTTGCCATTCACTGTCCTGCCTGAGACGTTTTCAGTTTTTGTCCACCAGCAGTGAAAGCATTAAACTGCACTGTTCCCTGCACTGCTGTGTGGCTGCATGCAGCATTGAACGTTGTGAGGAGAGCACTCTTACAGTTCAAAATGTAATTGTTCATTTCAACCCTCCTCTTTTAAAATGACTGCGGCGAATAGGAGGTGCGAGGGTTATTATCTGTTATCTGGGAACATAGCGAAATAGTGTGACTGAATAATAACTAAACAACTGACACAATGTAAAAATTTCATTATCAGTGTATTAAAACAAAATTGTACCCTAAAGGAGTCCCCACCACAGCTCCGAGCAGCCGACTAATTATGTTTAATTAAAAGACAACAGATCAACAGAATCATTTTCATTAGGAAATTATTAATGATTCCACTGCAACAATAATTGATTGCACTGAGCCACGCGATAACTTGGTACGGTCAGGCTGGAGTGAGCTGGGTGGAGAGGAGTGGCTGGTTTAGGCATTTGGCAGCTGTTGAGTAGCGTGTCTTGTAGCTGAAGCTTGCACATTAGCAATTGAGGAGAAGTTGTAAAGCTGGCTTTATGGAGAGGAAAGAAGGAGGAGGAGGAGAGTGTGTGCCGGGTGAAGGACAGAAACATCACAATCATACAGTGATCTTAGAGCACTTAACCGTCCTGCACATGCATTTAAGAGCACAGGGTTTCATGCACGTACAATACCATGCATTTTACTACACATGACTGAGATGAAGACACACGCTGATTATTTTCCTCTCGTTATTTTCTCTTATTTTTTTCTCTCTGTCTCAATCACAAGCATATAAACTACATGCACACACACTCACACACACACACACACACACACACACACCCTTCGCTGCTGCTGCTCCATTCAGAGCCATGTGAAAGACGTCAGCTCCAGACGCTCCGTCCGACAGTCTTTTATGTGCATTGTTCTCCCGCCGTGCAGGCAGTTTCCCTGTGCTAGACACCCCACCACAGCCACCAGACACCACATTCTGCCACAGCACGCACACTCAGTGCAAACACACTCTCCCTCACACACGCATACACACACAGCCCAAACGCCATTACCGAACATTTGCATAATGGCTGCTGACACATATATGTCCATCTGCATTCAGCTTAGACTAAGCCTTAAGACAAAAACAACAATACAGGGAGAAAAATGCAAAAGAAGTGATGGGCACTGATGAGGGACAAGATTGCTCTTTTCATACATCACCATGCAACTTTACATTTGGTGGCTGTGGACAATTTGCACCGTTTTTTGTTTTTTTTTTTGAGTATGTGCTTGTGATTTGTGTTGTGTGTATGTGTGTGAGTATAGCCGGTCGTCCTTGTATCAATGCCATGGAAGGTGTCAGGCTAATGAGCGTGGGCTGTCCTTAGAGCAGGAGGGTTTGGGCTGTGCCATTCACTCTGCATATTTAAATGCCTTGTAGAGCTTAAGCAGGCCCACTTTTCCATGTCAGGGCAGCGTTCAATCCTGCTGCGACCATTAATTATGATACCATTGTGCTCCAGTGTGGCTAATAAGAGTGATGTATTGCACCCTCGTGGCATTATAATCATCTGAGTGAAGTACCTGGACTACACTGAGCTCACTTTAAGCACCACGGTTTTTAAAAAAAAAAGAAAAAAAAACAGTGAGTGAAGAGGAAGCCTCTTCCGTCCTCTTAGTCTCCACTGCAGGCTGTATTGGTTAATGCTACTACATGAGTGTGACACAGATTTAACTTCGCTATAATTGTATAATCAATGGTGAGAAATGCTTCAGTATTGATCATGCGGGAAGGCTGATTGTGTGTCTGGAAGTGGAGACACACATAAAATCATTTGTGCTGGAAATACTGCAAATGCACAGCCATCAAAAGCAGACATGAGTCATTGTTTTTGATCTTTTCTCACATTTTCATCCATACAGATGCACTTTCTTGCTTGACTGTAGAAGGAGTTCTATGAGTTATCTACATTGCCTTGGCAGATGTCTTTGAACACAGAAGTAGTTAAGTGGCTTTTGAGGAACCGCTTTTTAGTATTTAGAGCATGTCTCCCCCAGTGCTGAATATGTTCAGTGCAGATGGGGAAAAAAGATCACATTTTATTACATTAATCACTGCAAGTTAATGTGATTATATGTACTTTATATTTCCCTTCTTAACTTCCCTCCCTTAACGGCATAATCAATGACCGTTTTTATATTCATTGAAAATTTCCGCGGATATGAAAATAAGCTTCCGCGAGGTTCTTTTAATCTACTGCAGGATCTTGAGTCAGTAATTAAAGAGTCCATTCTGTGTGTGTCTTCTAAAAGCCCTTAGCCTGCTTTTAGGCCAGGGTATGATGCAGCCCACCGCCCCCATCTCTGCTGCTGTGGTAAGTAGGTGTGAAAAGCATTGTCAGTGTGCTTCAGGATAAAGCCCTGCTGCTGGATGCCATTGGTCAGAGTCAACCCCCCCACCCCACGCACACACATACACACACGCACACACTCTCAAGATCCTGGAGCAGGTCTAGAAGAAGAGTGTGTGCGGGCGAGGATGTAGGGGGGTCGTGGAGGCGTGTGTGTGTGTGCAGGGATAATCAGAGACAAAAGCTGAGAGCTGGAGAGAGGGGCCTTTCTGCACATCCACATAGCCTTTTTTTTTTTTGGAGGGGGGTGTGCCTTTTTATCAGGCTTGAGGGGGGTCACTGCGTGTGTGTGTGTGTGTGTGTGTCAGAGAGAGAGATGGAGGGAGAGAGATAGAGGAATCACTGGGGTGGAGGGGTGTTTAGATCGTCAGTCAGCGTGATGGAAAACCACACGGTTAAAGTCTCTCTGAGGGTTGACACAGGACTGCAGCGAGTGGAACTAAACAAGTGAAACTGAGTCGAGGTGAAACTCTGGTGCAATGAGGGAGAGAGGAGATGATCATACTATGAACAAAAAAAAAAAAAAAAAGCTCACAGTGAAGGAAAAAAGTACATGACAGTAGAAGAAAAAACACTGTTGCAGCCTTGAAAGAAAAACAGACGACACTGACTGTTGCGATGATACCATGAGCTCGGAGAAAAGACTTAGAACAGTTCCATTCAAGCCTTGTATGTGCTGGTGGAGCAGGACACATTTTTCCTCTGATAATGTATACCCCTGCAAATCAATTTTTAGCTTGGGCGAAACATAATCAGATTTTCTCTGAAGAAATAGCTCGACACATTACGAAATTGTTTTGTGGGGTCGACGCTGTGTTCAAGCAGGAGAACTTGGTGATAACCTTTATACATACCTTTGCAGCTAATCCATTTTATTGATTGTGCACCCACCTGCATGGGAAAAAAAAACACATAGCCTCATAGTCTTTAGAGCCCCGTATCAGTGTGATATCACAGTTTTTCTTTTCTCATCGCAACACACAGAGGAACACAACTGCAAGGCACCTTTAGCATTAGTATCTTATCTGTGGGTTGCTTTATAATGCTATCTGGTGAAGGGATCTTTGTTATTCTACCCCTCTTAAAGTCAAATGCCAGGGGTAATGACAGGAATGCATGAGGAGGGTTCAACAATAAGCTCTAACTGTGGTTGAGTTGCAACAATAATCCTGCTAGAAATGTATGTCTTGTGTTTGAATCATATGGAAATACTTTAGAAATGATGAAATCAGTTTTTAAGTTTGGGTCAATATGCCAGTTGCTAATGTCAAAGCACTTATGGAATCTTGTTTAGAAAGAGACTGTTCTCAAGGCCAGGAAGTGTGAAGTTTTTATGCTTAACCTAAAGACAGAGCCTCCCATCCTTTCTCCTAATAACAGAAAGGATAGTAATACATGTACCAAACCTTAACCATAGGTGATTGATAAAAAAAAAAACACCCACACCCACATATCAATAATTTTTGTAACCATTTTGCAAGGAGAAACCTGCTTTTTGCTGTTTAGGTGTGAATATGTGTTGGGGATGTTCCCCTGCTGCAAGTCAGTAACAGTCAAAAATGCTGCTATTGTGCATTTCCGCAAACCATTCAGACTGTGTTTCTTTCTTTTTTTTTTAATTTTTGGCTTTCTCATTGTCTGGGCATGAAGAACACTGTGCCTATTTTGGCCCAAACTGGCAGATCAGGGAACTTATCCAAATTTAATAAAGTCAAATGGTAAAGAAAATGAATTTGGGGTCTTTTAGAAGGTATTGATTGGCAACCTGTTTCATCACTTCAGTATGAGGACTTCTTGTTCTGATTTTAACTATGAAAGGCTGCAGTTACAGTTAAGTGACAGCATTGTCTTAACAGTTTAAGGTTGCGTCTTTCTTCACTCTGGCAGTGATATTGGCTGCTCATGAGCTACGCCCTACCTCCCCTAGGTTGCTTTAGTGCCTGAGCTCTGCTGACCTCTGCCTGTCGACACAGGGTGACAGAGATGGGTGCTGCTGGTCCTTGTGTGTGCTTACTGTGTGTGTATGAGAGAAAGAGAGGGAGAGTGGACGGAGCGGTGGGCGAGCAGACAGGCGTGCTGTAGGTACAGTAGTGTGGAGGACTAGACATCAGTGTCGTCCAGGTCAGACAGGGCCATCCATTCTCAAAGCCCCAGGGAAGAGAGAGAGAGAGAGAAAGAGAGGGAAAAGGAAAGAGAGAGAGAGAGTGGAAGAGGAGTGTGTGTGTGTGTGTGTGTGTGTGTGTGTGCGTACCGTAAGAGAGAGATGGGGGGGGGGGCACTGATGCACTGTTTCTCTTAACTCTGTCAAAGCCACTCCATTGTGCTCCCCCGTGCAGTGAGTGGAAACCAATCTGTCATCGCTCCACTAGCCAGCATACTAGAAGAGGGCTAGACTGCTGGAAACACAAGTCTATTCAATGTGAAATGTAACTGGAATCTGAGCCCTTGGATAGCTGGACTGAAAAAAAAAAAAAAACTGATGTAAGATTTTTGAACCTCGCTCTCCCACAGACTGTGAAATGGAAGCCATGAGTACAGTATTTGGGTCTGTGCGAGATAGGTTTCAGTCTCATATCTCACCCCTTTTTTCACGGAGAGGTGATTGACATGTTTTGTTGATGGAACTCTATCCAAACCATGTGAGGTTTGCATAGGCATGAAGGGCTCAGTTAAAACCTCAGACAGACATCCTTGCTCGATATTACCCGGCAGAGTTGGCCTCCTTTGTTTAAAAGATTCCATTTTTTTTTCTCTGGTTTTGACAATATTTAGACAGTCACAGTCACAGAGAAGCCAACGAGCAGCACACACAAAGTCTTCAAGCGGGTGAGTGAAAATTTCAGCGCTCATTTTCCAAGTCCACATCCAGCCCGTATCCATGTTTCATGTCACATATAGAAATGGAGCATTACCTGACCAGCACAGAAAACATGGCCACCTGTCCCGATGCCCTGAGCTTGCTAAGCCTGCATACTGTTGAATAGTAGCTACTAATGCTATGTTCCGATGCCATTTGGAGTCACTTCTTCCCCTCTCCTCTGAGGAATCCCCCTCACGCCATTTTCCCTGTAATCTCCCCACTCCTCTCTCTTATGGGGTGGCTCACCCGCTGCTCCCACCACTATTTCACAGCCCCTCTCCTTCTTACAACCAGCACCTCCACCATTTTAATCCCTTTGACCCAAACCCTGTGTGTTTCCCTGTATCAACAGCTCCTGGAGATTACATCCTGACTGCCTCCTCACCGCTGTGTGCTTCAGTCACTGTGGCTGTAGCTGGCTAGTGCATGCTAGGGTCTTAGTCAGACACTGCTGGGTGTGATAGCCACTGTGGCTAGTTAGTTTGGTCGGAGTTGGAGCTGTCGAGCAGGCAGCTGGAAAAGGAGTGAAGATGGAGGGAGATGCACTGGGTACAAAATCAGATTTGCATCAGAGGCTCAGGGCCTCAGAATACACTTAAGAGGAGCTTTGGCCTCACATTACAGTTAGTTTTGTAAAAAGAAACATCAGACAAAATTAAAAATGAAATGAAAATGAAAGAGCATTGCTGTTTGATTAGGTCTCTGCTCCTCTCACTGTTCCCTTAAGCAAAGCAGTTAACCTCCTGGGTGCCCTAATGTTTGAGCATGAACATCAACTTCCATGGTCTGAGTCCAGCCACAGACTTTTGTTAGTTTAAGTTCGAGTTGAGTAAGTGCAAGGTTCTTCAGTGTAGTGAGGGTTAAAACACCTTTTCTTCCTTTTTTAGTTTTAATTACCAAATTTGAGGCTTTGGATGCTCAACTCTGTCCTGAAATCACCTTGTAAATAACACTTTTCACAAATCTTTATTCCTTCTGGAGCACATTTGCTCATTTTGTCATCATGTCACTCATAAATCAACCCTAAAAGGTAAAATATAAAGTGTCCAGCAGTGATGATGGTGTCTGCTGACATTTCTCTGCATCATTCCTGCTTTTACAGTAAAAAGTCATAGTAGTGTATGCCATAATAAATACTTCATTTTAATCAGTTCCCTAAGATACATATATTTGAGGCAGGACTATGTTGAAATTGAATAAAATAACACATAAAAACGCAAAACACTACCGTTTAGTAGAGCCATCAAACCTCAATGTTTAATCTTTATATTTTGACTCAATATGTGCATCATATAATTTCCAAAGGCTTTCAAACAAGCAGATACAGAATACATCCTGTTTGCAATAACACAGTTTGGAAAATTTGCCTGCTCAAATTTAAGCTACTTTAGGAGAAAATTAAAAGGAAATCAGGGTTCAGAAGGTTAACAGAGTTATCTTGAAACAGCCTGTCAGGCTCCTTTACTGCGTCTGCGTAGCTTGTCAGGAAAAGTGAAGCAGCCGTCAGGAGAGTTAGAGTCGGTTCTGTCGTTGTGCTGAGGAGCAGTCTGTGCTCACAGAGGGCCCCTCCTCTTTCATGTAGTGTTTCTGGTAATGGGTTAGGGCTTTATTGATGTGAACTTATGTGATCATTGCATAAAGACCTACCATTCCTCTCCCCTCTCCTTCCTGCTCAGTTTTCCTGTGGGCCACATTAAATCAAGCCTCCGACCTAGACTCTAGTTAAATTAAACCCTATCAGCATGTTGCCCTCTCATATCGGAGAACAGGCCTTTATATAGACGGCCTGTAAATGGTGATTAGTGAGTGTTTTGATTAAAATTCAACCACATGTGTGATACTCTGGTGGAGCCAATCACCTCCTTCCCTCCACTCCCTCCTTCTGTCTCTGCCTCTTTGTGCATGACCATACATTGAGACATACAGCACATGCACACAAACATAAACACAGACCCTCCTCTCTCCCTCCCCTCGTGTCTCTGTCTGGCCCGTTCTCATGGCTCAGCAGAGTACAAGGCTGATTTAAGGGCCCTTACAAATGGGAAGGTTGCAAGTGGAGACAAAAACCAGAGACAAATCACACCACAGCAGTCTCAAGGTTTCTACAAAACCTATTCAACTGGAGGTGAGCGGCAGAACAGTGAAAAATATACACACACTCCATCCTGTCAGAGCGCTTTTGGCTTATCTTGAGTGACTGTCAAGGCTGGGAATATCAGGGAATGGACAGAAATATATAAAATTAATAAGCCGCTGGATGTTGTCGGGAGTTATGATGCTTCATAAATCCTGGTTTGATCATTGCGGACAAGGCTTAAACCCACAGCTTCCTAATGCGCACAGCAGTGTTTTGGACTGGATTTTATTCTGTTTGGGAGATAGAAGCCCTTAGCTGGCAAAAGTAAGATTTATCATCTCCCTATTCCCCCCTCTTTCTTTCATGAGTGACAAATATTAAAAAGAAGGCCTGGGGGAAGTTGGCAGCCATTACCACCTTTAATGGAAGGGCACAGGCATAGCAAGGTGAAACTGGGGCCAAAGGCAGAAAAATGCTATTCAAAGAAAAGAGAGAGAAGCGAGAGAAGAGGGAGAAATTGGTACTAACTTATCAGTTGTACTTCCTTTGTCGGGTCAGGGGTCTTGGAGCTTTTGTTTGTTTGTTTGTTTCTTATACTGAAAGGATGGATGCTATCTCTCCCACCATCCAAGCAGGTCCGCTCTGTCGAGTGCTGCAGGTAATATTTCATGTCAGGAATTAAGCAAGCTTACCCACCGACTCCACTCTACAGTTAGACGGCCACCACATCCATCATCATCCCCTGGTCCTCTTTAAGGTGCTGGCTTCAGCGGAGGAATGTAACTAAGTACATTTACTCAAGCACCATACTCAAATTTATATTTCAAGGTACATTACTTCAGCATTTCTCATATATGATGTTTTTATCTTTAGTTACTAGTTATTTTACAAATTAAGATTTTACATAGAAAACATATGAAAACAATATTTAAAATGTGATGCATCTTTAAAAAAAAAAAAAAAACACCCGACATAAAATTTACAAAAATATAGATTTATTAATTTATACAATCAGTAGATTGATGAATTAGCCTAATAGTGATTTAATAAAAGCATTAATCAGAACTTCTTTGACCAAAGTTTGGCCTTTTTCATGCAAAAAAACCACATTTGTTATGGGGTTTCTCTTCTCAGATGTGATGATTTGCAGTTTTTTTTTTTTTTTTTAATTTAAACACTTGAACTGAACTGTTTCTGTCTCAACTATTAGTCAGACAAAACAAGACGTTTGATGGTGCAACTTTGAACTCCAGATAATTACAATTTCATTTATTTACTGATTAAGAAAATACCCAGTGAATCTATAATTAAAAATAATTTATTGAATAGGATATCATTAAATAGACACTCACATCTTCATTCTACTGAGCATAGCCATACACTTTATTTTATAATGGAGTATTTTTCCAGTTTAGCTTTGGCTCTTTCACTTAAGTGAAGGATCTGAATACTTGTCTTGATCACTTTTCTTTCAGGGGCTTTCGGGTGTGTAAATACGACTGTGGGGAAAGAGACTAATTAGACCACCATGTCTAATCTCCAGGGCTTTACCTGTCAATAAAAATGTTGTCAGTGAAGATGAAGTCTCTTTATATAAAAGGCTTGGCAGTTTTGATATGTAAAACACATGTCACAGATTTTCAGTCAGCAACATCTCGATGAGACAAGTTGTCAACAGAAGTAAAATGACAACAAAAACATCTTTGCTGGACCAAATCACAATAGCGACATTCTAAATTAAGACTTGTTGTCTCTCCTCCCCCCACTTGTTCTGTTTGGGAGAGGTCATGCTTTTTGAACACAAGTTGTAGTAAGTAAATTTATTCCACTTATTTCTTGTAACTGCATGAAAAAGTAATGAGGTGTTGGAGATAAATATATGAAGACAATAAGCCACGCAATCCTTTTTTTCTGCAGCTGCTTTTGAGTCAATTAGCACATTTCAGAGACTCTGAAGAACACTGCTGCCTTATGTAGCTTCTCAATATGCAGCATCTGACTTTTATCCAATTACATTATGTGAGGTCTGTGGGCACGCCGGGCACAGCGCACATAATGGAAGATGCCATCTTTGGTGTGATATTCTCCAACACTTTTACATTGCATATGCCTATGGCTCCCTCCATGAATTATTCAAAGGCCTCATCCACACAGAAGAGAGAGAGAGAGAGAGTGAGGAACTCGGCTCCATAGTAAACAGATTTTCTGCTCCCCATCCTCACAAATCTGAAGTGTAGGACATTGTAAGTGCCAAATAATTACATGGTGCCCCCTTTTTCCCTCCTGTGTGAGTTCACCTGGCCTCAGAAACGCTTCTGGACTGAAAAATAATAGTTGGACATTGGAAAGTTAATTGAAGTTTGGTTGCTGAGGACCTCAAACTACAGATGCATGAAACTGATGCATGAAGATACATGATGATTTATCTTTCCATGTAATTTCATGTAAAATAATCCTCCATTTAAATATTTATTATCCAATTTTTTTATCTCATCAAACATATTTGACTTAGGAAACAGCTTCAATTTGGTCACAGAGTATTTGTGCACCCTGCTCTCCCTCTGTTGATTTATTAAACTCTAATAGATAACAGTCCTAGAGTTTGACTCTGGCTATGTATAATCACTTTAGTTCCTCACTGGCTATTGTGCTGTGAAATAGAAAATATGAATATTACATGGGTTTTAAATCCCTACAAAAATTCTTTTTTTTCCCCCAGAACAAGAAAATTGACATATCCATTGCATTACTGCAGCACCCATCTTTGGCTAATGGAGATTTCACATTATAGTGCTCATATTATAGCACCATGAAATATGCTAAGCATTTAAGAAAAATGAAGTTTTTAAATAGTCCATCAGTGCAAAAAAAAAAAAAAAAAAAAAAAAAAAAAAAAAC
>JAPZDY010000025.1:23577338-23592100 GCA_029783645.1 Ctenochaetus hawaiiensis
TCAAAAAAAAAAAAAAAAAAAAAAAAAAAAAAATCCCCTCTCTTCCCTGCTTTGGGGATTTGCCCTGACCTTTAACTGGTCATATCTTCCAGTGCAGATCTGTGGCAGTGACACATGTCATGTGTTGGAGAGGATTGAGGAGGAAGCAGAGGAGACAAGAGGGAGTGATCTTGGTCTGTAGCCCAGTCAGAGTCGGAGTCCGCCCTCATGTCAAAGGATGGGCATGTTTGGCCCAAAACACAGACTGCACCTCATCCACTAATCTCAGCACAAAAAAACACCTTTGGGTGGCTGACGGGAAGGCGAGCGTGCACACATTTTACAATGTCGAAGAACACTGAGAGGGTTCAAAGCTGCTCTTAAATTCTTGGGCTGTGTGGAGGGACGGCTATACAGGAGAGAACAAGAGAAGGAGTGAAGGGGAGGGGAAGAGGAGTGTATCTGCAGATTCTCCTCTTGTAAAGCCGACCTGGCTGAAGCAAAGCCAAGCCTCACTCTCTCCTTCCTATTCTGCTTTGTAGGAAACCCTCCACCTTTTTCTGCAGCGCTTGTTCTCTCCCACTCAGTAGGAAAAACACAAACTACAAAAGAGTAGACGCTCTTCATGAAGAGACGACATCTTAAGGATCCCCCTGCCCCGCCTGAATCACACGTTTGCTATCGTTTGCTTGAAAGCACATTATTACATGCGAAGGAAGTTAACATACACATTGACCTGCAATGTTCCTTTACATCAGCGCAATGCTTGACTGAACACTCCCTTTTCACCCAGACAGATTGTATGAAGGCGGTGGAATAATTTGTTATCGACTCACCGAGGCTCTGAAATTGAGATCAAAAATCTCTAAGCCTCCAAAGATTAACATCTGTATCTTAGAAACCTAACTAATGTCGTGCAGTTGACAACTATCATTATGTCCCAATCACTCTGCGTTTAATCTTCAGAAAGCAACATTTTACCTTTTGTTGAGAGCTAATTGATAGACTGAGACCTTGATGTTTGTATGCAGCGTATCAAGCATGCGCCCTGACTTTCAGCGTGTCTGCAAATAAATAAATCATAAAGTTTGTTTTTCTCCCGACTCAAAAGAAACCTTTTCTTTGTCTTTGTGTTTAGCGCCTTTTTGCGTCGACATGAGGCTAAAACCCTGAAGACTACAACGTTTAGGAAAGCTCCTAAATAGCGGCTCTGAAGCTAGGTTTGAGCTTTGTCATCACGCTTGAAGAATTTCCTTTTAATGTACTGTAATGTGAAATTCAGTGGGGACAAGTTTAATTGAGTTTTACACAAACCAGTTGGGAGTAGCGCTGGAAGGTAGGTGATGTTGAGGTTTTTAATCTCTGGCTCCGGAGAGGCTTGTTGACGGAGTGGTTCTTTCTCTTTGTGGAGAAAAAAAGAGGAAGCCTAAGAAATGATACATCCATGGATAAAACCAATTGGCAACCCTCAAAGGGACGGGGGGTGATAAGGCAAATCCAGCACTTGTAGAGAAATAAAAGAATCCAACTGTTCATTAAAACGGGAAACAAAACAG
The DNA here is from genome assembly GCA_029783645.1 of Ctenochaetus hawaiiensis. Classification (NCBI taxonomy): domain Eukaryota; kingdom Metazoa; phylum Chordata; class Actinopteri; order Acanthuriformes; family Acanthuridae; genus Ctenochaetus; species Ctenochaetus hawaiiensis. Next base: position 23,578,874 of record JAPZDY010000025.1, read on the forward strand.
GCGATTGAGAAGGAAGGCAGACTGCTCAGTGGAGGAGTGAGTGAAACAGACAAACAGAGCCAGAGATATCAGAGGAAAGGATTGGAAAATAATCAAGGATTTGTGAGGAGAATTAATAAGGAAGATAGGCACAAATAAGCATTTTTTTCTGACTCTGTGCAAAATTAGGAGGGATGGACTACAATTATCAAACAGGGGAAATGGCATAAGCTACATAGACACCTAATTATAAAGGATAACCTAGATATGAAGGTTGCTGTCTTTTTATTTTACATACTTTGACTGTGAGGCAAAAGGGTCTTTTATGCTCAATAAACCAGATATTAATTGGATAGAGAGGATGCAGAGACTGTTCAATAAAGAATATTCTCTCATTTTCTACCAGGAGTCTACATTTTGTATTTCATATACAATCCATTTAAAAAAGGAATGATTTTAACTTCACATTAAAGCTGTTTTTCTTTTCAGGCCACTGGAAGAGGATTTTAACACAGATTCAGAATCTGAGATAAATCAAGCGGACAATCAAATGAAAAAAACAGAAATAATTGCAATTTTATTCACTTATATTATTCAGGAAGTTTCACAACACTGGTCTGTTCACAAAGTGGCTCTAAAAGTTACTTTTGAAATAGTCATTTAAAATTTGCCAAAAATTGACTGTGGTTTGGCCTTTTCTAGTGTTGAATTCAGAGTCTAAAACCATTATTGTCACAAATTTTATCATTAGGCATGTTGAAATGTCTTTGGCTGCTTCTCTTTCCACTTTTCTTCGCAGTCAGTGTTCTGCGTAGCTCTTTGCAGGACAGGCGGACATTTGTGTGATGTCGCTGTTGGACTGTTTATTTCTGACAGTAATTCACCTCCTGAGGTTCATTGACTCTATCACCTGATCCAGCTCTCAGTAATGAGGTTTGGAGTCCGGGACTTAAGGTGATACAAACAAAGGGGTAATGAAAGACTCAAGAGGAGAGGTGGGAGGAAAGGCGGGGCAGGAGGGGAGTTGGGGTGAAGGAAACAGGCAATGAAATAATCAGCACTTGTATGATCGGCCACTGAGACATTCCATAGGTGTTTTGTGTGAAAGAGAGCCATTCATCAACATATCAATAAAAATATGGAGCAGATTATTATTGTATTTGCTTACCATCATAAATAATGGGTCCGCCACTGCTGCCTGTATTAATTATAATTAGAATGCTGATAATGTGTATGCTCTTTTATTGCAGGAGCTGAATCAATTTTACAGTCTTATTCAGCCACACAAGGTCACACAAAGTTGCCAGGGTGAGAGATGGCTCCTTGTAAAGCCTCTGCGCAAACATGGCTGAAGGTAGCAGGACAGAGAGAGAGACCCAAAGTGCTCAGATAGATGTCTCAGCACCTTTAAACAGCGACCAGCACGAACTGTTAAGGCTGCCTCAGTTTCTCAATTTCATGACCTGAAGAGAGCCTATGGAAAAAGTTAATGCTGTTACACATTAAATGACATCCAGTGAGTTTAAGTTATTTTTTAAAAGCTTTATTTTTGCTGTATTGATTTTTTGGCAACTGAGGAGCTGAAGAACTTCTAAAGAAGCTGATTAACTAGTGAAGGCTAACTTGTTAGCAAACAAATACTTATTAATGGCAACTAACATCAGCTTGAGTCAAGTGTCTGGCCACAAAATAAATGTATGTCTAGTAATTTTGCTACTTTAGATTTCGTTAGTTAAATTTCATACTTGAGCTTGCTATGATCTTAAGCATGTCACTGACTTTTTCATTTTTACTGCTGATTTGAGAGGGGCTTGTTTATATTAAAGTTTTTTTCTGAAATCAAGTTGCTGCTACTGAAAATGGAGTAAAGGCAGAATTTATTAGCCCTAAGACAAAACAAAGCTAAAAGATGGTAAAAAAGCTCTGAGGAGCTGATGTGAAATTGCAGAATCTGGTGATTATTTGCTGTGGCTCCATCACTACAAGCCATCCTTTACATGTTACACTATACACATATATTCCACTGTGAATTAAAAAAAAAATGTAGATTAGTGCAGCTCAAAGCTGTGTGGTGACATTTATGCTAAACCCGGATTTATAGCGATGTTAGTATTATTTATTTCTCTGCACATTGGTACTTTCATTAACTCCAGATAAGCGTTTCTGGCATGTGTTGTCAAAGTGGCCCCCATGTAAAACCACATGACAAATTACAAAGAGGCACTGGCAAAATGCTTTTTCACCAGTACGGTTCTTTGTGGGTTTGGTTTGCATTTGTTGACAGTTCACAGGAGAGAGTGTGTTTGGCCAAATGTTGAATCTCAACTTAGTCTAAATTCATAAGGCACCCCACTGGCTTGTTCCTCTGTTTCCCCCTTCCTCACGAGTTAGACTGTCAGATGGCCCAACAACAATAGATCTCACCAGCCTATCAGCCGGCTCCTACCTTTTATAGCTCGCTGCGTGGCTTTAAAGACTGGATTTAGCATGGCTTGGCAAGGTTCAAACCAACAAACCATTCCACAGATTTTTTGAAAAATCTACATATCTGTTTGCCCCATTTTCACATTTGAAATGCATTGTGTTCAAGTCGCCACACATTAAACTGGTTTCCTCCCACTATGAGTCCAAGACCACAGTAGTTTGTTCCTCATGTGTCTTGTCAGTGAGTCACCTGTTACAACAAATAAGCTCATAATCTTTACAATAAACACAATCTTCCTAATTAATGTTATGCGTACACAGGGATTTGTCCAATTAGAGACGCATATTTATATCCATAGGATGCCGTCTTTCTAAACAGCTACATAGAGCACATGTATATAAAGCTAAATTTGCATTTTATGAATACTCCACAATCACTAAGCAAACATTTTGCATATTATAAGTGCTGTTGCCTTCTTTTGCACATTAATAATTGGGTGTGCATTTCTTTTCTGGGCTAAGTTGTTGTATTTTTTTGCCTGTGAATGTTAAAATGACCTTGTGTTCCCCCGTGAATGCGTGCATCTGTCATGAAATTATACATTCCATCAGCCCTCATTGAACTGGGCATTGACTCTGTGCCGCAGACTCAGGCTCTGGCAGTGAATCTTGATTATGGATTCTGTGATATTGTAAATGACTTGAGATTCCTCTGAATGTTTCGGATTAATCGGTTTGTGCAGATGTGGTTCCCTTTTTGGTAGGCGCCATCTTGAACAGTTGCTCATTTCCATTCCGCCATCGCATTCTGCATACAAAGCAGATTTTCAGATAGGTAATCCTTGTAAGGTTTTTTAGAAGACAGGTTATTAGAGGATTGAGGGCTGTGTGTGTCTGCCTGTGTGTGTATGCGTGTGTGTGTGTGTGTGTGTGTCTGCATGGAGGGAAATTATGTACATTTTTTAAGTTGGTGACAATGAGCTGTGTCTCAAGGCAGAAGACATAGTAACTGTCTCCTTTCACTTCTCACCTAACAACATCCCACCCCCTTAAAAATGAGCACACTCCAGGTACCCAGACACACACACACACACACACACTCGCATACACAAGCCCCACCTGCTCCCCCTTCTCCCTTTCCACCACCGCCACCCAGAATTCTTTGAAATGCCTGAGGCTAAAAAGCTGGTTACTCTCCTCTGGCTTGCAGCTCACAGCTCCAGATTATTTCTGAACGCCAGAGCTGGTCTGCCCCCATCATCCTGCAAAACCCAATGCCCACCCCCCCCCCACCACCCAACCCTGTCTTAAACCTGGCTCTACCTGTCACCTGTCAGACGCACCCCACCTTTAAGTGGCCAGTTATTTTCCATTGGTTTTAGATGTCTTTCATATCATGGCTCATTAAAGCGCAGCGCAGTAGGCAGCATATTTACATAGGCTACTGGGGAGGTTTTAATTTGCGTCGGTACAGAGCATGACCGGAACTGAAGAGTGCAGCGCCAAAATGACTTTTTCACATGACACCCCCCCCCCCACCTCCCCACCTCTACTGCCGCCACCCTCCCTTCCCTCATCCATTCCCATATGAAAACATGTAGCTGGGCGTAATTGCTTGAACAGGGCACAAAGACGGAGACAGAGCCGTCACAGAGGGGACTGAGGTTTCTCCCAAGCGACAGACTGGGAGGCCAATCAAAGCCAAGCGATGAGCAGCCGGTGGTTGTGATCATTCTACTGAATATATACCATTAGTCTCTTCAGAAAGTCCCTATGCTTTCAGCCACTTTGTAACTTCCTGATTTTTACTCACTTTGTCTGGCTACTATATTCATGACTCAGTCCAGAATCAGACTATTCTGCCATCTGCAGCTCCGCTTTCATCCCAGTAATGGCCGTGTTTATGTTTATTTAGTTAATTAGAGGATATTTTTCACTTTCAAATTGATACTTTAATCATTGCAGCTGAGCGTGAGGTGTATTTAAAGCTGACAACAGTTGATTTTTGTCATTAAATTTGTAATTTTTTTTTTTATTTTCAGGGGTGTGGAATGGGTGGTGCTACTTTATGGTCCAAGTCATTTTACAGATACAGTCCAAAAAAAGTCTTTCATTGATATATATTCTGTGCTGTATTTCCTATTAAGGTTATAATATAACAACACTATTTATGGTTTCTGTTTTTTTGGACAGTGGGAGGAGCCCCCCCCCTTGCTAAATTATTTACATGACAAGATAGTCAAGCTGCCAACTTGTGCAACTCTATCTCACACTGTGTATAGCAGAGGAATAACGTAATTTCCCTCAGACAAGATTTTCACAGAGATTCAAAACGGCAGACCTTTCCCAGTTCGCAGCAGAGACTCCCATATCAGTTAGAGATACCATTATCAGCGTCTGGTTCAAGATTCTGTTCAAAAAGACAAGGAAGATAGAGGCTAATATTGTCATAAGATGCTCTGTGTCACTCTCAAAATACATGAAGCACTGGGATATTCAGCAGTTGCAGAGTCCGCTCCTCAAACATTTGCTCTCCTCCCACATCTCTCTGAGGACCCAGCGCAACAAACTGGCTCCTGCAGATGCACTCCAAATAGCAGGCTGTTCATCATGCATTGTCATAGAATCATTCCCTAGCTTCCCCACCCTCGGCCCCAACAATCCCCCCTGCCCATGTAGCCCCCTCTCCTCCCCACGTCCACCATTGCTCCTGCTGGCCCTACATCCCATCGCGGCGCTCCGATATCAATCAACAGCAATGAGGCTGGCTCTGGCTTCCTCATCATCACAAACAACACTGCGCCGCCCCTGCCCAGGCGCCACACCCCGGCAAAGATGGCTGGGATGCCATGCGGGACGGACGGACGGACGGACGGACAGACAGGCAGGCAGGCAAGGCAGACAGACGCGGCCATGTGATTTCAGCGTAATTTTGGAAAGCATATTGTCTAATTTTGCCATCTGTCCGGGAGGGAACGATGGCAGCGTGGAGCTCATTTGCCGTCTGCTTGCTTTATTGCGGCTATACAGAACAAGTTTTTGGAGCAGGATGCAGGCCCGGGTGTGCAGCCCACTGGAGCTGAGAGGCGTGTCGATACAGGCACCAGGTTCCCACCACTCCATCATGGGCTGCTGTGTGTCTGACATCCAGCGACACGTGCAGATCACCTCAGAAAAGAAAACCTCAAGCCCTGTTGCTTGAGTTATAAACGTAACAGTGGAGAAGTTTAAAAACGCAATCTGAGAGCAAAACTCACGAGCGTTTGCTGTCCTCAAGTTTCTGAGGACAAGTTTGAAAAATGTTTTACACTCTATGATAGTTTTGAGTTGCCTCTCATACCACCAGGCCATTATGAATTTGGTCCAGCTTGCGGCAAATGGTCATATAGACACACACACACACACACACACACACACATACACACATCGCTGTCACACATTGTGGATCACGTCTGGTTCAGCTGCTCCTTGGCTCTGACATTAATACAGAGCAGATTGGTGGAGATCTGCAGCCCTTGTTGTTTGATCTTTCCTCCTCTTGCCACATTTCCTGGCACTGCCCCCCTGCCACACCGCGTGGCGCAGGCAGGACTGGCATGGCCTCAACGTGCCTGCCAGGTTTGTTCTCTGTCTTCTTCCCCTTCCAACTTATTCCCTTATGCCCGCTCCATGGATGCAGTTCCGCAAATTACAAGAGCTCCCCTACCCCCAGCGACAGCCCGGATTCAAGAGACCTTCAATCTACCAGTTTGTCTTCTTCAGAAAAGAGTGATGCTACCTCGGCCTGCGATGTGTCACTCGCTTGCTTTTTTACATGATAATTGTCCTCCACACTGAATTAGGTTATTGTCCTCATTATCTTTTCCAAGTTTAGCGAAAAGATTCACCTCTGAAAATCTCTTTTTGGACTAAATTATTCGACCAAATGTTAGAAGTATTAAGTTGTAAGGCCATGACTAAACATTAGATAGAGACCAAGCTCCACCTGAGAACAAAAGACATTCCTTAGCCAACAACGGCCGCCGACTCAACTTGAACAAACACTGTATTCTCTTATCAAGACCCCATCCACTCCCATTTTTCTATTTACTCAGCACTGTCATTTGGGCCGTAATGCCCTGGGTCTCAATAGAGAAATAGTTTAAAATGTCACAATCAAATGTATGAATTAAAAGCAAATACATCTTAGGTAAAGGCAGCATCAGTGCCTCCCCTGTAATCTCAAGTGTTTGTTCAAAGAATAATGTCTGTGAACGCCCCACAATAGTGTCTTTTCTTCTGCCATTCCTCCCGAGGTTGTGATCAGGATGGGTGGGAAAAAAAGCACAAGCTAATTTGGTAATAACATTGCCTCATGATGTCGGCACCCAATTTGCACGGTCTATCTGCCATTTTACAACAATCTGCCTTCCCTTTTATGAATCGGCATCAGATCTCAGCCTTATCTTCCCCCCTTTTTTTTGTGTTAACCACTTCATTTGTGACTAATGGCACACACCCGATCGTTATCGTTCTAATTTATTCCAAGTTTAAGATGAAGGGCCGGATAAGGTGCAAGAGACAATAAGTTGAAAAAGCCAGTGTGATGCCTTAGTTAATGAGGCACATCGTCTTTTTTTTTTTTTTTTTTTTTTTTTTTTTTTTTTAGCGCTGCCGGGGTCAAAAGCAGAACGCATGCTGATTTAGAGTGAAGGGAGGGAAAGAGGGAGCAGAGAGAGAGTTTAAACGAGGGATTTCTTAAGCAAAAATGATCTTTTGAAGAAGATATTAGATCATAAAAGCTTTGAAACAGAAGCTCAGTTAGCACCTGGAGATGAGGTTCAGCTAAGGCCTTCATGGGAGACACTGACTCTACATCAATGTGGCTGATGTAAAAGCTCAGCTGCACACTGAAATGGACAGTGAATCAGAACTAAGTCTCTCTTTAGAGCGAGCTGTCATAAACTTAATGGCCTTCTGTATTTGTTATAAAAAGAGATGCAAACGTATAAAATGATAAAATGTTTGAGGAGCATATGCTCAGACATTTTGTCATTTCAGTGATTTGCATCTGTAACATGTGAAGATAACATTTTAAAATGTTCTTGGTTAAAGCTGTAGGCTAAAGGGACATTTTAACAAGCACACTCCTCATTTGTGTATTCATAGTTTCCCTCAATGTCTTGAAATATTTTTTATCTGCATCAAGGCCTCCATATTTAAATGAATATATACTTTCAATAAAGGCAGCCCAAAGATACATAACTAATGATGAACACCATTTATTGGTCTGGCTACTTTCCCTCTCCATCCACAGAAGAATGAAAAAGCTGCTCTCAGGAGTGAACATAGTGTCTCATAATGTGAAACACACAGGATCAGTCTGTCTCTCAGGCCTCCTGGGCAACATATGGAGCCCTCCAAGTTAGCGTTCAACTTCCCAACGGCTGTTGTGAAAACTGCTGCACTAACTGCGGCCCTCAGAGAGCTAATTAGAAACCCTCGTGCATAAACCTTGCTTGGAAGTTGCTGTGGGCTGCAACAGCCCAACCAAGGCAGGATCTGTGCTGCCTGCAAGATAATAAACAAAATTTGCATATAATGTCAACGTTTGGCATCCTTCAGCGATGGCCTAGACGCTCTGGTGGCACACTTTTGAAACACATCGATCAAGAAAGTTTGGGCAAAACGTCTGATCATTCCCAGCCTTTTATGAGTGAGAAAGATGTTTGGATTCATTCATGCATTTTTTCTATTAGAATTCTGGAAGCCTAAATACTCACTAATTATCACTCCCACCCTCCAGTGGTTTAAACTTGTGATTTGTAACAGATAAAAAGACTCACATTAGGGATCACTACAATACATATTTAGCCGGCGAGTAATTAAGCTGTATTAGACTTCATTCATACCTGCCAGAGTGCAATACTGAGCTGTTACACAGTGACGCTCTCAATTAATGAAAATGTCTAAACCAGCACACATCTGGGATCACTGTGCAGGGTCTAGCTACACTGTATTTATCATGCGCTGTAAGCCAACACAATTACACAGACCTAACATAATAATTGCTACGTAGCAGCTCTTACAATTGTAGAAATGGAATTACCTTGACAGGAAGCGTTCTCAGGTCGAGAGGGACATAGAGAAAGAAGAGGAAAGGAGGAGCGGAAGAAAAAAAAAGCACAACCTTTTACCAAACTGTAAATCACGCTACACTTTTAAGAGGTGGGAAAATAAATAATGTCTGAAAGTGCAATGATTTTAGTGATTTAGGGGAGCTTTTGAGAAGCGTATTACTAGAGGTGACAGCTTGTGGGAGATAGGCAGGTTGTGTTAAGAGGAAAGGATAAGAGGCTATGACATTATGTCTGCAGGGTTAAGGTGTCAGAGTCAAAGCGTGAACCACTATTACTGGATCAATACTTCTCAGTTTTGCACTTATCTCTGGCCCGATGGTTAGCAGCAGCTTTTCTGGATATACACAGGGACTAAATGCCACTACTGAGAGGAGGGACTGCATACCTGTTCCATTTTCTACAACTGGAGAGGGCTTTTGTAGCAGGAAATGTTACATATTTGAGCTTTTTTTTTGCAGGAAATGTTCGATTTTTTCACCACTTTAAAATTGGTCACTGGGCTCAGTAAAGGCAGAATATACTAAATTTAAATAAACAGACCTTTACAATTTGTGAAGGTGTAAAAATAATAGTTTTTCATTTTATTTTATTTCTGTACATTTGGTATTGTCAAGTACCAATTCTGAAATGTGTCCTTAAAGAAAGTGAAGACCATCTTTTACTCTTCAGGTATAAAAACAAAAGTTGTGCTCATGTCATGTCCGCTCTCACACATTAGAAAAGAAACCGTCACAGCCAGAAACAAGAAAAAGTGTGCACTTTCAAGTCTTTCATTAAACTTCTGAAGCGTCTGAGTTAATCCTTGCTGTACACAGAACAAAAACTCAGCATTCAACAATTTAAAAAAGCCAAGAGAGAGAGGGGGGGAGAGAGAAAGGAAGAGAGACAGAGAAAGAGAGAGAGGGAGAGAGAGAGACTGAGGGGGGGGGCTGGCCTGATCGCTACATATTCATATTCCTATGCAGGCGTTATCACTTAAAAGGCTTTCTAATTACAACAACAAGACAAAAACTCCTTGGATTCCTTCCAGACCCGCTAAATGATAAAATAAGCTTGCACTCTCTCTCCTTCTTAATCTCTGCAAAGCACCTTGGAGCCTCATCTCCCAAATACAGGCGAATGAATGTGAAAATGCCATTTAGAGATGCAGGTGTGACATTTGATAAGAAACTTCTGGATTAAATATGTTCTGCTAATGAGGAACCCAGCTACCCCATCAGGGCAAACTATTGGTGGGATTGTGTGCGCGCTGATAACATTCCACACGCAAACATCCAAAATCATTATTAATAAACAGCCGCAGTCTCTCTATCACACACAGAGAGTCTGGATCCTTCAGTGGAGAGACAGGGATGTTGCGTCTCATTAGGAGAGGCTAAGGAAAAGAAGGGGGAGGTACGGGCGGGATAGGGGTGTATGTGGCGGGGTAGGGGTATCAACTGTTTTCATATTTAGCTGTTTGGGGCTTTTTTTTGGGGGGGGGGCAATTTCAAAGGGTATGTTAATGGTGCATTGAATTTTGGAACAAAAGGGTTGAAAGTTTCAGGGGATCTGGCACTGAGTGTAATTCTCTGGCTATAGCTAATACGGAGAAGAGGGGATAGCAGGCTAAGCCATTGGTGCAGTAGACTGGGAAGTCCCTGGCCCCAGCTTGACATTTATAACGATTTGGAGAAGATTAAAGCCGTATTACTGCTGTAGTCCATAATGTGGCTCTGTAATGAGGTGTGAGTGCATTACCGTCGTGCGGAAGTTAGCGGCTGTTTCAGACCTTTGAAGGAAAAGACACAGAGAGAGAGAAAGCGGTTTCAAAGAACACGGATCCTTGACTGTACTGTGGTCATCTCCGGTGAAAGACTCCGAGGCTGGGAGTCGGAGCGAGAAAGGACTCCAGAGGCCTGCCAGTTGAGGCTGAGGCTGCCACCGTTGAAGACTTGTCACTCTAAACCAGCTTAGTTCAGCCAGCCAGCAAAGTGCCTCAGACTGACAGGCAGCACTTTGTTATTCGGACCAGTAACTGGAGGTCCATGTCTGCCGCCTGGAAATATTTTATATTCAAAGAGAAATTAGAAATGGAATGTGTTATTTCAGGCACAGCATATAGCAGTGCACTTTTTTTTTAAGGTGCATACAAACTGAGAGAATAAAAACAGCTTTAGGAATTCTGCCAGCCCTCTGTTTTGACAATTATTATTTTTGGCCTGGTGGCTTTTTTTTCTCTTTTTTTTTCTTTTTTTTTTTCTCCAGCACATAGTAAAAAAGGACAGTGGTGCCAATTCTGAAGCCAGCCACGGAAAAATGAATATTCTAAAAGGTGTTAAAAAATGCATGCGTTATCTGCAAAAATAAAAACACAGGTAATTTTGCGTTAGTGTGTGCAAATGAAGGTTGCAGGTGTCGTCCGTCCATTTAAACGCTCTTTATGATGTTAATTAGTTGTTAGCGTAATTTTCCAGCCTCCGCTATCAAGCGTGAGAAGTTCAGAGACCTGCTGTTAACTGAGAGTCAATGCCATGGCACCGTTTCAAGAGCTCCCAAACAGGACGGCCAGTGATAACGAACAGGTGATGGGGCCTGATGCCTATGGCAGCAGGATATTGCAAAGACAATTGAATTCGTAGGGAGAAATGAATCTTCTGGACAGCATATCAAATGTTAAAACAACACACATTGCATGCAATTTGCTTATGCAGGAGGGTGATAAAGTGTGCTTATTTAAAAGATAAACAAAGGGGGGATCTAGTGCAGTAAATTGTGCATGTGTGTTTATTCCCTATGAGTAATGCCAGAGGTTTATAGTCCCAGACACAGGCAGCAGTACTTTATGGCTCCTCTGTTTGTGTGATAGCAGTATTTATGATATTGGAATTTATGTTGTACTGGATTCATGCTGTCTGTGTGCTATTGGTGGTCTGATTTTAAATGCACTTAGGTTGATTTGGTGTTTGTTATGTGTTTGAGTGGGCACCTTTGAATGATGTCGGTTTGAGCAAGAGGTCAGATTCGTTATCCCCCTTGGTGTTTCTCACAGGAATCCCACCTCCCAAGGTTAAATTCAACATTCCAAGTTTTTCTGAAAGCCATTCGAATAGAGAGGAGTTTCATCTCCTCAGCCCCTGCTTCAGCTAATCTTAACCCCCTCGCAATAACATTTCCACTCCGGTTCCTCCGACTCCAGACATATTTGCTCTCCCTTGCTGCTTGTGTCCTGTTAAGATTTAAACAGCAAACATAAAATGTGGCAGATAACCTGCGAAAAAGCTTTGGAGAGACTTGACTCCGAACATTATTTTAAAGACCAGATCTGAGAGCTCCGGCGCAGCAGTCGGGAGCGATTATCTGCTGTGATCCCTCTCCGATGCACCAAAGTCATTCATCTGCCGATCCTCCACCCCCCGCACACACATGCAGCCCTATGCAAAGGCAGACCCCTAATCGTGTCGACACCGTGTGTCAGTGCCGTGGATGAGCAAGGCCTAGAGATGAGAACGGCTCTGTAAACATGGGCAGGCAGCAGGGAGCTTCCCTCTCCCCCCACGCTGCTCGGAATAAGCAAACGGGAAGATTTAGGGATTTTGCCGGGGCCCAACTTTGTAGTATCGGCTCAGGGTCTTTTTCGACGTTTTCCGGGGTGCTGCCTATGGGATATTGTTCTTAGCTTATGAAGTGCCGCCCGCCCGTTATAAGCTGTGTGTCTTTTGTCAATAGTATTACAATTTTGGAGCTGAATCTTCTTTTTTTTCCCTCTCTCTGAATTTAACTCTTCAGTATCTGCTGTGGCCCACATATTGTCCACATATTCTGTCATCGACCTTTGCTGTTGACCTCCAACATTCAGATAAACCAGCACAATCTTTATGGGGAACTCTTATTATACTGCTGCAGCCATATTTTATTTGACCTCTACATTCACTGAAGTCAACTTTTTCTTCTCAGCACCCTCGATTATGAACTATCATGACAGACTAGTAAATCTAGTGTGCATCAACTGTGTGCGTTCCATAAACAAGCTAATACAATTGGCTGTATCAAATGGGATGTATATTAACAACAGTCAACTGTGCTCTCTCTGCTGTCAGGATTCTATTATGGAGCATGCTCCCGCCCCTTGTTTTGATACAGCGGTAATTTAAAGACCGATCTTAATTGACTTATTTTTTCCGCATGTCTGTCGGAGCTTGTGCATGCACTGCAATAAGAGTCTTGTTTCTTTATTGGGCCACACACAATGTAGTGAGTTCAATTTTACCATTCATAATGAATGCAGCCTCGCCATTCAAATGCAGCCATAAGCACACAGCAGATAAGAATTTAATTAAATGTAGATTAAAACCAAACAGGAAAACACACTGGCTGATAATTTTTTATCACGTCCCCTGGTCATATTTTTTTCCCTCATACTTTCGACTTGTTCTTCCTTGGGCTACATCTTTTCAGCTTGCCAAAAGTGGCAAAACACCTCACACATCTCACCGTGGCGCCGTGAGATTGTGTAAAATGCAAAACGAGGGGCGGTCACACGATTAATCAGAATCCTCGTGTCTGGGGAGGATGGAGGCTGGCGGAGGCTTGAGGGAGGAGGAGGGGGGCGAGGGGTTGGGGGGGGGGGGGGGGGGTACAGGGGTGCAAGGAAGGAATTAGTTTCTTAATCCCAAATTTTCATCATATTCCAAAGGACAAACCCAGCACTTTAGGCAAGGGGAAA
>JAPZDY010000025.1:23593043-23615934 GCA_029783645.1 Ctenochaetus hawaiiensis
CACAGAGTTGTCAGTGATGTGCTCACAGTGGAGACCTAAAAAATTTGCCTGACTGTAATTTATAATTTAAAAAGGTTTGATTGCTGTTATGTTATAAGTGCTGCTGTTTTAGTAAAAGCGGAGAGGTTAGAAACATGGTCTTGGTATGGCAGTGGACTTTAGCATCCCTGCCACCTCCACAGCGACTGACACCGCCGTGCCGCTGCCTGCCTGGCTGTGCCCATGCCCGCTTGCCCACCGCGCTGGTGCTGCATCTCAGTTCCACTCTATTACCCTCACGCAGGCGATTGGCCTTTTCTGTGGGGAAAAGAGCAATTTCCTGTCGCAGTCTGTTTGATCAAGTGCTAAACCCTTGTGATCAATAGAGAGACAGATGTCGGCTCCAGATGGCCGCGTGGTGATACCTGGGGCAGCGCGGGGGCTTGCCAGGACGACAGAATGGCAATGAGCAAGGGCAGCGGCTGTGCTCCCGATGTCCCAGCCACCGAGACACAACGTGACAAACGCAATTAGGCCTCTTAGCTGCAGATTATTTATTTCTCTTGCAAACCGACAGAAAATTTAATTAGCACATACTTTAAGCAATATGTAGAATTACAGGGGTGCAGAGACAGAGGGCATGCTGGGATGTTGCTCGGCGACTGGTGTGTGTGTGTATGTGTGCGTGTGTGTGTGTATTCTCTCTGTGTATTGCTGTGCTGTGAACACCAAATTAGCATGCTCATAAATAAGGCAGCAAAACACTTTGCAAATAAGAAAAAATGCATGTTTTAAGGCACAAATCAATGAGAAGTAATGAAGAAAAATGCATAACTTTATAAATTCCTTTCCCCATGACCAGATCAATAATGTTGAATTTCAAAATGGATGACAGGTGCATCTCCCTGGCTCTCTGTCCTTCTGGAGAGGAAAAAAATAACTGCCAGCACCAGAAGGCCAAAATAGACCTTTCCAAAGAGGAGAGACAGAGTAGGAGAGAGGCTCCCATTTTTTAAACGGCAAGCATTTGCATTAGGGCTGGCATCCACCATACACCCCCACATACGCACACAAACACACACACACACTCCCACACACTTAAAAACACACAGACAGACTGGCCAGCCAGCCCATGTGGCGTAGGGCCGGAGCCATGTTGGAGGAACCACTGAGGCGCGTGGCGATGGCGCTCTGCTCTCCCAGGAAAACCGAGCTCACCGGCGTTGGCCCTCCGCCGTTCACCTGCTCCCGCCGAGGCATGATGGGTAGGGGGACATGGGCCATGAGGCCGCAGCTGGAGGGGAGGGAGGGGTAGGCTCTGCTGCGGTGCTCAACACAGCGGTGCCCTGTCACGAGGGGTCTTCTGGTCCCATTAGCAGGGCTTGGTCAGGACGGGCCCCCAACCAGCCTGCCGCCGCAGCAGGGGCCACAGTAAACACATGTCGACCGGCCACAACCAGGACACAGGCAGCACTACCCGCAGAGAAGGATAGCTAATAGAGTGCTCAACGGGACGAACCTGTCCAAATAAAGAATAAAGCGGAGCGGAGAGGAAGGAGCCAGTCAGAGCTTTCCTTTAATAGTCTACTCCACTTTACTGTGGACAGGGAGGAGCTGAGTGTGTGTGTGGCAGCTAATGAGGGAGGACAGCTTTGTACTGTAGGAATTTGTGGCTGGTATTGTCTCAGACTGACAGCACAGAACTCACATGTATTACCTGCAATATAGAAAGTGTATTGCACATAATAACCATTTACCATTTGTGGAAGGACATTTAATTTGTTTGGGGAAAAAAATGAAAATGTCCAAAAGGAAATTATTCAGATGGAAGATTTTTTTTTTTTGTGCATCTAAAAGCAGTTTTTCAAAAAATTACAGTAACACAAGTGATGTTTATCGTGATAAATATTCCTTCATTTAACAAAAAAACTGACAGAAAATTAATATGTTTTTTAAAAAAAAAATTGAACTCTAAATATTCAAGTTCTGTCGTTGCACTCTAACAGGGCAAAATAGCTGCTGATTTACATTTCTTTTTTTTCCACCCTCAAATTTATTACAACACTATTACCAGGCAAATATCCTCATGCCAGTATCTGCCTCACTGCATTGAAAAAGCCTCATGAATCTCCAGAGAAACATTTAAAATTTCAAAGTGAAACATTTCATTTTTACTCGTCGAACATTTGTCAAATCACATAATTTCTGCATTTTTTTTTAATCTGTTTTTTAAGACGTTCAGTCAAATCATAAATGTATGTTGAATGACATTGTTCGGTGTGCTGTGCTGCTTTCATGTCTTTGTTGCCTGTGAATGTATACCATTGAAAAAGCGGCGTGTACGAGGCTCCCCTGGGAGGACTTTTTAATTTGTGGATTCTGACCCGCGTGCCATTCGCTCGAGGCCATCCATGAGCTCTCGGTACTGACTATATCTGCAAAAACACTTGATGCTAAAATTAGTCTGGACACTGTAGTGCAAAAGGAGGGAAATCTGGGGGTTTGGGGTGTCAGGCAAGACAAGGCTGTAAACACATATTTACTGAACAGTATTTATTTCTCTGGAAAATAGGAATTTTTATTTTTTTTTCCTGAGGAAATTCTAAATTTAATATAAAGTAAAATATAAGATTTGTAAAAAAGTGACAAAGACATTCTGGCATGCTTGATGACTGTCATGACAGAAATTCGACAACAACAGACAAAAGATTATTAAACATTAAGAAAACTGAGAACATTTTAGTCCATATTTAAGCTTTCCCAATTTAATTTCCTGTCAAGGTTTATGTCAAAATAAGATTAAAAGAATGCCTTTTGATTCAAATACATTTCACATGAGAGTAAGACCTTTAGCACCTACCTGAAAGGATGCATAGGCAGACTGGCGTCTACGCTGCTCTGCCATGTCTGAGGCATCTCTGCATCATCACAGCAAAACACCCACCAGCTGCCGCTTGAGCATGAGAAGAGTGCCTCCTAGTGGCTGAGTGAAAACATGAGAAGGAGGAGGAGGTGGAAGAGAGTGAAGGAGAGATAGAGAGGGAGAGAGTCAATCTGTGTCAGTGCCTCAGTGAAATAATAGTAGAGTCAGCTAATTCTAGTTTAGTGTACCGTCAATAATAGTAAGCTTGTTTGACCCTGTGAATGATGTTCCTGCTCAGGTCTAACTCAGCGTTTTCCTTTCTGCTGCTTGCTTGCTCCAGCCAGGGATTGTGACGGTGGGGTTGACAGCCATGAGTCATCCTAATGTGTTCAACTCTGATGATCCAGAAACAGTCCAAATATTTACCAGTATTCATGAGGAGGATTTGTTTAGTGTTTGTCGCAACACCGTCTGCTGTCAGGTGCAGATACAGATATTATTCATCCACGATTTGTGATAAATATTTTCACAAGACCCGGGGAAGTTGCCTGGGAAGTTGTTTTTGTGTCAGGCGCTGTCATTTGCTCCTCCTTTGATAAAGCTTTGTTAAATAAAGAAGTGGTGCTTGACGACACGCAGCTACTTGATATTCGTAGGTGCGAGGAGCTCGTTCCCATTTGACCAGGAGGAGTTGGAGCTGATGTGAAGACAAGAAGAGTAGAGGTCTTTAATTACAACCCTCTCTGTGGCTTCAGGCACCACTGGCCTCACTTCACAATTAAGACCAGCAGTTAGCGCACGGCCAATAGACAGAGACGAGAACTTTAAGGGCCAGGGAAGCCAAAGAACAAATCAAAACCAGACCTGACAAAGAAAATCCAAGTTAGACACTTAATCTGGTAATATAAATTTAAAACTTTTGTTCTGTAAAATATATTAAACAGTCACAAAAGACTTCTATGTGTATCTTACAGACCTTGTTTGCAACCTCCCCCATTTCTTAAGGTGTACTATGACAGTTTATAATACACGACCCTATGTTGCTTAATGCCAGTGGGCCTCTGTTAGTTTTCCCAGAAGCCTCATTTCCCCCCTCCCATAATATGTGGCTATGGTGCAATGGGACTGTACTCCAGTGCTGTAATGGCCTCTGCAACGGTAATGTGTTTGGACAGATGGGAGAGGCGAGTGCTGATGTGCTTAACTACGCATTTTACAGCTAAACTATTAAAGAGTTGTGCTGTTTACACACCAACATTTGAATACCTGTCTTCAGGCCAGTTTAATTATCCGGGCCCTTCTGTTATTTCTGCTGCTTTGTTGTCTCTCAGCTTTTGCACGAGGCATGAGAGATTTGTTTGCGGCTTCATTAAGATATGGTAGAGGTAGCCGTTTGCAGGGAGCAAAAGAAAAAAAATTATTCCTGCTCAAGTATCTCACACTCTATTCTCCCTGCCTCCCCCATACATACACAGATACTGTACACATCCGTTTTCTTATAAAGTCATTTAAAGTGAGAAAATTAAAAAATGTCCTGTGATGCCTGCACTTTGAAATCTCTCGGGGCTTTAGGCAAAGGGGAGGGGACACACGCCCTGAGTTGCTGCGATTCATCCTGAGACATTTGATTAGTTTATAAGTGCTTATAGGGGGGAAAAAAAAGGGTTTGCATTATAATTTTGTTTCATGAATTCCTTCATATGTTCATCTTCAACTGCATGTTCAAATAAAGCATTAATCAAAGGGAAGAGAGGGAAGAGGGCATTTAGCCAGCAGAGCCACAGTCTCAGGGCCTCAGTGAGCTGGTGGATATGGTATTGAGAGACTGTAGGAAGCAGTGGTTTTTAATTATCTGGACTACGTACAGGATGCCGTTTTTGATTGTTTTAATGAGGCAGCTGGCCTATTGTCTCCCCTTAATTCCTCCATTGTTTTTAGAATATGTCATAGTTCTTTATTCTTTTATCAGGTGCTCTGCAGGAGGATTTAGACAATAGCCTTCATTCCAACTGCATTGGCCACTGCACAAAGGCAGCTCACTGCAGACAGTTAGCAGGCAAACAAGTGCAAATCACAAGCTGCACTTTTCACAGCCTTTTCCCCAGTTTCACCACTTAACGGTTTTGGTCTTTCGCTCTTACTCTTGACCCCCCTCTTTCCTCGCTCCCTCATTCATACCAATCATGCCGTTGTCGTAGGTGGCTCACCTGTGTTTCTGTGATTCAAATCACCTGCCATGAAAAAATCCGGGAAACAGCAATGACAAAATCTTACGTGCTCCTTCATGGTACACTGTGTTTATCTGCTGGACACATTTGTGTTGCTTGTTTTTATGCCTTTCATTTCAATATATGCATGTTTCTGCACAGCTGTTAGTATGCACTGGCTAATATATACATGCATGGTAGGTACAAATGTGTGCTTCTCTGTGTGCAAATTTGCAGATGTTATGGCTGCATAATTAGTCACACAACTGTAGGTTATACTCAATGTTTCAAATTCCTAAATAACTCATGTGAAATACTGATATGAGCCACACAGAGCTGCAATCGTGTTACACTTCAAAAACCAGTCAAAACATAGATACACAGTGCACAAAGCTGCAGTAAAGCTGTCACAAGTTTAAGAGAAACAACATGATTTCTAATTCAGATGACAATGGAAGTGTAGTTTAAGTCCTAATCCTGCAGTCAGAGCACATGTATCTTACTACCTTGTCTTGGTTGAGTGACTGTAACAAGTGCTGTCTCAGTGTTTTGTGCAGCTCAGTAAAACTGGGACATGCCGTCCCAAAAACTCACTTCCAGCATTCTCACACACAACAGATGGATCTGTAGTATTTTTGGCTGAAGGGATGCAATGTGAGTGGATATTCCCCCGTCAAAATGCAGTTAAACATTTTCATCAGCCGACACATAATCTATTTCATTTTCAGCTGAGGAGAGCATACAGTATCTTTGATTTGGATTGATCTGCAAAAACACTGATTTGTATCTGAGCGTCAGGGCCTAGTTCATAATTCTCTTTGTAAGCTGAGCGCGTCTGAACTAAAAGATCCATTCAGAGGAGAGAAACTTTTGTGGCTATGACTGCGATATATTCCCCGCCATTGTCAGTGGCAGTTTGTATCTACCTTGATGGTAACTTGGGCAGACAGTGGAGAGGAGTTTTGTTATTTTAATTAGGAGATAAAAATTCAAAGGGCCTCTCCAGGCAGTGTGTGGTATGACAGAATCAAAACGATGAAGTGGAGCGGCCTGAAGTGTGTGTCTCGTCACAGCAGATTGGCCGACAGATAGGCACTGCTCTTTAAAGAGGCGCTGACATGCACACGCTCATGCAGGCACACACACACACGCATACACACACACGCATACACACACTCATGGGGAGGAAGCCTGCACACAAATGGGACTTTGAAAGATAGCATATTTTAATACTATTTCACTCCTCTGACACGTTCGTGCTGGTCTAATTTTCAGTGCTTCACCAGCAGATAGGAAAGGCTAGAAAGGTTTTAATCAAAACAGTGATGTGAAATCTGAAATATTCAATTTTAAATTGAAATAATGGGGCAATTCATTCTAGAAACTTAACAATGATTTATACATAATGCATGATGTAGTAGTGTAGAGTCACAGTGGGTTTGTTTCCATCCACCTGGTTTTCCATTTCTAATAAATCCACAGAAAATTGGTTTGTTTTTACACAGAGCCCTACTTGAGCACCTTCACTCTGTCTTCAGGGTGGTTTTAAACCTGGTGATTCATAGATTTTGTGTAAACATGAGTAATCAGTGTTCCACACGTGTGGGGGCTTTCTCACTGCGTCCCCCTGCCTTCACACCTCTCCTTAGGACTCTCTTTATTCCACATCAGCCAGGGCTCAAATCACATGTCCCCTCTCAGCCTGACACTCCGTCGGTATGTTTGCACATCTTTGAAAGCTAACAGCGTTTTTTAATTAATTGTCCAGCTTTCCTCAGAAACAATGTCCTAATTCTGCCATTTAGCAGTAGCATATCATAGTTTGTTGTTATCTCCCCAGCCAGATTTCTGTAAATAGTCATATTAAAAACTTTAATCTCTTCAATGGAAAATGAAGTGCAGCTGAAAAGCCTGTCATGTGCTGAGATAAATATTATCTAAGTTAAAACCTTCACTCTTTCCCTCTACCCCTCCCGTCTCCCTCCTGCCCCCTCCCCCTTCCCTCTGACTTAATGAATATGTTCAGAAGATTTCAGAGGAATGCTTAATCCCAAAACACAACAATCTAATAATGTGGAGGACCTGTCTCAGTGTTCTAGCTGACAACAGCACTGTAGGCTACAGTTTACCTCTGCTGAGGTTTGCCTTGCTTTTGGATATGAGCACCAGAAGCCTTAAAAGATGTTTGAGTGACAGTAAAAAAGAAAGAAATTACCTTTCAAAAGGGTTTGTTCACCCAAATTACAAAACATATTTCATTATTCACCTTTAGTTGTGTAGTTTTATTGACAAGGTTTTTAGATATCTGTCTCTGAGATCCCTGCCTCCATGCCAAAAAGTGGAGATGACTGAAATTTAATTTAGAATATAAAAAGCAGTGACTCTCAACTCTTTATTATGAAAATATTATTAAGCCTATTTTTTATTCATGGGAAGATAATGTATTTAGTTAAAAAATATGTATGAAATTTTAGACAATCCATCTTTTCACTTTATGTCCTACTGAGCATCCTGTTTTAACTGCACACTATTACACAACCTGCCACTGAATCTTTGAGATGTTGTGCTCGCATCCAAGGCACATACAAATATATTTTTTTTTATGTTGTATAATCTCTGACATTTAAGTCTAGAATTACTCATGTGTAAATGCAGCAAAGCTTTTTCTTCTCTCTCAGCAAGCATTTAAATGTCTCCTCTATCTCTGTTTTGTCCAGGTGGCCAACTGTGGTGCACCACCACCAAGAACATGATGGAGGGCGAGGAGCTGGTGGCGTTTGCTGTGGACTTTGACTCCCGTCTGCAGGCAGTGAACCACATGTCTCTGAGCGAGGGCATGTACCCAGCCAGGTTGCTGGACAGCATCCAGCTCCTGCCGCAGCAGGCCGCAATGGCTTCAATCCTGCCCACTGCCATCGTCAACAGTGAGTGTCCAACACGAGTGCATGTACACAAAACTGGGAACGAGAAGTGCTTTTGCTTTTGAAGTGCTTTTTTGTTTTCATAAATGCTTGTTCTTTCTCTTTTTCTGTCTCCCACACACACACATTCACACACACACACATTCACAACACCAGTCCACAGCCTGCACTCAGTCACCTGCTTAACAAGGAGCGTCGTCTCCGCCGGGCGTAGATTAACCCAGATGAGACTCTGCGCTGGAGATAAGAGCCATCGACCTTCAAGTTTTGGGTTCACATAAACACACTGAGGCTCGAACTGACGTGTTAATTGCAAAATACACGCCTCATGCAAATAGTGTGTTTGTTTACTTAGCGAGGGCTATCTGGGTTCAGCTCAACAGGGAGGCTTCTGTAAGCAGATGGTCCAGTGTTCTTGTTTGCCCTTGAGAAAGGGCACCAACCCAGTGGTAGCAACACAGCGATATGCAGCAACTGAGGATTTGGTGGAAAAGCCTTTTGCTATAGGCTTTGAGAGTTCACACTGTAGAAGAAGAGGACTATGTGTGTATGAATATGCACAAGCCTTTAATCATTGTTCTTGTGAATAAATATGAGAGTACTGTATATATCCTGATATCATGTCCCCCTTTGTCCCCTTTCTTGTCTCTCCAGAGGACATCTTCCCTTGCAAGGCATGTGGAATCTGGTTTCGGAGCGAGAGGAACCTCCAGGCCCATTTGATGTACTATTGCAGCGGGCGACAGAGGGAGCCAGAGACAGTTGTGGAGGAGAACGACAGCGGTCCCCACCAGACCCCAAGTATCTGCCCATTCCCACAGTGCAGCAAGAGTTTCTCTGGAGCCAGGGCCCTGGAAATGCACTTGAGCACCTCACACAGCGGTGAGCAACAGTGTCATGGATCAAAGAGTGTGCACAGAATGTTTGATATCTTTATATAAAACAGTGCTGGAAGATGGCTACTTTCAATCATTTTTCAGAAGAAAGCAGGTCAAAAGTGTTTTTTTAGGAAAAAACCTGACACAGGGACAGAGTTTTAAACAGGTTTGGAAAAATGACTGTCATTTCTTTTCAGAAATATACATATCCTGCTGTCAGCTTGCATAGTTGACAGTTTATCCTTGAGCAAAGTAAATCTAGTGGATGGGAATAAGCTTGGCAAAATGCATAAGCGTTTGATGGTTTCTACAGTTAACTCTAAAGGAGAAGTGGGAGGCGAGATTCTGAGCATTTCTCCCTTTTATCTCCTTCACAGGTGTCAAAATGGAAGAGAGCCTCCCTCCTGGCACCAGCTTGAAATGCACAATCTGTAACTACACGGCAGATTCTCTTATTACATTCCAGCATCACATCATGTCTCACCTGTCACAGGCGGCCTTCAGATGCAATCACTGCCATATCAGCTTCCAGAGCCACAGGGAACTCTTACAGCATCAGGACTTACATGGGCACGGCAGTAAACTTCACAGGGAAGGCGACGGCACCGAGCATTCCCCCAGGGGACCTGAGGAAAGCCTCCAGCAGCAGCAGCAGCAGCAGCAGGCCCGCGCTGAGTTAGCCAACAGGAAGGATGCTCTGCTGGGAAGTCCCAAAGGGGCCCTCAACAAGGAGACCAGCACAGACGGAGAGGCTGACAAGGCTGAGAAGAAGCCCATGCTGTCTGTTCAAAAGGGAGAGGCCCACCCAGGCAGCAAAGCCAGTTTTTCTTACACTAGGATCAAGTCTGAGCCCTCCAGCCCCCGACTAGCCTCCTCCCCTGTGCAGCATAACATGCCTACATTTCCCATGGGCCCCTTCTTGTCACAGTTTGCTTTCTCCCAAGACATTTCAGTAGTCCCGCAGGCTTCTGAGATTCTGGCTAAAATGTCAGAGCTAGTTCACCGGAGGCTGCGCCATGGAGGGAACAGCTACCCCCCTGTCATCTACAGTCCTCTCATGCCCAAAGGGGCCACCTGTTTCGAATGCAATATCACCTTCAGCAACCTGGACAACTATTTGGTCCACAAAAAGCACTACTGTAACAGCCGCTGGCAACACATGGCTAAGTCCCCAGACTTCTCTGCCCTATCAGATAAGGTCCCAGAGGCGGTGAGCCCAAACAGTGGTCACAGTTCTGTTAGCCTGTTGGCTGGCTGCCATCCTACAGAGGCCGACAACCACCTCATGCAATCTGCCTGTCTGAACTCCAATGTGTTGGACATGATCAATGCTGGAGCTAAAGGGCCTGATAAGGATCTAGCAGGACAGGTGAAGAAGGTCTCTACCCCGACTGGGTCTGAGGAGAGGCTGAATGGAAAGCAGATGGAGGGAAAAAGCCCCAGTACAGGTTTGGTGGAAAGTGACAATGACCCTACCAAGACGACCTGTGAAGCCTGCAATATCACATTCAGTCGTCACGAGACCTACATGGTCCACAAGCAGTACTACTGTGCCACCCGCCATGACCCGCCCATGAAACGCATGTCCACCAACAAGGTACCCTCCATGCAGAGAACCATGAGGACCCGCAAGCGCAGGAAGATGTATGAGATGTGTCTGCCTGACCAGGACCACCAGAGGCCCCCTATGGGTCAGCCAGGTTTCCTTGGGGTTCCTCCTATGAACCCTTGTACATCCCAGGAAGCTGTAGAGAGCCTAGCAGACCGCTTCCATCCCCGTTGTGACATCTTCCCAGGTATGGTACCCAAACACCTGGAGGCCTCTCTGACTGTCACTAAACCTATTCTGGCTCCCAAATGCAATACAGTGGAGCAGCAGGAGCTGGACGCGCCTATTGATCTCAGCAAAAAGTGTTCGCCTGTCAGTGACAAGACATGTAGCTCTCCTAAAAGACTGTTGGACTATCACGAATGTGCAGTGTGCAAGATAAGTTTTAACAAAGTGGAGAACTACCTGGCGCACAAACAGAACTTTTGCCCTGCAACAGCAGCCGCTGCCGCCGCTGCTGCTGCTGCTCAGCAACAACAACAGCCACAACAGCAGCAACAACACAACGAGACTGGAAGCCTGGAGTCGACCATGTTCCCAGATGTGAAGAGTGAGGGTAGTAACAACCCTGATGATGTCTATGATAAGAGCCCAGGCAAATGTGAGAAGAATGGCAATGGGAAGGTGATGGTGCAGAATGGAGGCATGTTCCCCCCTCACCTGGGGCCTGTGCCGGGACTCAAGGCTTTTCCTGAGCCCCAGCTCATCCCATCAAAAGATGAGAACAAGAATATGTTTTTGCCCCACTGCCTTTATCCAGGAGCAATAAAGAAAGTGAAAGGTCCTGAGCAAATATCGCCGTATTTTGGGATAAAACCCACAGATTATGTGACTGGGGGAGCAATGATGCAGGGAGAGGCCAGCGAACAGGAGCAGAGCGTTAATGGGGGAGGAGGAGGTGCAGGAGGAGGAGAGACAGGAACAACCAGAGAGCAGGCCCAGCAGCCTGCTGCTAATGGCTGCCCCCACCCTGGCAAGGAGTCCCTTCCCCTCCTGCCCAAAAACAGGGGCATGGTCATCGTCAATGGCGGGCACAAGCCCGAGGAGCGTTCAGGCACAGCTCCACCACAGCAGGAGAACCAGCCCCAGCCAGACGGCCAACCTCCCAATCCCTCACCTACGTGGGCCACTGAGAACCAGGCAGACACCAACGAGAACATGTCGCCTTCCTCCAAGTCTCCAAGTGAGGAGGCGGCCCCCACAGCCAACAAAGGCGTGAACGGCTCCGGAAGTGGCAAGTACTGCCGCCTCTGTGATATCCAGTTCAACAACCTGTCAAACTTTATTACTCATAAGAAGTTTTACTGTTCATCACATGCTGCAGAGCATGTAAAATAAGTTGAGAAGAATAAGACATGTTCTTCTTCCTCCTACACCTTCCCTCCCTAACTTTTACCCCTTTTTCTCCTTTGTTTTGGTACACTGTTGTGTCTGGAATAGTGCATCACGCAGTGCTAAACGCTGCTTGTGGACAATCAAGAGAAGCTTCTTCTTTCATTGTTTTAAGACTTAAAAATGCAAAACCATTGGTTAAAAAAGAAAAAAAAAGAAAAATGAATCAAGAATAATATTGGTGCCACTTTCACATTAATTTATTTTACAATCAGTATTAATAGGAGTAGTGATCTTAATTTAAATTCAAAATGAAATTTATATCAGAGTTGTTTGTAATGTTATTGTATAGTCATTCTTGTGTAGCACACATATTGTTTACACTGTAATGTAGGCTCAATGAAACAATAGACAATACAAAATGAGATGCATTTTAGACACAAAAATAGCTACTGAGGCACTTGTGTATTCTTATTTGCTGTACCAGTTTCTGTATATGCCCAAAATGTCACTTGCAGATTGCTACTAATGACTTGTTTGCCTTAAAAATCACCATTTGGGGGTGATAACCAGGCACAACCCTGCATCTCACATTTTGGCATATACACATGGCTTTGCATACATATGTGGCTGTTTGTCCCTGTCTCTTTTCTTCAACTCAGATGTGGATGTTTTCATGAGGATGGCAGCATTCTTGTATAGTACTCGTATTTCTGTTTGATGATACACTTTGGTCTCCCTTTTTGAAATTTGCTCTCAATGCAATACTTTGTAAATTAGGGAACATTACTGAAAGCAGTATTATGAAATGGGGACTGTGCATATAATTATTTGTAACCCCATAGGGAAAAAAAAAGAAGTTGTACAAGGATTAAGTTTATTGCTGATGAACAAGATGGGTGGGCGGTCAGTGGGGATACTGATGTAAAATGATCATTCCAATGTCCTGGGAGAAAATGTTTCTTAAAACAGTTGTTGCTATGCATGTATATGGATGGAATTAAATTCCAGATCTGTTGGAAATTTTTATTTTGATGTGGTGTCATAATTAAACTTAAATCCTCAGGATAAACCAATGCTGTCTGGTCTTTCTTTCACATTGTGCACATCTATCAAAAGAGTTTATGTTTGCCACACAAACACAATACAGTTAAACACATATACAAAAGTACACAAAGATGTGTTTGCAGAAATTTTCTGTGTTGACTAGACTCATCTGTTTGTAAATATTATAAAATAAATAAAATCAATGCATTTCAAAAATTGATATTTATGTCTGGTGGTGACGTAACTCAATCATATTCAAATAACAAATGACTGAAGCTTATGCAACAGAGACAGTGGAACCCAATGTACAATTCCCTGTGGCCACATCACGGCATAATATTAAGACAGAAGTAAAGGAGATAAAAAGTATCAGGTCGAGAAATGACGTGTGTGGCCTTTACATTGATAAGAAGTAATGTATTAATTTTTGGCTCTGGCCAATCAGGTAAAGAGACTGAAATAACAACTTAAAAGATAAGATTTTCTGAATCTAAGACAGCAAATATTTCATCACACTGAATACCCTCAAGGCATTTTCAATTAAAAAGCTTCCAATGAAGCAGAGCTGTGCAAAAATGTTCAAAAATTGACTTCTTGGTGAACCTTGCCACACATGTGGACAATCTCTACAGAGTGCTGCAGGGAAAGGTAAAAAGATAACTGGAATATTTTATTGAACATTTGAACCATATTTAACGAATACTCTGTCCGTGTCTGGGGTATTATTTACATGTTGCCCATGGGTCACTCGCTGTCTGGCTTGTCGTTGGTGGACTAGCTTCTTCAGGTGCTGGCTGATGGCAGATGGCTTCTTGTAGATCATTCGCCGGTCTGCTCCTTTTATGTGAATTTGATTGGCTGATGGGTAGGACTCCTCCAGAAACTTCTTTTGAAGCTTCGCTACCATCTGGTGCAGGAAAAAGATAATTTACTATGGGTTTTTACACCACTTACTACAGAATTATTCTGTCACTGCAGGAGTGTTAATGATGCATCATTGAGTTGTGCAGCTATTGTAAATATTCTCACCTGATTCAAGTGTTCTGGTAGTTGTTGGTCAAAGAAATCCCCAATGATCACACTCACAGACGTCCTGCTGGAGAGGGGCTTAAACCTTGTGATGTCTCTGTAAAAGCAACAACAAATAATGCAAATACTCATTTTGGGTAATATCTCATTGTTCATTTTAACTTCCATATTAAAAATGTAAATAGCAAATGTATTTAGGAAACAATCTTAAACAGATTTTTAAATGTTTGCCATACCTTACTTGAGCTGCACTTTCATTCATGAAGTAATGCTCATCCACAGCACTGCTCTGATGGGCAGGGTTACTCAGCAGGTATTTCTGTTAGAGGCAGGAAAGAAAAAAATCAGTCACAACATCTAAAATGAATTAATTATTTTTTATTTATTATGGCTTATATGACACTATTTATAAACCTTCAGGGGTATTAGTAAACAAAAAAGAAAGCAAGCCAATGCATGGTAATGTATTTTTAATCGTCCCATATACGTGACATCAGATATAAACTTAGAGTGATGGTAAACATCCATCCATCCATTCATTTTTACAAAAACTGAGCTATGTCTAATGTCTTCTATGAAGACATTTACTGTCCTCCTCTGGGACTAAATGGAAGGATATTAAATCTTAACTGAGCACCAACAGACCCCTGAGGTCTGCTCAGCTTATGTCTTGCTCAGGATGGTCTGGGAGCCAAACACCACTGTTTGCCCTCAGTTTTGGTTTGTTAATTGAGCACTTGCAATGAGGGTCTGTTGACAAGGCAGTTAAGGAACCTCCAGTCACCCCTAACTTTACAGAACTCCCATTCCATTATCACTATGTAGTGACATTTTTTGGCCCATATGTGAACACCCTGAAAACAAAGCATTGCTCTGTTTTGCACTTAATCAGTTTTTGATTTTCTATAACCACTTTAGATCCCTGCATGTTATCAAAAACTAAGCAGATATTAGATTTTAACACTGGCAAGTACGTGTTTCTGAGCAAGAGCTGTACAAAGCAAGACCTTTTTTAGAACAACCCACCACATAATTAATTATGCCTTTGCTTTACAGTATGACACTGATACTCATACTCTTATTGAATCATCCAATGCATGGGAAGACAGTATGGCCTGTAAATATTTCTAAATGGATGTACATATGGACAGCTGAAGACACAGACAGACAGATGCTTAGCCCTTTTGTTTATTCTTCTTTCAGAAGTCTGCTTGGACAACCTGTCTCACATATACCAAAAAAAAGATCAGTGTCAACAGGATCAGCATTTTGTGGTTGTGTGGACAAGTCTGTGTGTGGGGGTCACAATAAATTGAAGCTTAAAGGGGTGCACAGAGCCTACATGTACATCCACTGGTGCTGGAATTTAAGTGGACCCTCAAAGACCCTCCTGGATGCAAAAAAATATAATTTCAGCTTAAGACTGTAACTAGTAAGCCTATTTGAATGAAGTAAGGTCAGTGTCCAGCTCATTCAGTGAAGCAGCTTGGACAGAATGCTGACACGTTGACATTGCAAGTCTCTGATTCTCCAGTTTAGGGCAGTGAAAGTTCACCACACTACCAGAATAGATGTGAATTCTCAAACTGAGCAGAATTCCCCTTTAACTGTCTCTATCACCCACATGTGATGAGACCAGATTGCTTTGGTGCCGTTAACATAGCAGCAAACAATTCGGCTCCAGTTCAATTAAGCAGTGGTTACAGAACATGCCCTTGA
This sequence comes from Ctenochaetus hawaiiensis, assembly GCA_029783645.1. Classification (NCBI taxonomy): domain Eukaryota; kingdom Metazoa; phylum Chordata; class Actinopteri; order Acanthuriformes; family Acanthuridae; genus Ctenochaetus; species Ctenochaetus hawaiiensis. The sequence continues at coordinate 23,608,628 of JAPZDY010000025.1, forward strand.
GAAATGGACTGCATGCTCTATTGAGTCCGGCGAGCTTGTGAGTGTGTGTGTGCATGTTGTAACCTTCACTAGCCCGTCTACAAAACCTTTCTCTGTCCTTGGAGAATTCAAGCACAATGATGTCCTTATCTCCTTGGCAACAACTGTAATACTTGAAAAGCTGAAATAGGTCCCTCATCACTACTGCCATCAAATCGTGGGTGGCTGGCAGCAGAGAACAAGGAGCCTTAACGAACCGCTCGCATTCACTCTGAAGCAGGAGTCATCGCGTCATACAGACAGCTGCAGAATAAAATTAATGCTGAACAGATTTTAAAAATGTCACTGAGCGTTCACAGAGGAACACTAAAGTGTAAGTTGCTTTCCCAAAGAAAAACTAAGAGAATCTGAAGTATGACTGTGTGGTTTAAAGCATTAAAAAAATGACTAAATTAGCTTTACTTGATTAAATTCTCTTTTTCTATGTCCCTAGTGCACCCAACATGAGCGTTTGTCTTTCTGCCATTATAAGGTGTCAGTCTATAGTGGACATTATCCCATCTTACTAAAGATATTTGCTTTTCATCACCAGAATCCATTACTGCTACAACAACTACTGTGCCTAGGATGTTTTCTATAGCAAGTAAAAAAAAAAAATCACTTCAGGATTTTATGACAGCCAGTGTTTCAACTGGGTATGTGTGTGTGTGCGTGTGCGTGTGCGTGTGCGTGTGCGTGTGCGTGTGCGTGTGCGTGCGCTCATGTTTTTAAACAGATCTACAGAGGATCTGAGTATGGACAAGTTCACAATAAAAAGCCTCACCTCGTAGAAAAACTTCATCTGCAATACACAGCAAAAAGCTTGTAGCTTATATTAACAGCCTTTTCCTCACAAACTGTATGACCTGTCAAAAGGCTGAGTTTACAATATAGCAGGCATCAGGAGATACAGTGCAATTGCAGTATCATGTCAGCTCCAGGAAAGGTTCAATTTTCATTTATTTCAAAATGACGTCTGTTGTCATGTCATGCCAAATTCACAGTCTCTGGCATTATGAAGACTAACGCTCCTGCAATCATCATCCGCTCGTATCTCTGCTGAGAAGGAGACATGATTATTCTAGCACTAGCACCATCCTGTGGCTGTATGGGAAAGATCAGAATGCCTGAAACATATCACTTTCCTTCACATTTCTAATTTCATCTTTTTAAAGCCCATAAGTTTGGCTAAAGAACAGAGCCAATGTCTTGTTTTCAAAGATTAGTATATTAACTTGAAGCCTTTGTTGTTAGCACCTTTTTGCCATATTGAATTTTTATATTTATCTGTTAATGACCTCCAAACTGCCTCTGACCTGCTGTGTCAACTTTAGTATTTCACAACCATAAACAACAAGATTTTAGAATTTTTTTTCATTGTTGTTGAAAAATCAATAGCACACCTTTTGCCAGGGGGTTTGCCATTGTGATGAGTGTGTGTATATGCGTGTGTGTGTGTGTGTGAGTGTGACTGTGAGAATTAGCTTGACCTGGCGCTGGACAACCTCTTCTGACACATTTTCGCCTTTTATAGTTGGTTCAATCGCCCCGAGGATAGTCAGCATGCGGCTCAGTCCTGTGGCCGCTGAGAACTGCCTGGCCTGCAGTGAGGGCAACAGCTTGCCATACCTGAACAAACACACACATACACAAACATTCACTCCCAGGGAAATTTCAGCCGGTGAGAAACTTAAGTCTGACTGCATAATCATTTGATCGAACAGTTTTTAAAGCTGCTTGAATTGACTTTTGTCTACTTCTGGGCAGCAGAAACATCCAGCAGGCATGAAGTAACGAACCACTGATATACTGGCATTCATTTGGAGTCCATTTTCTGACCACTTCGTGGATAAAAATCTGGCTTTTTTGTGTCAACCAACTCCTAAACAAAGGTAACGAGCTGTTTAGCTTGCTGACGTCATTAGCTACAGTATTGGTTTGTGGCTGTGTCATGTTAAAAGACGCTAAAAGGCACCAAATAACTAAAACAGACAGCAGGGTTGGTGAATAATTATCAGTTGGGTCTTCATTAACTTTCAAATCACACTAGTTCTTAATTCAAATGTTAAAATGAAAAAATGAACAGTGAAAGTATAACCATTTAGTCTCAATTACTGGTTTCAAACTAGTCAATTAAATACTGAAACATAAAAACAGTTAAAAATGATCAAGTCAGTCTCCATTTGTGCCGCTAACATGCTACAATTATAAATGGCTCCATTGCAACAGCAAAGGCGATTTTATGATCATAATAACTGCGACTCGAGCAAAGTCATACATAATATTTGCCTTCCTTCGTTCTTTTTCAACCCAAAATCTCAAAGTTCTCTTTGAAAACATTTGCCTGGGGAATGAGAAATACACTTTTTTTTGGCAGATGAGAGAAGAAGAGCTGTGGGATTTTGTAACTCAGGAGGCCCAATCGGTCTCGGCTCACTGGTGCTCTGAATTGGCTGGTCTCAGCCTGTGGAGCCCAATCAATAGTGCCGTGCGCCTGCTGCCGCCGTTGCCGCACCGCACAGTCTGCTCCTACACGCAGCCAACAGCAGCAAAGCAGCACCGAACACTCGTCCTTGTCTTAGTCTTATTCCTGATCTTGGCCAGACATAAAGCACTGTGCCCCTGTGTCCTCTCACTCTCTCTCTCTGCTATTTTTAATCATACAGGAATTTAGACATCAACCTAATGGATGCAACTCATCCTTAATTCACTATTAATTTACTTGTTTATTATTTTTACCAATTACTATTTTTTATCTTCCAATCTGTAAAAGAAAAGAGTGAGATGGCTGTTTTAAAAGTCGAAAACCTTATAAAATTACATAAAATTACGTAGAATTACATAAAATCCTCATATTTGGGGAGCACAAACTAGAACTTGTTCTTCCTTTTGTTTTAGACACTGCAGGGTGTGGCTCCATCAATGGCAATGTCAGTCTTCTGGTTGGGGTGTGACAACTGGTCTGCTACTTTGGTCTGAAATATCTCAACTCCTGCTAAACGGACTGACTGAAAATCTGGCAGACTTTCATGCTGTCCAAAGGATGAGTCCCATGACTTTTTCACTCCCCTGATCCTTCCTTTAAAGCCAATGTGAGGTGGACATTTGATGAATTGTCTTAACAGCTTTTTAATGACTTGCCATAAAATGTGGTAGAAGGATGAATCCTAATTTAGATTATTTTATTCACTTTGGTAAAAATCTTTTCCAAATGTCTGGGGCTTTGTTGCTTTATTTTGATGGTGTCAGAGATGATAAAGTTGGAGATAATGACAGGAAATGTAGACAGAGAGAGAAAAATATAATCCAAGGTCCTCCAGCCGAAACTGTAAACATTTCAATTATATGATATTATTTTAGTCAATCCACTATCAATATTGTTTTTCACTTAATCAACTTTTCATTAATCATTTTAACACTACAATCATTAAAACCTGGGTCTTAACAATATCTTCTGTCATAGCATAAGCCAGCAGTGTCTGTTACATTATATCGCATTTTGCTATACAACAGGCAGGCTTCAGTGCTGCTACACTGCCAATATTCTGATCATATCAAAGCTACATCATAAACATGCACTTTTCATGTGTAAAATAACCCATTTCACCTGTTGTTGATATGACAATCTGCTATCTAAAGAGCTGTAGCTTGAAATATCAAGCTCTGCTCTGCCAAAGCATGTCAGCACTGATTGGTCAGATAAAGCTGATACAACTGGCAGAGAATGTTTTTTTGAACTCCTACAAATGGCTTGTTTAAAGACAGCATACATGCCGTATTCATGGCAAAAGAGATGGGTCATAAATAGACATAACAGACACAGGCAGAGGAGGAAAAGAAACAAATGGACCGCTCCAATTCCAAGTCTTCAGTAGGCAGAAAAAACTTTTCAAATCAGACCCACAGAGAGAGACATTTTGACATTTTCATCTTCCTTGCCACAGTTTTCCCCCCAAAGTCATTTTGGCACCACAATTTAGAACTCTGACTTTTCGACCTGGCTCTGAAGGGACTTCTCAGTCGCTGCACATTTTCCACCTGTCACCCTTTTCTTACTCCTTGATTCCAAAAATAAAGGGGGAAAAAAAAACCCTCTCCCTATCAGCCTCCTAGTTCGAATCTGGTCAAATCATTCCTGGGTCTGGCATTGAACGTTATTTCAAGGATTCTCCAGCCACCTGTCCTATTCCCTCCTCTTTTTTCCATTTTTAATTCTGCCCCGGAGTGAGGATTATGCGAAGCAAGGCATGCGTGTCAAAGGGAAATTTAGTGGGTAAAGACAGCCAAGATTGGCGGGATGAATTAAACAGATAACGGGAGGAGACGAAGTGGGGGAACCATGTAGAGCAAAACGCCTCACCGATGTTGGTCATTTCAGAGGGGCTCTTTTTTTTTTTCCTCCCCACAGGAGCGAGGAGGCAATATCTAAATTAATAAAGTGATGAAATGAGTTTGTGCCGTGGACTTTCTGCTGTTTGACTTTCCCATCTGGATTAGTGCAGGCTGAATGGACGCTCTGTTACTTTTGTTACAACTGCGCAATTCACTGTCGGAATTTGGCCCTGTAGTGATAAGGCTCCCCTCCTCCTCCTCCTCATTACCATCTCATTTCATATGCAGGGCCTCTGTTACCTGAGAGCCTGCTCACACACAAAACACGAACTATTACACGAGCTTCTGCCAACTATTACAATGAGCAGAGAACATTTAAACATGCACTATTACATGAGGCTCAACTATTACGCCGAAGGAACGTTTTTTGAAAAACTGGTTACTGCAAAGACTTGCATTACAAAAAGGAGAGCATAAAGACGTGGGCAGGTACATGATGAGGCCTCTAACTGTCACACAGACAGGACAATTTGACCAAATTTTCTGAAAAATTCTAATCTTCAGTGAGTCATTGGAGCTACGATTCATTGGAGCAAAATGTCTAACTGCAGTTCAACACAGATGGTACACTGAACCCCAACTCTTCCATGCAGCACAGCACAAGGCCGTAATCCTGCAGTTATAGCCGTAGTACATAAGTGCAAACTTCTGATAAATACAATGTACTATATCAGTAAACTTTCCGAAGAAGACTCAACGGAACAATTAAGACTACCCTTGGGCAAAGTTAGTGTATGGAGAGCCATACTTTAAGAGCTATATGATCACTTAGTGATCCTATAGATGATAAATAAGGTATTTATTGGGGTTGAATAATTACCCAAAAACCCAATATGGCTGAGTGCAATATCCAATTTGCAATGGCTGCCATTTTTTTGACAAAGGTTTAAAAAGGTCACAACATAACATCATAAATGAAGTATTGTGATGTTACAAAGAGGCCCTGGCCTTCAAATAATATCTTCTAGACTGTGTGCAGACCCAGTCAGCTGCAGGCCCAGCACCTGTGACTAAAAAAATGATCGTAATCATTTTGCTTTCTTTTTCTTTGAAAATGAAAAGCTAAAATTTTCACACCTTCCTAAATCATTATTTATATTTCAATCGCAATATTTCAGTCAAAATAATCGCAGTATGACTTTTGTTTAATTTTTTTTGCATTATTTTCAGTCATACCATAATGTTATGAGGTTGCCTGTATTTTTGCTATTTTTGATACAATAGAAGTAATTCTCGAACCTAAGGCTTAATGTTTGGCATTTTGTACATGTTTTTTTGTGTATTTAATGTCTTTCTACTAGTACTGTTGTTTTTACAATATAACTCTAATGCACAAAATGACACAGTTACTATGGAGAGCAGAAGTGCAACAGAAACTTCTGAGTTCTAGTCAAATTAAAAAGTACATAAACTACAGGAAAAAAAATCAACATCCCATTCATGTTTGCGACTAAAACCTCAGTTTCAAAGCAGAGTCCATCACAATGCTGAGCCATGTAGGGAAAAAAATGCTTTCTTTGTTAAATATTTGTGTCTTTAATAAACACCATTTCCCAGAAGCCCTAGATGTGTAAAGGCTAAACATCACAGCTCAAGTTCATGGGGGTGTCGCGGGGTCACAGTCCATTTGCAGGACAGAGAGGACTGAATACTGTTTAAGTTTTTAGACAACAGTAAATTGAAATATGACTTTAGAAGAGAGTTGGTGAGTGTTATGGATATAACAAACTAAGTCACGTGACCTAACATTTGTTTCATTAACACCTGCAGTGTTTTTCACAGAAGTTTTTTCTGTTTAAGATCACAGTGGTTTCTTATAGCAGCTGCTGTTGCGGACAGAATATAGAGAGTAAACCTCAGGAACATTTTCTCAGAAATAATTTTGAAAGAAATGCTGAATAAGAGATTGCACTGAATTACATAAACCAGTGAAACAGGAACTATTCGGCAATCATTTACAGGAATTTAGAAACTATAACCTCAATCTCAACCTTTACGCATGAAAGTAAGAGCCTTTCATAATTTAAAAGAAAAAAAACAGTGTAATGTCTCATCCTCTAAATTGTGGGATCAGATCATGAATTATATTTTTTTTCTGTAACGTTAAAATTTTCAATCGCTTTTAGCCTGTGTTAATGTTTGGGTCAAACTACATACCAAAAAAAGGTGAGAAAACATTATTTTGAGGCTTAGCAAAGCACAGGAGTAACTGCTGCATTTTGCGGACATAGTAAATGCCTCCTGCTTACATTCACTACAATTACCTCAGCAGCATCTCATAAGAACAATGATGATTTTCCTGAGTATTGAAATAGGTACTCTAACAACCAAAGTTACTGTATATTTCATTTAAGTACCAAACCTGTTTCATCTATAGTCTCATAATCAGACCTAACCTCCATCCGGCTCCACTTTATTCATTCACTATTTGAATCCCTGAACAAATCTAAGACGTTGGTGGATATTTAAGAGGTCATGGTAATTTATTAGACCTTACGGTGTCAGATAGAGACCATTCATACTGTGTAATAATAAAACAAGACATTTTTGAAAGTATTTACAATTATTTTAAATATGGAACAGGGAGAACCTGTGCACTGCCCAAATATGAGTCAAGAAAAATAAAAGATGTAATACCGTGTACAAACACAAGGTGTCATTCTTGCATCACAGCCAAAGTTAGGCTGAGTCCAGTGTCCCCTGATGGCTCTCAGCCTTCCTCCCTGCATCAATACTATAGATCACACTGGGGTAAATACACAGGGGCCGCAGCAGCCCTGCTTCATTAGTGGAACGTAACAGCAATAGTTACGCTTACAGCGCTTCTAATTACAATTAATTGGCATTCCTGGCTCCTCTCTGAGTCTCGGGGGGGGGGGGGGGGGGGGGGGGGGGTG
>JAPZDY010000025.1:23624214-23640192 GCA_029783645.1 Ctenochaetus hawaiiensis
GTTGAATCTATTAAAAATACATCTGTTGCACTCCTTCATTACCATGAGCACACATAGTAGTTTATTTCAGTTCACATACACATTCTGCTGCCATGAATACTTACAAATAAGCATTAATCAACCGCTGAAAACATTCTCCATATAGTGCACTACTTTTTTATGTTTGAGTGACGTTTGCTGAAAGCTATGGTAATGAGCCTATAGGGCAAATTACTGACACTTAAAAAATAATATATTTAGATTTGCGCCTGATTTCAAAAGATTTCAATCTACATCTTTAATAGAAGCCAGAAAATGCCAAAGACAGATTGGGGAAATGAAAAAGACAGAAAATTATCAGTGTGATTTGTCTAAAATAAGAAAACTCTGGAATACCTCCAACCTTTTTCCTTTTCATTTACTTTAATGGATTTTAGGGCTTTTAGTCAGTCTGTGTTTTTCTGTTAAAGCTGCAAAAGAATGGATCTCTACCCTGCACATATTCAAGGATCGGGTGCATTTGTGTACTTGTTTTAATATGCCAAAGTGATTAATGCGTTTCTGTATGTATGGGTAGCTTTTAAAATGTGCCTGCATACTTTATGCCTCTGATTTGCATGTTTTAATTAGTGCCTAATATTGCAGCACAATACAGTCTGGTTTTGAGCATATTTCTACTCTATTCCATACATTAGTACTCCCTATTTTATGATTATATCCCAGTTTTCATGTTGTGTGCTCTTCTGTGTTGCATATTTATTTAACTTGACAATGTGGCATATCTGTGTTTTGTTCTGACATTAATTCTTTCATTACCATGAACACACTGAACATCCCAAATTTTATCTTTTTGTTTTCAGAATAACAGATATAGAATGAATACAGAAAAATATATCTTTGGCCATGTCCATTGCATTCACAGCAAAATGAATTAATTTTCACAGTTTCAGTTGAATGAACCAACAAATAAGTAAAACAAGCTAAGAATGGATACTACTGTATCTTTAGACCACTGTACAGCAAATTTAAACATTTTGGATTGTGTCAGTGATTTCATTTGATCGTCTTGCATGAAGACATGACTGAATTATGCGTGATAAATGCATAATCTTAAACTAAAAAGTCACTTACTTAAAATATGAAGTTTTATAGCTCTGATATGGCATTGGCCAGCTATCAAATTGGATTTTATACTGGATTACTTATGGATGAAGAACATCTAAATATGAAGCAGGTAAGGCCTAGATATCTGCGCTGCAAGTACCTTGTAAAGGTTGAGCTCAACAAGCTACGTGTCCAATATTTCCCATAATGCAATCAAAAGTATTGCCTTATTTCACACTACCTGTGTGGTAAATCAAATTTTCAATCTCCAAGCTTCCACTATGTACTGCAGTTTGTAGTGTTGTTAATTTTTTAAGTTTTCCAGAGCCATATAGAGTTTAATCTGCTGTTTTCACAAGCTGGGTATTTCCTCCCATTACATGTACTGTTAATGGATCTTCATATCTTTTAAGTTTTCCCATCATACAATACTTACACATCATGGATATGGCTGTAAAACCTGCCGTTGAGTGCACCCAGCTCAGAGCCGACCAGAATGAAAGGTTTGGCGATCTCAGCAGCCTGCAGGAGTCGGTGCAGATCATCTACCATGCTGGAAAACAACAACACTCATATGTCTCTGCACGAAACCAGGACACGCTGCAAACTGGGCCAGGAGGTTTATTTATTCAGCTAACTGGGACTAAAACTCCCTGTGTAAAAGATGAATAGAACAGGCCATTATTAATCTTATTAATCTCCACTCAGCTCATCAACAGGTTTAATAAGAACCAACAGAAAGTCATTATGGAAACACAAAAATAACCTAAGAGGGAAAAAAAGTGTAATTAATTCTGCCTGAAAACTAAGAATGGCAACAACAAAATGAAAGTTAAGGTCAGCAGTATTTTTAGTTTTCCATTTAATCTCTTTCCAAGACATGGCACCAAAATAAACAGCATCGCCAAAACCCAAATGACAGCATACAGGAGGGGACGGCTGGCTCCTTTTCACTGCGAGCCTCAGGAAAAACAATCCCCTGCAAACTTATATCATCAGAGGCAGAATCATTATTACATGAGATGCGGCAGCTCCTCTCTGAGAGCCATCTGCTATGCTGGGTTTGTTGTGCTAATAAATCAAACCGGAGGTGTCGCACTGAAATGAGGAGTTTTTCACAAGACTCCAAGGGTTAAGGTTAGGCAGTCATCAAACTCCTCCAGATATTGAAGTCTGGGAAATTGATTGCTTGCATCTCAAATGGGCAGCCACCCGCTTTTAGGGGCCAGATGCCAAGGTAAACTAGACTGCTGACCGCCGGTAGATCTACGCCTTCTCATCACTTAGGCAGATTTAAAGCTCGACAACGATGTCACAGGAAGGAAGATTACAGCTCAATCCCTCTGTAGTGTGAGGCAGGGCAGGGCTGTGATGTGTTCAGCAGAGGAAGGGGAAGGGGGTCTGTGAACACATCAGTCTATGCTGCCTGGGACATTAATGAGAAGTCCCAGACAGCCACTTTATCAAGGAAATATTGATTCCCAGTGGATAATTGCTATGGAGTAGTAAATAATACAAAGCTGAACTTTATGTGTTACTGCAGCACATGTAGCAGGCCTGGTCTTTAGCCTGACACAGTAACTTATAAAGCTGAAACTATCAGTCAATTAGTTGATGAACAGATAATTAGTCTGCAACAATAATGATCAAATAATTGTCCGAGTCCATTTCTAAGAAAAAGGTCCAGAGATTCTATTGTTGCATTTCTTAAATATGAAGATGTGCTGCCTCTTGTCTGTAAGGTACTATATTGTAAAACTATCATCCTTAAGTGTAACATTACTGGCCAGATTAATAGCCAATTAAATGACGTTGGCTTGGGCTTCTTATAACTATAACTTTACTGCTTCAATTGTAATAACAGAAAACAATCAATAGATTATTGCATCTAGTAAAATATTTGAGTTGCAGCTGAGTCAATAACCAAACAAGTTGTGTTATGTCATATATTTTGTGCAGATCCATCTCGCAGTTGTTGAGATATTTCTAAAGAATAGTGAACACCTTGACCTGCTGGTGGCACTATAGGAGAGGTAAGAGGATCACCAAAGTCATGCGGCTTTATCTTTGGGGGATATGAATGTGTGTGCAAAACTAATAATGATTCAATCAACACTAAAATTCAAAAATGTAAAACTTTTGCTGAAATCAGCCTGTCAGATGATTTACTAACTAAATTGACACAGGCACCATAAGGCCTGCATCACCTAAAGGGTGCTCAAAGGTAGCCTGGCTTTTCACAGTCAGCACCTACCTTGACCCTGATTAACCTTCTCTACACAACACACAGCCTAACATCTGATTCAAAATTTAAAAAAAAAAAAATTCTGCATTTGTTAAAACTGCCTCCTCGCTCATTAAGAAACCACTTTATGGCAATAAAACACTGAACTGAAACAGTGAATTTATGTTTAGATTGTGGACTCTTTGCACAGCTGTGTGAGTAGCAGAAAAATGTTTCCCTATGTTGTCACATTGTCTCATGCAAAAAGAGAAGCATATTCACCGTCCAGTCGTTGACATTCCCCACACTTTCTCAGTTCCTGTGGTTTCATTCTGCATCAGCCGCTTACTGAAGCCCAGTCCCATTCTGTCATAGGCACAGACCTGAGCAGGGTGACACACAGGGACACCACAGGTTCAGAGGGATTTTTAAAAAGCACCACACTGTACAAACACACAAGATGCTCTCAATGAGCACTCAGCCCCCAAGCCTATCCCGTGTCAGCACTTTAAAAATGCATCAAGGCTGAGTAACACTGAAAAGTAAGATACAGATACGAGTGTCAACACTGTACTGTAGATCTGTTTTGTCTCTGCTCATGTGATTCACTTGTTCAGATGGATCCAGGCCCGTCTCCAGCGAGCCTGTGACCTCATTTGGGTCACATTTCAGACAAACAACATGGGGCAGGTTGTCAGCCCAGACTTTCTGCTGTACCGTGCCCTTGCTGAGCAGAGCGGATGTGGCAGGGCTACTGCAAGGACTGTCCCTGCATGCCCCTGACAACAAACAACATGGCTGCATTAGCAGTAACTGATTCTAGAGAAAGTTGACTGCAACTGTTTTCTTGGTAAAGTACACTGACTCCCCCTCAGTGAATCTGAAGAGAGTTTTAGTTCTGAATAGTCCATGTTATAACATAATACTAAAGCTTAAAATATATACATTTCAAACACAGCCTTCCAATGAAATATACAGAAACTATTTGGTCTCCTCACCTTTGTTAGTGTTGCCACACTATCCTGGACATGCACCCAAACATCCGAGGACATTCCAGTTGGAGCATCCAGTATGACTGAAGAAAAACAAGGTCATGGTGTTCTCAGTTAAAAGACACAAACAAGCCACACAGACATGGAGCCATGTGCCAGAAAAAGTTTATGTGTTACACTACTGTTAGCTGACAAAAGAAAAAACAAATTTGATATGTACAGTGACACAGATGCCTAAGTTCTAGGAAAACCTGCAAGGAAACTATTTAAGGCAGATCATAAAAGATTCATAAGATTTATTACCTACTGGTTTTCCACTTCCTTTACACAAAAGATGCATCCTTTGACCCAAACCAACATCGACAATCTGTCCATCTGGATGTAAAAGGAGAGAAATAGAAAGAAAGATTAGGTTTCACAGAAAACTTGTCATCTGGCTTTGATGAATCAATGACAAATTACTGACAATCTCCCAGTAGAGGCTAATCAACACAGATAACAAACAGACTAAACAAAAATAGAAATGCAACACTTTTGTTGTTTCTGGACTCCAAGTGTGACAACTCATTGAGTGCAATGCATCTCCTTCACAAACAATATTTTCAGGTCTATGACTGCAGCCTGTCTGGCTTCACTCCTCCTCGCTGGCTGTGGGAAGTTGCTGGATATTGGCAGGGACTGGATCACATTGTCATACAGTGAGTGACATGTCTGGTGAGAATGCAACACGTTTCAGCTTCCAGACGGATGTGCTATGAAACAAGATTAATGGGTAAGGGAGGTACATGTTAAGCCTACATTGAGGGTTTTCAATGACATTACAGTGTCTCTCTGTATGGCACACACCTAACCTGGTTGCTTAGATGGTTTTTAGAATTTTATGTTTCTATTCTTTGATTTTTTATTCTTTGATTGATTCTTTGATTACATGTGGTCTGCAATTGTGAGGCTGGTTGTATGTACTGCCAAATTCTTAGAAACAACATCAGAGACATCTTATGGCAGTAAAATGAACACTCAGTTCACACTGGACGTTCCTGAATACAGCATGTCAGTTGCATGCTCCCTAAAAACAATACAAGGCCGCTTTAAAACATTTTAGAATAACAAACATGCTGTTTTAACAATGTCTTATCTCATCAAACCTGTAGATTAGGTGAATTATCTTTGTAAAATTAGAAGTCCTCACTAACAAAAATCTGTGGCCAAAAGAATTTTTTTTTTTTTTTTTGCTTTTATCTGAATTCATGACAAATGAGAGTGAAAGCAAAAGTGTTGCATTTCTATTTTTGTTAAGTGTATATAATGCCTATTTTTGCAGGTAAATGTAAAATTCAACCATAAAAAACAATAAATTTTGTAAGACTTAGATAAGAGAACCTTTAGGCAAGAGCATCTGTCCCTCTCTCTGCAGGGATGCATAGTTAAGGAAGGGAGGTATGATGACGATTAAAAGTAAACACTTTCCAATGTTTATTAGCACAGAGCCATAAGACACTCTGCTTTCAGCTCCAGCTTGGCTTTGTGGCCTCTGATGTGGCTCCTAGTTTATGTAGAGAAGAAAATACAATGTTACCTTACACAATAACCAGACTTCAGCATTCTTAAGGGGAAAAAAACACTTAATATAACTGTATATGTACTGCATAAATACTGCTGACCTTAATGCAACTGTAATTTTTTTATATAACAAATTAGCAATTGGCAGCATGCAGTAGGACATGAATGCTAAATATCTAAAAAAGCTTGTTGAAAACTATCCGAGGCATGTTGTATATAAATATTGTTATTGTCCCAAATTATGCCGGATTTTGAATTAGGAAAACTGTTGCGAATGACTTGCTGAAAAATAAATTACGAGTACGTTTAAAAGTCAGTCAGCTGTAAGAAGTTATTAAAATTGCGACTTTTAATGGGATTTGGCTCATCGACCTTCTGTAGAAACTTTCGAATACAGACTCATGCTAAACACAAACCCAAGAAACGTTTGGATAAAATAACTACAAGAACAGAAAAACGAGGGTACATGAGCTGTTACACTTTAACGACAGGATTAAACTGAGCAAACACAAGCAAACAGTTTACTTAAACGATTTTGAACCCAGTCAGCCAGTGTTAGCTAACAAGTAACTGTTGTCACATGTACAGTAACTTAGCTTTCAGCAACTATGTGTCGTTATCGTTCTTTACCTTTTTATCGCCACTGACGGATTCATTGTTTGCTGCTTGAGCTTCGGTTCTTCGACGCATTTTGAAAAGTGCTGCAACGTGTTTTAAAGTGATGCATGAACAGTACAGAATGAATGAAATTTAGCAACTTCCTGGTGAAGGTACAGAAGCCGACAACAGACAAACTTCCTGTTACGCAAATAAATGAGTTGAAGCTACCAGCAACCACATCTCGTGTTTTGCGTCCGTATCCCATTTGTCAGTCTTTTCCTTGCTTTTATTTATGAGTAACAAAAGACATGCATTTTCGTAATTGTCATTTATTTTTAATTATCACAATTTTTCCCGCTCATTGCTTAATTAGTATATACACTAATTTCTGTGCAATTTAGTCATAAAAAATAAGGTTTATAAATCAAGACTTTTATTTATTGATTTTGTCATTATTTCATATTAATGCAAAGTATTTTTATGTTTATTGCGAACTAGTTTATGTTTGCTTACATTTATTAATACTATTGTCTCTATTTCTATTTCCGTTAATATTTCTTTATTTGATCTTTTATCCAAAACACTTATTGGTGTTTTTTTTATTTTTTAAATTCTGTCTCCCTTAATGCATTCTCTCTCTCTCTCTCTCTCTTTCTTTTTGTCTGTCTCTGTTTTTCTATCAAGTACTCACCAGATTATAGCAGTACAACCACTGACCTGCAAGGGTCGCTGTGACCCACAAACCTATCCCATATCCCACATTATTATGAACCACACTTAAAAGGGGGCAAGAGTGCTGCCACAAATGCAGCGGGATTAACATTAAATAGGCTCCTAATCACCATTTAATAAGACTTTGTTTAAACATCTCACACTCTCAAATGAAATAGGCTGCTGCCTTAATACAAACTGGAGGTCAATAACTAAACATATGGAAAACTAGACTTAAAAAAAACACAAAATGACGAGGATAATCAGAAAGTGGGGCTTTGATTGCATGTCCTCCACTCCTCTTGGAACAACCAATCAAACCCTCATCAAGTATAATAACGCATTTATGGTGTGCAGGACAGCTGCTTATATGACAAATAATATATGCAAATTGTCCTTTTCATGCAGTCATACATGTGTGGCACATCAAGGAGTGCTGGTTTACGTCACTCAGGGACTGTGACACCCATACTGATGAATTCTGCGTCACTCACCCAGACTTAACAGAGAGCTTGTTGTGCATTGGGCCCGTGGTTTGGCTGCACTCCATGTCTGTAATCATCTTGCTCATTTCAGACGACAGAGAGACATCAGATAATAAAGCTTAATGGTTTCAGGAAAAGATTCAAAATTTAGGCAATCGATGACATCAGAGACAAAAATAAGGGACTATGACACCTTATTTTCATTCTCATTTAGTATACTGAATCCAGTAGCTGTGCAGCTGTCCTCCCTCCTCATACTTTAATATTCAACAAAGAGAGAACAAAGTCAGACTACCCTGACTATTTATCCATTAAATAGTGTCTAGGCAAAGCAAAACCTCAACAATAAACCCTGTTTAGATAGCAGGTGACTGGTGACTGGAGCCATGTAGGGAATTCATTGCAGTAATTAAAAGGCCTGGCTGGACCAAAATGATGAATGTCAGGTATTGACTCACTGTCAGGCTGGCTGGTGTGTGTATGTGTGCATTAGCGTGTGTTGTTTTTGTTTCAGGGTATCCAGGGTTGATTAAAGCTAATGACACAGGGCCTTCTCAGCCTCTTGCTTCTGTTCCAGCTCCACATAATTAGGACTGAGAGAAGGATTGCCACTCAGATGACTGTAGCTTGATTTTACACTAGGTGAATGCCATTCAAACAGCAGTCACTCTGCCCTTGACTCCTGTACAGCCTGACAGTCTGTGCAGAGGTGGATGAAACACACAGG
Organism: Ctenochaetus hawaiiensis; assembly: GCA_029783645.1. Taxonomy (NCBI): domain Eukaryota; kingdom Metazoa; phylum Chordata; class Actinopteri; order Acanthuriformes; family Acanthuridae; genus Ctenochaetus; species Ctenochaetus hawaiiensis. The sequence goes on from JAPZDY010000025.1 coordinate 23,632,597, forward strand.
TCTTTAGCCGTCTGCCTCCTCTGGGAAATTAACAACAACTCATTCCATCAGAGAGTTAGACCTAATAGCACAACAGTAACAGAGAAAAAAACTCTAATGATGTATGATGTCCTATACTGCCTGACTAAAGGTTGGTATTTCTAGTTTGTCCCTTGGATTACCGGTGCAGAGTCCAAGGCTTTACACATCTGTGATTGTTGACAAAGCTCTAAATCAAACCCATGGAATCCAGCAGTGATTGAACGCTGGGATTGTCCGATATGACCTGCAATGCTTTTATATGATTGGTTTCTTTTGAAAAACACTTGCTCTGTATTTTTTTGTAACAAACTCAGATAAAAAACATCTATTATTCCTATAGTATCCCTTTTATAGATTTATAATGTGCTTGCTGTCCTTTTTTGTCTATGGTACCCTTAATATAATCAATTTAATATTTCAAACCATTATTGATATCAGTGTAATCCATTAAATACTGCTACAATTTTCCTTTTACTGTAACAATATTTGTGGTTTAACTGCTCTTAATCAAAAAAATGTTGGACTTTATGCTTGTTTTGGGTTAACATGATGTTACTGTGTCCTTTCCACCATACAAGAAGAAAATGTTCTTTACAGTTTACTGCATTGTACATTCTGCTGTTTTAATTAAATATTTCTCATAAATAACATCTACCCTCAAGCCACATGTAACATCTTCAGTTTCCCAGTGCACAGAGCTTCACAGCCGTTCCTTTAAAGCCAGGTCACCTTGACACCAGCTTTGCCATTTGTGCCATGTCTGGAGGCAGCAGCCATTTTTAAGGTGTTGCTTCTTCCCCCTTCAAACCTGACATTCAGCAGAGTCTCACACAATGCAATTCATCCCTAGTTACAGGGCATTTTTTCCAAACAACATATATAGGATGGGACAGCCATTAAAATGGAGAGAAGGGCAGAGTCTGAGTGCTAATAATAACCTATTACTTTGGCATTTCTTATTCATATTCTCCTAGGCCAGTTCTTTCGCGGGAAATGGTCCTCACATTGGCTCTTTCTTTAATCTCAAGCACTAAACAATTGATTCCTTCAAAATATAAAATCATATCACACCGTTGAATTGACATACACGCAGGACATTTTACAACATGTTTGTGAAATCAAATTGCAATTGAGATAGCGTGGCAGGCAGATGAAAAGCCATTTCCTGTTTGTCTCATCTCCTTTGTCACACAGAGCAGGTTAACTGTCTATCACCAAAGGCCATCACCGAATTCTGCCGGGGCATTCATATCTCACTACCTGTTGTCTTGCCTTTATTAAATCCTTCTGACTGAATAGTGGTATAAGCTTACAATGCACCAGCTCATGGGGAAATCCTGTGTTTAACAGTGGCTGTGGTTCTTGGCCGCTGTAATGGCTCTGGAGAACATTATAAGTCCATCAGCTAACTGGATGGGTTGTAACATAAATTTTGAAGAGACACTTGTGGTACGGAGCATAAATCCCAATGGTTTTGGTTATCCCTTGACTTTTCCTCTAGTGCCACTATGAGGTTAAGATTTGTGGTTTTTACTGATATTATTTAATTCTAAAAAAAATGACTGCCATAGAAATCTATTAGAAATGTTGTTACAGATATTAATATTCCTCTCATCAAACGACTTTGGTGATTTTAACCTGCAAAACCTCGGTTATAACAATCCCATTGTATCTACTGTACTTGGTGTTAATGAGCAAATGTTAGTATGTCATGTCATGTCATGTCATGTCATGTCCAACTTGTAAATTATTTAATAAAGATTCACAGAATTTCAAACAGCAACATCTCCAACTGGTCAATAAAAACCCAAAACTGCTTGCAACATTGCTGCTTCCCAGCAGTTGTATTGTATTCAGTTCCAGTATTAGCTCTAAAAGATACAATTTAGCTTATTTAGCTATTAAGGCTTGTCAAAAAATCCTAGATACCTTGGGTTTTTAACAACATGGCGATACAGATTAAGCCACATAATAATTACTTACAGTTTTAAAATTTTGGGTTTTAGTAAAAATTTAGTATTCTTTTATTTATAGAATTCAATATATTGTTTCTGACATTTCATGAAGACTTTAAAGGCATCCATCAGCCTCTCTTTTTCTCCATTCCTGGCTTAAAACCAGTCTTTTTTTTAAAGAAAGCCTTTGTGAGATCTTCAGGCTTTTTGAGTTGAGTGTTTAGTTGGAAAAACTACTTGTGCTTTTATGGCAGCTAGTCAAGGCAGTTTAATGAGTTCCTTGATCAGTCCTAAATGCTTCTTGGTTGGTATCTGTGCTGCTATTCCATTCAGATCTAATATAACCTGAGCTAGTTTTACGATCTCATGTTACAGTTATGCCTAATTAATCTAATTCATAACTTACACAAACACAAAATTTGTCATCTACTGCTAATCAGAACCCTCCAATTTCAAAGAAACTGCAGTTCTGCACTTAGCCTGCACCCAGGTGCTGCAGCATCATGCTTCTGTGAAAATAAGCATTGCGTCTCCCAAGTTGGAGAAAGAGGAGCTTTATTTTGTATTTATTATTGCCATTCTTACAATATTTCACAAATGCAGCACAAACATCAGCTAGTAACCTTGAGCATGGTAGCAAGCCAGTGTGAGTGTTTGCTCAAAGCCGCCCTCAGAGTCTGACTGTAGACTCATAGTGTGGTTGCTACCAGTGTAACAGAGTTTAGATGAGAACTTAATTACAGAGTTTAGAGTTAGATACAAAATGAAGATATCACCTCCATCCTCTTTTATATCCTTTATATCCAACCTGTAAACCCAACAGGAGTATATGCAGGAGTACATATACTCACCACTGATCAACAGAATTCAATAGCAGTGTGAAAAGTGTCAACAATGACTTCACTACAGATATAATCCAATAGTTGCAGTCAATAAAGCCAAACAAAGACTGAATGTTTGTTCCATGTTGCTGTGTACACAAATGTCAGGTGAGACACTATCTACTTTATATAAACCAAGATGGAGCTCTGAGTCATGCTAAGATTTTACTGGAACTACTCCGTTGAGCTTTAAGTGACATTATGGCCAATATCTTGTGAGCAGTTTCACTCAGACTCACTCAGATGAAAAATTCATACTTACTGACTCTCAATAAGTCTCAAGCCAAATTAATTTGCACAGGCTGTTTACAGTTTTATGATGGGTATGAGAAAAATCACACACACACACACACACACACACAAAAGCTCACACTAAATGTTATTGCTGCAATGAAGTGCCTGCTTAACTAATTTCTGATGAATGGATCCTCTAGTCCATGAAAAACAAAAACAGGTCTATTATGAACACCTCTCGAGTGAAGAAGATCTAATGGGTATTTTTCTGTTCTGTATGATTTAGAGTGAAAAAGTATATGGAGGCCTTTCCTTTGACAAAGCAAGCTATTTCTCAGGAAAAGCACTGTCTCCTTCATTTATTTATGAGTGAGCTCTGGGCTGTTCAGGAGGGTAGGCATCACAGGCATCACTCTTCAGCCCTCAGTCTTCAGACTCCATGTGGCGCTCATCGATTTTAGCCCCTCGCTGCTGAAGTGCATCATCAATCAATACAGTAACAAGTCTTCATTTATTCTTGAGAAATGCAGTTTCCAACTCAGTGGGCACGAAGTCTTGGTGCCGTCAGTGTGTCTGAGTGAAAGGTGCTGGTCTGTATTTGGCCTTGAGCCTCATCTGCACAATAACTGGCACATAACTGTACATCACCATCGCAACACAACAATACAAACATACAGTATAAATGTATTACAAGCAAAACAATGAGCAACAACATAAATGTATGGTTTTTGATATCTATATTCTGTTTTCTCGATCATACCCACATAGACAAGCAGTCACCTGAAAGGCAGCAGTGTTTTATACAAGGCTCTGTTCTCACAAGGCCACATGTTTAATATGAAGCAACAGCCCAAGCTGTTTTCGATTTATCACTGCCAGGATTTTTATTTTGTAGCTTGAAATAGACATGACTTTGCGGAGTGAAAGTATTCTCTGATGGTAATAACATTCGCACTGGTACCGGTTGTCTTTACTGCCAAAATAGTGGTTCAGAAAGACTTTCTATGAATTGATTGCGTCATTTGGCCAACTGGATATGAAGTAATTTAGGTTCTTACTCTATAAGTCATTATATGTGTTAAAAATACATCAAAAACAAGTTACTGAAACCAGTTTAGAGATTTGCTATTTCTTTTATCACCAGATGTTATATTATTCAAGCAGCATTCTGGGATGTATGGCATCATTGTTGGGCAAATAAGTGACAATTGCTCCTTTTTATATTTTCTTGTTAGATTAAATTCCTATAGGACTTACACTGTGTCAGTGGTTTACAGCAATTTGATGCCCTTTTACCTCATAATATACCAATATAGTTTACTGTACATGGGCTCCTGTGTGTTTAATAGGCCAATAAACCCTCAGTTGGCAGTTTTTTTACCCTTGAGAATGTCATTTATTTTCATAATAGGCCTGAAGGAACTTACAGTTATACTGTTACTTATGAATCATCCTTTAACATTGCAGCATAATGTTCATTGATTAAACATTAAAACTATAGAGTCTCAGAGGCGACAAATGTCACAAATAAGCAGCCCAATAAAATCTTAAGTATAAATGCAGTGAGTTCAATAAGTTGCCGTGAAAGGTTTGTATAAATAATGAAAAGTTAATTAATTCTTAGGGTGAAGGTTAGTTAACATCTGATTTGAAGAATTTGGCAGCTTTGGTTTACTTTACTGAGCTTCAGTTTTCTGCTCTGGATTGAAGTGATATCCTGCACACACAACTGCTTATACTAAGTCCTGTTAAGTCTTCATCTCTGCTTTCTGTTTGAACCGTGACACTCAACCATTTTAATTTATATGCAAAACCTGCATGGACTTCCCTGAAAAAACATAGGAAGATTAATTTGTACCTTTTCTTTTTTGAAAACAGTTATGTGTAAAAATCCATCTTTTCCCTGCAAAATGCTGTAAAGCAGCTTTAGACCAGATCATCAAGATGAATGGGCCTAATCTTAACAGTGTTTGTGCAAAGTTCTGAATCAACCCACTAATGATTTATTATCTCCACAGGGTTCTGATTAGGCCTTTGCAAAACATGCATTTTTGCTCTAAGTGCCTCAGACCTCAAATTTTCTTCCACTATTCAAGATCTATCGTGTTTGTGCTATATATGAATGTTCTACATTTTTTATGTGGTCTTATAGTAACTCCACACTGCCAGGCCTCTCTTGTAAAAGCGATGATGTATCTCAAGAGATTTCCGGTTAAATAGCGGTTAAATAAAAATACCTTTCCTCCCACTAGGTTGACATTTCCTTCCATACCTCACTGAAACTGCTAAATATTCTCATCCAGTTCATCTCAGGATGAGAGCTCTTCCCCCCCCACGCCTTGCCGGGACGCCTGCTTGGTATGGTCCGCTCCTCCCCCATCCCACGTCTCTGCGATGGTAGTTCCTATTGGGAGAAGGTCAAATGACTCCGCATGTCTGCCTCTGTGTACATTCCCGCGATGGTGCACGCCTGATGAAGAAGCGCTCCTGATACCAAATTGTTTGTCCGAAGATATTTGCGACCACCCGAAGCGGCTCGTCGCGTTATGTCCCTTTGAAAGTAAGTACTGATGTGCCACGGCAGGTTTGTTGTGTCTGAAAACGCTTCACCCGGTTTATATTTTGATACGGCCGGATTAGTCATTTCCTTATAAAGGTTTAATGTTTGTAAAGAGTTGTGTTTCTGTGCGGCCGGTGCAGCTCAGGGGCCCGGGTGGTTTTAAAATAGTTCTTTTTTTGGATGCTGCTTCTTAAGATGCTTTCAGACGGCGCAGGTGTATTTCAGGTGAAGGGTCGCTGTAGGTCTCTCTAAACTCGCCTTTGCGTGCTATCGATGTCGTTTAGTTGAAGTTATACTACTATCAAGAGGTTGCCCCTATCTCTTTTACCTTTAAAATTACAAGTAACACGTGTATCAGCTTTTTCTTTGGCCTCCAGCGCGTTGTAGAAGCTCAGTGAATAAATATCCCAGCAAAAGTGGGTTGGGACTCCCTGTAGGAATATTATAGGCACATTTAGACGCACCAGAGGAGAGTAAAGAGGGAATAAAGTGCAGTGGGGTCACTTTAGAATTTTTATACTATATTATAAAGATACAGTAAAAGAAAGTTATGAAAATACAACATATATGCCAGAAATAACAATACGGCCATTAAAAGAGAATCAGAAGTGGCTTCATTAAACTATAATTTTTAGGTTAAGTGTCTCTTTATAGTGGGAGGATAATTGGATCTTTACTTTCTTTATTGTAAATAGCATCTGAGGACAGAATTTAAGTGGGGGTGTGAAAAGTTCGCTCCTCAGCAACTGGAAAGTTCTGAGGAAGGGAGACTTAATGAAGTGAGTCATCAGAGTCAGCCCAAAACTCCCCCCTGCAGAGTAGCATGTACAGTAGCTAAGCCTATTACACGGTTGCATAATGCAATAAGGTATAGCCTCATGAGGTGCACAATGAGCTGCCTCAGGGGTGAGATGCTGGGGGAGCCTGCATATTGTCCAGACTCCTTAAGCTCTTATTATACATCTTAATGAAACATATCAGTCCAGAGCAGGGTCAGCATGTTCAGGTACTAAATTACTGTCCAGAGACACGCTGGGCTTTGCTGATGCACTCTGTTATTTTGTTCAAGGTCTCTGAGATGTTCAAGGTCGTTTCAGAGCAAAGTGGGATGGAGGAGCTGACCAGTGTTACGAGTCATGCAACTAAAAATGTGTCCAAATGTGACTCATATTGTGATGACGCAGGCTTGTTTTTTTGCCTTTAGTTTTGTATTAGTTAGACATTAGCAGACTTTTTTTTATGATTACCACTAATTAGGGCTGCAACCAACAAATATTTTGATAATGAATTAATCCACTGATCATTTTCTAGATCAATCGATGAATCAGATAAAACAGTAACCAATGTTAAAGTCAGAATTGTACTCAAAATACAAAATGTTATTCTAGATAGACAATGTTAACATAAATAACAGACCAAAATGCTTGCTTAAGAACACATGCCAAAGAAAATTGTCTGCTTTTTACACAAAAAGTACACAGAAAATAAGTATTTTTTTATGTTAGGACTTTAGCTGTAAATAATAATTAATTAAAAATATAAACTCCAAATAAGTGTTAACAGGCTTTGTTACATCAATCAGCTTAAAAACAGGCCAACAGATTCTCTTATTGGACACTATGTTGCCTGCTGCAGAGAACAGACCCTCAGATGGTGCATAAAAAGGACTTGACTAAGGTGGGAAATCTAACTATGTTAGTCTTCACCAATGTAACTGACTTTTTTTCCCAACAAGAGGCTTCTCTCCAAAGTATGTGAGGACTTCATTTCTCACTTGGATGTTGAGATTCTCAGCTTCTTGCCCTCCATTCTCTTCTTCTCTGCTGGTTTAACAATTGAGGAGTGAGTCAAGTAAGCAGACAGGAGTTGAAGCTGTATTGGTTGAGGTGGCACTGGTTTGGTCATAGAGACTGACTTCTCCCTCCTCATGAAGACTGTGTCTCAT
>JAPZDY010000025.1:23657313-23674857 GCA_029783645.1 Ctenochaetus hawaiiensis
TCAAGTCTGACTTTTTTTTTCCTCATATATAATCCAGATCTGAACAGCAATAATAATAACAACGATAATAACAGCAATAATCACATGAAATCTGATCTTTAAATCCAGTTTGGGCCACATCTGCATGTGGTTCACTCATACATACTAGAGTTCTTGCAGTGCGACCTCAGTCTGATCAGTCATATCTGAATTTGTATCACTTTTACATCATTCCATCACCTGAACTTAGTGTCTTTCTGCAAGGCTCTTGTCGAGAGGAGCTGATAGAAAAGGGTCAAAGTAGCTCTTGACATTCTGAAATTTTGGAGGAAAACCTTTTCCATAAAGCCATTTCTGTCACAATCACATCACTTCTGGCTCAGACTCAGCATCAACACACACCTCTGTAGGAAGAGAGCAGCTACTGCTCTGCAAAAAGCCAGAATTAAAATTTTGCTCTAATTCTTCTTCATATCATCTTCTCGCAAATTTGCTGTCTTCCACTGCATGTCAACCTATGACAGTGACTTCAGCCGCCTCTGACAGCATGCAGCCTATGACACTGATGTTTTAGCGCAGGTCAGTTTAGAACTGCAACCTGCTCCGACTGGCATCTGATATTGAACATTTTGTTTGTAATGTGAACAGCCACACAGAAAATCTGATCTAAGCAAGAAATCAGAGCTAATCCCATGCTAATTTACAATTTCATCAAACTACATATTTTCATTGTTGTTGATACAGAGATCAGTAAAAAATAAATATCATTTTAAGAAGAAAAGGGTTACTTCTAAGAGAGAAGATAAGATCTTAGGTTGTGATTCAGAAAATTTCTGTTCATTAGCAAAAAAGTTTTTATAAATAATAGAGAATTTATTTTTGAAGCGTTAAATCCTCGAGATTCTTATTGTTTTTTCCAAAATGTTTCTGCATTTCCCCAATGACTCTTTGTGTTATAGTTATAGCAATGTAAACTGTGGGTAATTCCCTCAGGCGAAGTCTGCAGAAATGCGGATTTACAGAAAGAGCTTTAAATATCTGTGAAATGGCCCTCGTCCACTTGATGATTTGACGGTGGTATGGCCCTAAGCTCTTGTGGACTCTGCGGGAACGCGCCTCAGAGTCTTAAAGTCCGTGAGAGTGCACATTGGGATTTGGCCAATGACTACACTCATGGCCAAAGTAGGTTTATGATGCCAGCCCAGGGGCACTGAGTTACTGTAATTAGTCACCTGCAGGGAACCTGCAGGATACAGATTAGAACAGATACAAACTCCCAGATGACCTCACAGGCGCCATTAAACCGTTCATAATCATGTGTGCAAAGCTCTGATTTTAAAAATGTTTATTTATCCATGCAGAAGAAGCAGCAGGCACACCTCACCGATTTGAATTGAGATATGAATCAGAGAAATGCCTGATTATTACGGAAGCCCATCCCATACATGGGAAGGTTGGAAGGGAACTTCTGTGCCCTGTGTTATCCAACCTTATATGTATTAAAAATGAAAATGGAGTTTTACAACAGAGAGATTTGTAATGATATTTGCCTTAATTTTCACCTCCAAAAAGGTAAAAACTGTAAGCTGTAAAATCCAAAGCTACAAAAACTAAACTGCCTCAACTGAACAGGTTATTCCCTTAATGCTCCTGACTGTAGGCATTTTTTCTAGCAACTTTTTTACAGGTGTTTCAAGGTTTGTTCAGTGTTTATTTTGGTCATTTCTTCAAGCAAAGGGGTTTCATACATGGTTTCTTCTTTATGAACTAGTGTGGGTGGTTAAGGATTCTGTTCAGCACCTACAGGAATGTTGTTTCCATGTTCTCATCTATTTGACTGCAACTATTTATTCCAACCTGTCCTCCTCTTTCATATTCTAATCTAGATGCCATCTGCATGGTTACACCCTCTAGAGGTACAACACTATAATTATGTTTCAGCTCTCAGAACATTTTTGTCAACATACAGCTTTAAATTATGCAGGACTCATTTAGCTACAGTTGAAACAACACAGCCTCAGTTTGACCCCAGGTTTCTAGGTAAAGTCAGTCAGCATCATCCTCCGGGGCTGTGGGATTGTTTGCTTGGATGACTGTCACAAGTGTAATTTGGTTTCTGTCCTTGGTCGCCATCAATTGAAAACATTTCCTCTCAGCTGTTTTTGGAGGCTGTCGGGAACAGGAACAGGAAATAACTGTCATGCCAGCAGCGGCTAAGACGGAGATCTTGGAGAGGCAGTGGAAGGTGTCACAACTGGACCAGTAATTGCTCTCAGTGGGAGTTGTAATGAAATTACCACAACATGAGCTGGACTCATTAGTGGCAAAACGATAGACCTAGAGAGGGCTTTTTTTTCCACCAGATCTTTCCACGGCTTCTCCACATTAAATGATGTCTGAAATCTGAAACCACAATCTAGAATCTGGGTTGATGTGAAGTGTAGCTTGACTGGGATGTGCTGTTAATGTAGGCTGTGGGATTCCCCGTCATAGCGCTTCATCGTGGCTAGATGCCTTTCTGTGGTGGCTGAGAGCTGCTGCTTCTTCTGCATCACTGGATGTTTCGTCAAAAACAGTTCAAACAATGAAGAAAGTTAACACTTCTCTTATGTTATGGCACATGCTCTGTCCCTGACATGAGCAGCGTGTCCTTGTTATAGTCTTGTACCTGCAACTCCGCCCTTATCTGTACAGCAATCAATATGCCACATCCTCATCATGGTAGTTAAGCTTATAATGACACGTAATTACAGTCTTAACAAAATATCTGATCTGACATTGACCCCACCCCCCAACACACACACACACACACACACACACACACACACACACACACACACACTTATCCTGACCTTCATAAGGAGTAATTGGATATCTGACTGTCTGTACCTCAGAGCTGTTGATCGACATCAAGGGGCCTTGCACTTGATTACTTATGTATGCGGAGGGAAGAGAATGGTGTCTGGGGAGAAGAGTGCATGCTGGGAAGTGTTAGCCCCCCTGCAAAGGCCTGCCGATCCAATCATGAGGAAACAGGCTGCCATCCCACACAGCAACTTCTCCTTGGTGCGACCTTGAAAGGTGTTGCAACAGTGTGGCTGTGACTTTAAGACACACATTCAAAGATGTTCTTCATCTTGCAGTTTGAGGACTTTGTAATGTAATATACATTAGCTTGGGCTGTATGTGATTGATTTAGTTGAATACTAAGTGAGTTCTTGCATTCAATTATCCTGTTACTGGGCTGCAGGAAAAAAAAAGCGTTTCTGAGAGGCTGGCAGGTGTCAATTGTAATCAAATAAGAGGTCAACTCGATGACCCTGATAAGCAGTTTAGCCGTCTTTGTAAAAGCTGAACACAAAGTGGACTGCAGATAATAGTTGCAACAGTACGTCTCGTGTTTTGGGGCTAATCAATCAAAGATTCGTTTATAGTCTCGGGATGTGAGACCAAGTATCATGTTAGATTTGGATTTCATTATTTCATGACATAGCATAAGTGTTGTCTTTATAGCAAGATGATAAAATATCTAAACATGGTACTGTTCTAGCTTTGAAATTTACTTTCACCTACACAGTCATTATATCCACATTGCTGCTAATTATTTATGGAAAATCCAGGTCAAAGAAGTGTGTGAAGCACTGTCCTCGTAGCATTTGTAGCTTCCTTGCAGCAACATTCATATGAAGCATTGCAGTCCACTAAAGCTTATTGATTTTGCTGATATTGAGCTTCAGGTGATTGTTCCTGCATGTGATGAAGCAACGAAGTGACCTTATTGATAGCAGACAGTAGAGAGATGTATGGAAACAAAGGAAAGAGAAATGGCGAACGACATACAATAAAGGTTTTCTGCTGGAATAGATGTTTACAACATAAGGAATGTTGAGGTAAATGATCAGCACTTTAATATCCAGTTTCCACAGACACCCTTAACTCTACAACATTGTACACATTAATGTATAATACATTATTATTATACAAGATATTGGATTCTGATCAACACTTGACCAACCTCAAAGTACATAAAAACATTTACTAACACAAAGTTGATATGATATCAGTCAAGCCACTGTCTGAGCAGCATTGTTGTGGGTTTTTGTAAAAAAAAAAAAAAAAAAAGGTAATCTATCTGAAAACATTTACAGTAGTCATGCAGTTTTGCTGTCGGTCACTTAAAGAACGTGTACTCCACTTAAGACTCTCCATTCAGGTTTGATATTCAACATTTAAAAAGTGGAATCCAATATAAAACAAGCTCAGGCAGACATTTGTACGCAAGACTGAGAAAATTAATATGTAATGCAGCTACATGATGTGTTGTTGTTGTGTAGTCAGTCCTAAAGAAATCCTGTATTAACAACTCTTTCTGAGGATTACTGTCTTGATCTACATTAAAAACACGTATAGTATATATTCTGTACAGCATACAGTAGGTATACGCAGATATTTTGTGGGTTAGACACATTCTATTGGACAAAGACAGACAAACTGTAGTAAACTCTAAAAACTGAACATTAAAATGCTCTTACAGGTGACTTCATAAATGCATACAGGCCTGGAATAGGCTGTGTATGCTGCTGTAGCCTGAGGCCTAAGCAGTTGTATTCCTGAGAACACACCCAGAGAGGGTGAGAGGCGCCTGCAACAATGTGGATATAATCAGTCTCATGGCTAAAGTTGTCCAAGTTAGTTTGTCCCTCAACTACTTAGTTTGACAATGCAGACAACAGCAGCATTCTGATCAGGCAGCATTTGATGCAGCAGGTCCTGGACATAGGAAGCGACAGCATCAGTTACAGAGCCAAAGAACTGCTAAACTCTGCAGGAAAGTGATGAGGAGGGGGCTTTCTGCTGACACAGGAAAGAGGGAGGTATCATGTCAAGAGACCCATTAATTCTACTGTAAGACTGAATAAATATGCAGGAAAAGGTTTTGCATGTGTCAGTGTTGCTGCACCACAGCATATACTGTGAAGACATGAAGACTTAATTCCATTATTGTCTTTTGATTGACTTGATATTAAACGTGTTGTTAAATTCATCTGTCACATGAATTTAACTTCTTATTGATTGAAGGAAGTTGATTTGACTGACTCAACCATTGATTTTCACATGCTATTTAAAGAGAGTTTTGTGTGGAAGTAAACAGAATGTTGGCTGATAATCAGTGGATAGAGATCAAATCTGACATGCAGATCTCCAGCCGCTGGACTGAGCAGCATCCCAGTTGATTATTTGTGTGGATGAGCTGACGCCTTTTTGGTGTACATGGTGATTTTAAGCTTACAGATAACTGCGGGTTGTCAGAGGCATCAAAATCCTTGTCTCCTCTTATGATCACCAGGATAAACACAACTGCCATGACAACAGCAGATGAATGTTGTGGCTGTCTAAAACACATGTCCTTGGTCTGTTTCAAGTGCACTCTAGCAACTATGATGGCAGATGGCATCCTCCTGCTTTAATTAGACTGAAGTTCAGCTTTGTTTCTTTCTTCTCTGATGAAAAATGGTTGCAAAGAAACAGCCTTGGCCTTTTCCAGTCTCTAATTTTTGGAAATGCTGACCTCCTGTCGTGTAGCCTATTTATCGAATGTGTGGGGTTAGAATTGTGTGTGTGTGGTGGTGGTGGGGGATTGGGGGGGTGGGGGGCGCGTAGGTCATTTAAATAGTTGTGTCATGCTTACAGGGAAAACAGCAAGAGCTCACCACCACTCTCAAACCTGGGCAGACATGAGTGATTCAAAAGAGCTCTCAAAGCACGAAAAAGCATTTACAGCAACATTTATCGCTTCACAAGCAACAGACCATTTGCACTTTTGCACTTCCTTAACTTGCTGCGAATTGCATTCATTGCCGATTACCATAAATTTAAACGAAGTACATGCATCAACACTGACTCAGTAGCCACCTATTTAACACTGCACACTTTTAGCATTGTCAGACTCAGTTTTAAAAAACAATAAAAATCAAAACATAAGAATTCTTTATTCCTTACTTTTTTCTTTTTGAAAACCTGGTACCTACATTACCTTTAATGCAACTTGACTGCAGACAGTTAGAGATTTGATCGAGATGCTAGTTACCATTAATGAAGGCTGGGACACAACCCTCAATTAGAGATGAGAAGCAGGCTAAAGAGGTTTGATAAGCTTCCATCTTTTAAATGCCCCACCCCCAGATTTTTGCACTCTAAGACCTTCAAACAGACTTTAATGTGTAAATCCCTGCACTTCCCCTTTAAAGCTTTAAATCAATGAGAACACGAAAAAAATTTAACATTAACGTGTCATCACCTTATAAAGGTTTAATGACGAGCATGCTGGCAAACATTTACACATCCAGAAGACAAGGACAATGTTAACAATCTCTAAAGCTGCATTTATAGCTACCTGATGAATTTAAGCTAATTTAGCTTCTATTTTAAACTATGTTCACCAGCTAGTTGCTAACTCTGACTTTTCTGTGCTCATTTGCTAGTGTTGCAGGTTTATGAGACCCTTTTCCCCCCCAAAAAAACACCTGCCTGTCACAGCTGTAAAGGGTTAGTCATGGCATTATTTTACTTTTTTTTTGTATTTTATTTTTGGCCGCACAACCACAACAGTTAGCTAAGACATAAGTGTTTTGTATCTCAAAGGGTAACAGCTTAGGTGAGCATGACACTACAAGCAACTTTTACATTACAAATTTATGAGAAGTAAAAAATTAAGCACTGCTATGAATGATAGCATTTGAATGTTTTACATGTGAATGCAGACATAATATGTTTTGTTTTTTTCTTTATAACTCAAATGTTATGTGTGTGTTCCATCAAGCCTAGAGATGTCAAGCTAAGGCCCCTGAGATTCAGCAAGTCACTTCTCTGTTTTATAGCTCTCTTTTACTGTTGTTTTCTGTCAACTCTTTCAACATGCCAGGTACACATAGAAAGTATATTATAAGGCAGATTCCAGTTAATGTTTACAGCATCTGTATTAAAGGCTGTTCTCAGTACACCCAGTGCATGTTTGTTTTTCTGGTACTGTCTTATCATAGTGAGTGGGTGGGAATGGGGTGTAGCTACGCCAAAAGAAGGCACCTAACCTCATAAACAATAACATTAACATGTAGAAACACAAAAAAATGCATAAAGGTCATTGTTTTTTATAGTGTATCATAAATGTTTTCTCTTTGAGGCAGATAGTGTGTTGTTTGTCCCAACCTCCTCCTCCTCCTCCAAGAGTTTCCCACACCAGCACTTGTCACTCATTTTGATGAGCTGTCTGCTACAACCTAGAGCTGTCCACCTCTAGCTGTAGGCTATAAATCTGCAAGAAAAAAAGAAACAACACAAACGCTCAGTGTTTTTGCACAGGTCTTGTCCCCTGGTCACATGTTCCTTACTGCTTTCTCCTGTTTCTGTGACCTTTCTGTTCTTGACAGCTGCACGACAACAGTAAACACCATACACCCCTGGCGCAGGATTTATGCATGTACACACGTGACTTGTCGTATAAAACAGTTATTTTAATGTGGAAATTGCTGTACGCCCTAGCTTTAAGAAAATGAACACACATTTTTTTTATTTTACACATGCAGCTGAACTGAGGCCCCTCGATAAGCGTATGTCAGGGGTGCAGAAAAAAGAAACGGCTATACGTATCCTCAGGAGCCTTAATCAGTCGAAATGTATTGCCTCACATATCAGATCAATGTACAGAGGTTGAATGTCACCTAGTGAAATTGGTGAAAGTGAGCCTGCTGGCCATGGGCACCAGCTAATGAAATTTTGATGCAGCTTTATTTAGAACTATATTTTTACAGGATTACGTTCCAGGCTCCGTTTCCAACTTCAAAGGGGAGCTTTCACCACTGCTGGGGGTAGCAAGCCTAGCTGCTCCACTCCCTCGAATAGGAAGGTTCCTAACAATTTTGTGCTTGGTTTTTTATTTCCCCACTTCTTCCATCATTTCGGCTTTCAAGTGATCAGTCCTAATCTGACTCACTTTATTTTTCATCCTTTTCCCACTTCACTCTGTTAATCCATGAAGCGAGATATGCAGCGGGTTTGTGTGTGGCTCTCGATTAGATTAGATTAGTGCTTTCATCACTTGTGGCCAAATGAGAGAGAGAATGACGAGGGTGGAGCTGGTGGTGGTGGGGGTCGTTATTACAACTAGAAGGTTCTGAAGTGGTAAAAGCTTTACCCCAGAATAAATGCTTGAGGGGCGGTTCATGTTTAAACATGTTTATATTAATGCTGCTCATATGCATTCATATTACATAGTTTATGTGAATGCATTTCCCTGGTTGTGTGTTGCATTTTTCTCAATTTGATGTAGCGCTGCATGACTATTAGCATTAAGATCACAATCTTGATTCAGGCCTCTCAGCAATCTCATTTTTGTTAGATTTCTGCTGTGTTTGCTTTTGTGGGAAGATTGATGGTATCAAACCAATCACTCCCAATAACTCTGTGAGCTGCATCAACAATGGACAAGTGTTTGTTTTCCCATGTGAACTGTGCACAGAAAGGTGGGGGGGCAGTATATTTATGTAAGTAAATCTTAACCAGAGTGAGAAATGAAGGAGGAAAATGCTTCTACAGAACAATGAAAATGTGGTGAGTTGCAGAAAGTGAGCGATGGTGAGGAAGAGCAATAAATGTATCCATCCCCAGTTCTGCCTAATAAATTTTTATTGACAGTTTAAATTTATGCAGTCTGCTGAGTGGAACCACATTCATCAATGATGACAGTCAAAAGCACACAAATTACTACAAAAACACGAATTTCCTCAGCGTTTCCTTGTGTTGTGCAACCTGCTTATGTCTAAAACCCCGATACCACAAAACATTGGACATGTATAAAATGCATCTATAAACAAAATGCACTCACCTGCACACCAACTGCATTGAACAACACTGGTTTTACTGTGATCCTGAGCCCATATAGTAACATCTTTCATGCAGTTATTAATTCACAAAGTAGTGAGCCGTGCCCCAGCTCTCCTGTGAATGACTGCTCCTTTCAGTGGTGCCTCATGACACTGTAACCTGTAACCATAAAACCTGTTTACCTGTTGAATCTTCAAAACAGATGTTTTGGGTTTTTTTTGTTTTTTAGTATTTTACAGATTTCTTTTTTCTTTCTTTCTTTTTTGCCACAACTTGCTGGTATCCAAGTTCAGAAAAAAAGCATATGTTTACAAAAATTAGCGAAATAATGAGGAAAATATATAAAACATAACATTTTTTTACTTTTTAATTGAGTGTATGTGAAAAGTGTTTAGCAAATTAGCATATTCTATTTTATTTATGTTTTAAATAGCCCTAAATATTTCCTTAAAATTACAGTTGTTTACCCTAACATTAGTCATCAAGCATCATTTTGAGCCCATGGCAAATTTTTGGTCAAGTCAGCTGTGGAATCATTGCTGTGTCGGTCAGGCTACAAGTGAACTGTGTACTGATTACTGCTCTTTTAATTAAAAAATAATATTTAATTAAAATTTAAGAACATATGAGACCTTTTCCAGCCTGTCAACAAAGAAAGCTTTCCAACCATGTCTTTCAGTCCTCTATCTCTCGTGATTGATAGAACAGATTCGCCTATTTTAATAAATACAGCTGTCTACACAACCTACCCGACAGCTCACATTTCACTTGTATTAAGCATGCATGGACACAACACAGAGTGTATTTTGCTGCAATTATAAAACAAGTCTGTCTTTAGTTTTCTGTTTGTCAAGTCACCTGCCAAAATAGACTCAACACTGCGATATGAATGCATCCCGTGCAGACACTGACAGAACACAGAAGCTGCTGTTGCTGCTAACATGCTGCTTTGTCTATGCAGGCTGCATTTTAATGTTCAACATAGCAATCAAATTTAAGAAGATTTAAAAAGAAAAATAAGCAGTGTCTCCTTTTAAAAATCATTTGTTACTGAAAGGCAGCATTGATTTATTCATTATTAATTCCTATTTAATATGTTTTAAAATAATGAAACAAAAATGCCCTTTATTATTTCCTATATGGCCCAAAGTGATGTGTCCAGATTACTTATTTTATTCAAACAGGAGTCCAAAACCTGACGATTTTTCAGTTTCTGTTCACCAGACGTGAAAAAAAAAGTATGAGCTGTATATCTAATGTTTGTAATTGTTTTTTTTTTAATTTCTTAAAATAGTTACAGCATAATTATATTATTCCCTTTGACCATCATAAAGATACTCCTGCGCATAGGTTAGAAAGCATATTAAATCATAAACTCCAGGTATGCAGGCCTGCCATATGATGAATATCTATGATGCATTCGAGTACAGTCAACCTTCCCCTTTGGCCTCCTCCCTCCTGGTTACAACCTCTCTATCCAACTAATTCTGTATATTTTTAGGTCTCTGCCCCTCTCTCTGTTCTTTTCTTTCTTTCCCTCTTCCTCCTTACTCCTGTTGGATGGATGGTTTGCAGCCCAGTTAGGTGCGGCAGCTGGTGCCCCAGGAGACCACCGACCTGGGGTGAACACCGCAGAGGATCCGAATTATCGTTTTATTTCATTACTCACATTGAAACACAGGCAGTTCTCAATGTCGTCCAGAGGGTAAATGCTGTGCTACCAGGGACGAACAACAAAAACATCAACAGCAGCATCACAACACAGGAAGACCTAGCAGTTTTACATCTCCAGCACTCCTGCAGAGCTACTGTTTATTTAAATTATTCTATTTATCTTACACTAAAATAGTTATTTGTAATGCTAACAACATCTCTTCTTCCTCATGTTGTCTTGTCCACTCTTTATCTCTGAGGGTGCAGTATTATGTCATCCGAACAGATTGGGCCAGCAGTAGTCAGAGAGCAGCAGAGAGAGCACCTCTGGGTGGTTGGATGTGTTTGTTCAGCATGATAATTCACTGCAGGAGTGTGCCAGAGGACAAGAAAAAAAAAATGCCACCATTTCAAAGATAGTCTGCATCTGTAACTGTGCAGTCTTTTTTTTGTCCAGGCTTTCATCCTAGTTGCTCAAATTATTCCATATCTTACATAAGGACAGATTAAGCCAAAATAAATAAATATATACAAAAAGAAAACAGAGAGTCCAGACAAAACGGCTTCAAACAGCCGGCAATTAGGAGTCAGATATGCGGCATGTACGGCTATCTCCCACTGCCACTGCATCTATCTCAGTTTGCTGACTGCTGTGACATTTTTTTGATCGTGAAAAAGTGCAGCGACTGAATTTATTGTTGCAGGGCCTCTGCTTTTTTGATGAATGCACTCTGAGCTCATCCTTATCTGGCAGGAAGCATTAAAACATATATCAAACCATTTGTTTTTCTGCGATTTCAGAAAAGTAACTGACTAACAGTGGCACAAAGGACAGCAATGTGGGTTATGGGGACCAAAATCAAAGCGTCTCACACATGCTTTCACTGGACAGAGACATAATAAAACATGAAAAACTTTATATTCTATATACATTTTATAATATATGCCCCTTTTATGTGCCCGCCAGTCCTTTTATTCATCAAATACAAGCATTAATAAAATAAATGTTACATATACAGTGTATAATGCATATGTAATAGCCATAAATTTTCATCTTTTTGATATATGTAAAACTACTGGTAACGCTTTGAATATACGCACATTTACTGTGCTGTACATGATCTGTACAGACAATGCCCATAGACCTCATGTCACATTAGCTCTGTCATTAAGGATCATTAAAGACTAATTTGCTGCCTCGCTCTTTTTTTGATGTGCGGCTTTTTTACTGTACGGTCAAACTAATAATTAACTGAAAGGGGTTTTTTTTTCCGAATGACATGATGAGCTTGTTTTCTCAGACAGTTGATAAAGGTGATTTTTTGTTGTTGTTGTTGTTTTGCTTTTTTAATTCTGAAATAATCTCAGAAAAAAGAGAGATGTTTACACAGTTGTTTAATGTACTTCATTACTGTGCCTCATTTTTTTCCAGAAATGACAAATTATCTGACAAACCATAACCTTTGTTTTCACATTGGCATTTCTGTAAAATCCTGGCATCAGCAAACTGTGCTGTTTAATTTATTTCAGTAGTGAAAGTAATGCAGTGCATGATTGTGAATTACTGTAGTATTAGAAATTGAATTTTACAGCATTTATATTTAAGTCAGTTCACAGCGTGAAGGCTTTTTTTCCCTTAAGTTTATGTTGAATAAAATTAGAATGGAGTTTGGCAGGCGCAGCCTTGTGTTTACGAGCCAATGGCAGCCTTATGCATGTGTGGATGATAGAAAGGTAAGCTTATTTGGACATTTTGCAAGTGAATTTTGTTGTGAATCTAAAAAATGGGTGAAATACTCTCACAACAGGAAGTGACCTCCAGAAGAGGACATGGACAGTACAGTATTCTGACTTGTAATGCTTAAGTCCATTGTCCTTGATTGAGCCTTATTAAATGCTTATGAGTGTAAGTCATTCGAGTCTTTTCCAACATTCTTCATTGTCCTCATCAATCATCCCACATTTTTTTCCACAGTGTTTAACATTGATTTATAGGACATTTATGTCACCATTGTTGGTCACATGATCAGAGCTCAGTTTGTAGGTTCAACCACTTTGATCTGATTGGATGTACAACCTACAGTGGTTTTCCAGCAGACCTTCAAATGGGCCTGACTTTACAGGTCTCTGTAATAGATGAGGAGGAGGTTTAGTGGTCTCGGAGCACTATTAAAAACCAGAAGCCACAAGCTTTTTGTCAATGAGAGGTAACCCAGTGTGACATCCACTCTGATTTATGACTTTAAAACAGATGGCATAGTAAATTTTCCATGCCATTACTCAAGC
Organism: Ctenochaetus hawaiiensis; assembly: GCA_029783645.1. Lineage (NCBI taxonomy): Eukaryota > Metazoa > Chordata > Actinopteri > Acanthuriformes > Acanthuridae > Ctenochaetus > Ctenochaetus hawaiiensis. The sequence goes on from JAPZDY010000025.1 coordinate 23,670,112, forward strand.
TAATATCTTAAAAGGCTAAAAACACTACAATACTGAGAGCCATTGCTTGGGAGCATCATTTTTGACCCCACACATGTCCAAACAAATGGAAATGAGTTGAAACCTCAACAAAAAAAGCATCACCTTTTAAGATGACTCATTGCAGTCATGGCAGCCCCAAACTGATCTTTAGCTGACTACATTTGTTTGGGAATTAAATACAAGGCTGTCAGGAATATCCAAAGAGCTTCTCAGATTCAGTCTCCTTGATTTTAAAAGCCCCGAGGCACCTACCACAAACACCCTCTTCCCCAGTTTAAAGTGTAATAGTTTGACATAAAGGAAAGAGTGGTGAAGAAATCAGAGCATTGAGACATTTTCATGGTGAGCCTGGGTATTACAGCAGAGGAAGGAAGGTGCCAGTTCTACTCATTTTACACAGGGTTCACAGGAAGGCTAAGGTAGCCGTGTCAACGACACGCCAGTGTTCATCAGCCTCCTACACCAAGCTGCCTGCTCGCTCCACTTACTCCACTGTGTAGACTGCTTTTCTCTGTCCCTCCTCAAGCCCTGAAGTAGTGCAACTAAAGTGGCCTGGAAGGCTGTAGAAATTGGACCATATGCTCTAGTTTGGTTAAATTTTCTCCTATTGCCCAGAGAAAGAACTTAAGCGAGACACTCCGGTTTGAATCAACAGTAGCAGGTTCTTATTAATGTAACGCAAATACAAGGCATACCTTAGGTAAATTTAAAGGTATTCTTGATCTATGTGGAGTACATGCATGGCTTTGGACTCCTCTAAAACTAAATTTTCTTTCAAGACAGGCAGCATTGCCATAAGTAGTTCTGGCTCTGAGGAATAAAAGTCTGATCATATCATTTTTTTTCACTTGTTTATTTACAAATGACTATAAATGGGGTATGGATGGGTTATTACCTAAAAACACAATGGTACCAAAGCATGAAGCCATAACTAGGCAAAAATAAATAAAATTTGATACCCTGTAAAATTAATAATTTACAGGTATGTTTTACCAAGAAAAGACTTCCAGCCACATCCACATTTTGGACATCTATATTATATTAAAGGCATTCTTATTCATTTTAAGGTAATTGTGATTTATTTAGATGACAATATTAAAAAGCCTGTTTTTAACCCTTTTCTCTCCTTAAAGCTTAAAAAAACCTTGTAGGAGGGATTTCCTCAGTTTCTGTTCAATTTTCACTAGCTGTACATACATAAGTTCATCAGCCCTTTCTTGACATGAAAAAGAGGGACAGGCCCATCCTTTCAGAGTGGAGTGTTGTTGACTATTATAGGGTGTGTAGAGGACACAAAAGGTCCCGCTAGATTAAATGACGGGTCAATCAAGGTCATAGAAATCAGCAGTCATCTTAGGATCATATTGCAGCCAAAAAGTGAATTGAAAACAAAAATGCAATGGAGAACAATGAGAGATCCTCAGCAACAACACTGAGGACAAGTGTGTATGAGACCGTGTAGTGTTACATTTGTATTCACTGTAAAGTGCAGTTCTTGTCCTTTTAAGAGAAACATTAAAAACACGAATCATGCAAAAGGTCAGTGGGCTTGCTATCAGATTAACAAGCCCAAAAAAGTATTCTGTACAACTTTCTAAGAGGAGATATTTTTTTAATCATGCTTAGTTTACACCTTTATATGAAAGAACAAGAAAGTAGACTGCACTTTTGAAAAAAATAATCAGTAATTTGGAAACTTTATAGCTTGAAAACTAAGAGTCAGATGTGAAGGTACCACTTTAAATTCTGTCCAGTATGAGCCATAGCTGGCCAGCAGCAACTTTGGTTAGCACAGCACAACCTGCTCCAACAAGTATCACAAAGTCCTGTCATCACTGTGGGATTTCCAGAAACAGTCTCACAGGTAACCCTTTGTAAAACCACAAAGTATCAATTTTACTCTTTGTTTTTTTGTATAGATATATTAAGAATTTATAAAAGTTGAAGTTTTTTTTTTATATACAAGTGAGCTTCAGAAGTGTTGGTAGTTTGATTTTGTCACCTTTTGATAGAGCAAGGCCAGCTGTCCCCTTGGCTTACTAGCTGCTAGCAGTTACATACTCACCCTGTGGCCACAAGAGTTGAATCTGTCCTCTCATATAACTCGAGCAAACAATATTTCAAATAGTGTCATAAAAGTCCTTTATAATTTCAGTATTCTCAAACAAAGGTTAAGATGCATCGTCCGCTGACATCCAAAACAACAAGCAGATTATCAATTAATCGGCATAACCAGCATAAAAATGTCGTGGTGCTTTTTTGTTTTATGCACCTAATAGTTATGAAAACATTTTTGCCCCTAAAAACTTGCACACAGTCATTCACACACACATATAGATTTATAGTCATGTTATTTTTAAGTTCCAGTGGAGCATCTCTAAATGATTTCTGACAAACCTACCCAGTGTTACAGAGGAATCTTAAAATAAACTGCCCTTTTCCCTCCATCTCCTCTTGACTGCTGCTGAATTCAAATCACATCTCTCCCCCCCCCTTCCTGAGCTCTGTTGCCTAAGGTTTGGCCTGTGACTCATCATAAAAGAGAGTTAGATAATGTGGTGCCACCCTGAACACACGCACACACTGCATACGTAAAGAAATACCATATAAGAGCAAAGATATATGGTTGAGTTCAATAACTGAGCACTCAGTGAACATCATATGAATGCACATGAGGTGAGCCTGTTGTACAGCAGAATCATACTAATGAGGCACTGTGCTCAGGGAGATCAGGAATAGATGATGGCAGGAATGGTATGGAAAATAACTGAAGACAGCAAGCGCTCGCGGCAGGTTTATCAGAGTTTTTCATAGCTGATATACAGAATAACAATATGTTTTACTTTTAGCGTTTCAGTGACTTCTATAGTAGAAACTAAGTCAGAAAATAATCCTCAATTATTTACTAAAATTATATTCACAATTGCTTTTCATATAATGAAGGTTAATAATCCATGTGTCAAGTTAATAAATTATAACTGTAATTTATTAATAACACAATTAATTATTCATTTCTTCTCTCTTAATTGCCTATGTTCAACAGAACAAGGACAGTATAATAATGAAAGTCATTATCAATTTTGTACTTTATAAAACAAGTACAAAAAAACAAAAATCCAAACGAAAAACAGCAGCTTGTGTTGAAGAAGATAAAGTAGTAAAGCTTATATGGCAGGATACATCCAGTCCGTGAAATTATATTCATGAAGGAAATGTTGTTCTGCATTTACATATGAATAAGAGGACTGATGAATTGAAAGACAAATTATAGTTTGTGTCATTAATATCACTAATTCTGAACTGTCTCACTTGTCTTTCCTCTAAATGCACCATTAGTTTGATGGAGTTATTTTGGGTAGTTGTCTGCATTCAGTAGGTAATACATGCTCTTCAGTTGATGTCATTTAGTGCATAGTGCAAACTATTCTGTGGTGCATTGTGAATAACTATGACATAGCTTTAATAAAACATGTCACAGGAGAGGTGCTTCTATATTTCCCAGTTGTCAAAGCAAATCTTCAGATTGTCAAGCTGTATTGCTGTAAAATAAAACTGCTCTCTAGATCTGTAGGTGGCAGAAGAGTATGAGAGTGAGAGTGAAGAACATTTGACTTTTATCATCTCAAGACTTAAAAAAACGTACCTGCTTTATTGCAGCTCAAAGCTTTTTTTTCTCCCATTTCAGAATTTTTTGCTTTGTAATGGCACCATCTTTTAACCTCATAATCCTGTTCTGTCTATAGCTGGTTATTACAGTCATATGTGTTTGATGGTATAAGTGTATGTGTCCCTGCTCCACATCTCAGCAACATCTACGTCTCACTCTTAAATCTCATTCTAATCAAATGTAATTCACTTTCCCGACCTGTGAGCTATGAACTCTCTGCAGTATGCTTGCAGCTTGTGATGTGTTTACAGTCTTACGCTACTGATTAAGTGCTGGGAAGGTTGTTCTCCACCAGCCGCAGCAAAATTAAAATGGGGGCGTGAGAGAGAGCCTGTCATCACCAGCTTTAGCACTTCACACAAGAGAGAAGATGTGCCACAGAGTCAGCAGCAACTCGCACACCTTTTATGATTACAGCAATTTAGCACCGCCACTTTAAAATAGCTGACTTAGAAGAAACAGGATTTTCCCATTAACTGTGGAAACTCTTCATAATGATTTTATAACCACAGTAACAGTTTACAGATGACTCTTGGTGAAACCTCTCTCTCAAACAGTTGACTAGTCATAGCTTAGAAACTATAACTATGCACACAAGGCCAAGGAAGGTGGTGTCCATTTTTTGCACTTCCAATCAAAAAGGCAAATGTGTGAGAAATAGAGTGGGTGATATGTTTGTGAGCTTCAACATATGCTATGACCAAATAGCTGCGGTACAAGAACAGTTTTGTTTTATTTTGTCCTACATGGACCATTAGGTGTGTATCCTGATGTTTGACCTCTAACATGTTAGCTTAGCCTCAGTCTTTTAGCGTCGTATCATGTAGAATAACTAGCCATTAACTGCATATTGAAGATCCTTTTACATGATTCTCATTTTAAAGATAGGACAGCCAGATATAAAAAAAATTACAGTGACCAGTAGCTAGGCCTGCACGATTAATCGTTTTAGAACCTCGATGTCGATTCACCCCTACATGTGATTTCATTTCTAAATTATGTCGATTTTTTTTTTTCCAAGAGCCGGCGGCATGTGTCAGAGTTGTAAACAAGCGCTC
>JAPZDY010000025.1:23687197-23698166 GCA_029783645.1 Ctenochaetus hawaiiensis
AAGATAAGGTCAATTCTTTTCAATAAACCTTTTAAGAACTTTTTTTTTTGTAATTGAAGCCCACTTTCCAAATATTTCCTCAAAATTGTACAGTAAAATATCTCAATTACAAATCTCTTTCTCTCTCTTAATCCCCCCCCCCACACACACACACACATATACACACAAACACTCGCCGATGGCTTGCAATCTCTTGCTCAGTCAGAGCAAATAAGAGCAGAGACAGAGTGACTCATCACCAGATGGCTGAGTGTGGCACATCTCCGCCACCAGGAGCCCTTATGCTTTTACCACCTGGAACGGACCCAAGTGACGTGGCCTTGGAGCTCGGCCACCCGGGATACACAGCGAGGACCAGGCAGCACACGGCACATAACACACCATCAACATCAAGCCTGGATCCTTTCCTCTTTTTTTTTTTCCTTTGGTACTTCTGCGTTACCAGCCTGCTGTCTATGTCTTGCTTGCTTTGACAGCTCCCCCCCATCCTCTCCCACTCCGTCCTGTCCATCTCAATCTTTTCCTCTGTCATCCCGTCTATTGTACCTCCACACGTACACACACTCCCTCCCCCTCCTCCCACTCCTCAGGTCTTGGCTCAGGCAACAGTAACAGGCTGAAATTGGCTTGGCCGGCTCAGGCCTGCCACTCCCTCCCCTTCCCCTCCTCATTCTGTCTGTGCGTCCCTGTTTGTCTGGGTTATATTGGGTAAATAAGTTAGCACAGTGGCCCACTCTCCTAATGAGGACAAGGTCACATGACAGGCCTTTTCCTATGCTTAAGTTAAGCAGTTTGAGGGATCGATTCCATTATCTCCTCAGCACAAGAGTCAATGGAACCCCTTCTGCAGCCTGCAGGGTATGTACCAACTCTCTTTTTTTTACTGGATTCTCCTTTTCACCCTAAAGCAATTTCTCCCCCTAATGGTGTCTAAAAAGTAGCTTTATTTTAAATTGAAGTTGTTTTGAAGGAAGAGAAAGCATAACGAGAGCAAGCTACAGGCATAATGACAAATTATGCTGTGCAAATGGAGACCACTGTGGAAGGAAAAATAGTGGAGAGGCCTATTTGTTGTGTTGGGGCTCTTTAGCAAGTAAATCAAAGAAGAACTAACAGCAAGGCTTTCTCTAATAAGAGCTTCCAGAAAAAAAAGCTAAAGCTTTGAACAATATAATTGCGTATCCTGAAGTATTGTAGAGAATGCTTGATTATCCTGGAATTTTCAGTTTTCAAACAAAGCTCACCTCTTTTCTGATTGTGGCGTGGGTACATTTCTCTCTACACTGTAAGGGGATGGAGGAAAAAGTGTTTTGTTTCTAAATGAAAAAACACAGCTGACAACACAGGCATTTCCTCTCAGGAGACCAGAATAGAGAGATTTTAAAGGCTTAGATTGTGGAGGAAACAATTGGTTTGTCAGAGGTAGGTTTGAAGGCATTGATCAAGGAACAGGTCATTTTTCAGCCGTGGCTTTGTCGTCTTAATGGGCCACTTGAAAAATACCCTTTTGATTTTTGACACCAGATGGTACAGTCATCATTAGGCTGCAGTGACAAGCCGTCTGAAGTGGAGAGAGCTGTGCGTCAATTACACACCAGCTTTTCACACACATATCATCCATTTGCAAGAACTTCTCCCTGCTATTGTATGATCACACAAAATCAGCCAACTGTCTGGCTACATAATTGTAAAGCTTCGATCTGGCCTCGCTGGTAACTGAGAGCAGTAATGGACATATTAAAATGAAGACCATAATGATTATAATATGCGGAAGCAGATGATTGTTTTAAGTGTTTTGGTGTCCATGCTTTATACCAGGAGCTGTCAGGCTGTTCATAGACTTTTTCAGGGTAATCAGGAAGAAAGTATCTGATTTAACAACCAAAAATGTACTGTCTCTGCAGTTAAAAAAATCTCTTCAGTTAAAAGTTTGTCAAAATCTTTTGTACTTAGGGCCCCAGATTTCATCATAACTCAGATCAAAAAAATTAAATACAAGAAAGAAAATATGTTCCCCTGACAATCAGTGTACACTGCTTTCTTAAAGTTCAGAAGTATTTGTTGTGGCTTCATGATGAAACAAAGACCCATGCGAATCAACAGCTAACTTGTCTTCAACAAGGTGAAACCTTTGGAGAGATAAGACATGCTTTTTTTCCCAAAATAAATAGAAATTGTGTTCAACTGTTGAATTATTAGTAATTCCTATAAAATAATTACTAATTTGAGAAACAAATGTTGTGACCAGAGACAGAATATTGCTTTTGGTGACCTGCAACATTAGCAATGCATTAATGCTTGAAGCAGAGTTTGGATTGTCTGAGGGTGTCTGAATCACTCTACTTGCTGCAGAATCTATGGTGGAGGCTGAATTTTAGAATTTTGTTGTGTGTGAATAAGGCCTTTGTCCACATGTACACACAGGTACCTTGACTGACACACACTTTGGCAGAATATGTGAAATGAGCACTGCAAGACATGTTTCTACACTCCACTGCTGTACTTTTAATTTTTTGATCAGGAAAAAAATGGATTTCGTGATTCAGTGGAGGCAGGAACCTGGTGGCCCAGGTAGACTGGTGAAAGTTTTAGAAGAAAAGAAGAGGAAAAGGGCAAAGACTGTTGAAATAAGAAGCTATCTGCAAATGCTAATGCTAACTGCTCTCTTTCTGTCCCTGCACTTGTTGCCTTGGTAGTTATACTCTGTGTATCTTACAAAAATAGACCCAAATATATGACTTACACACATGAAACACACACGTGAAAACCACATCATCTGACCGACTAGATTTCAGTCATATGGCCACAGGTCATACATGTACCAGATTTAGCTTAAGACTGAAGATATGTAGTGCACATATGAATGTCACATCCAATCTGTGTCACAAAAAGGGGAAAGACAACAGAATTTAGCACACTTTACAACTGCAGGGTGAACGTGTGGCATGTGAGAGGAAACTACAACCACTGAACTCATGGACAGGTTTCACCCCTGTGGCTTAACAGTTCTCATCTGAGGCTGGAACACAATCACTTAAGTGTCTTTAATGCTGCATGTTATGTCACTGCATGCATGTGTAAAGTAAAGGGATCATAAATACTCAACGATGCCTGGGATCACTGCAATAAATCTGTCAAAATAATGTTCTTTAACACGACATATGCATCTGTGCAGACACACACATGCACACGCACGCACACACACACACAGCTGATCTCAGCTGTGAAGCCTCTGCTCTTCAGTTCTTGTCTTTGTCATCATCTTTCTGCTGTTTGACCCAACTGCTCGGCAGTACACAGCACAGTGTTTGCATACAGGAACATGTGAGCAGTTGATTGTCATATTCATGTTTTACTGCACAGAAAGTGCTGATTCAGATGCTGCATTATGCATTGTTTTATACAGTGGTGTGTTCAGATTGTTGATTTTTAGAAATGAGGTGAATCACATGTTGTTTACTGCTCAAATGTCTGTAAATTCAAGCGAATGTGTGTTTGTGTGTGTGTACATGAGGAGGTCACACCCTGAAAGTCATACATGTGGCGGCTGCATTGTTCTCTGTCCATTGTGTTTAAAATTCAACCCCACAGCAAGAGCATGCTGCATGTGTGTGCAGTCAGCTCTTTAGATGCGTCTAAGGTCTAAAGACATAAAACTCTGACAAATATGCAGCTGTTAAGGTAATACATTTGCATAAAGACGTTGCAAATGGTTGGTCTCGATGACAAATAGTGCAGTCCTTATTTTTCAGCATTGCTGCTGACAAAAAACACTGTCTTTTCTTTCCATGTATCTGACAGTATTATATTATTATGTGGTGATTTTGTTGCTCAGTGCATCTACCGGCTCAGCTGTCAATCACACACTTTTTAAAATGTATTTCAGATTAAAAGTTGTTGTAAAATTTTATTAAATTTTAAAATTTGTCTGAGAATTTTTTTTTAAATTTTAATGAGACAGCATTGGCCATGCTGTCGTACCAGTCAATAATAGCTTTTTCCTTTGTTTGGCACACTGTATCTTCTTTCAGAAAGTGTCACCACAGTGCCTTTCTTTGCTTTTAATAACCAAGATATCAACTTTGGTGTCTGCCTCATTTATATATATATATAGATATATCATTTATGTTTTCCGCCTTCTCTGTGTATGTGCAATAATTAATTGAACAGTAATGATTTTATTATTTTGGATACTAATCAACAACTGTAGAAATTCCAGGCATGGACTAGTATTGTTCTGTATTTTTAAACTTCTTCTCATTATATCCACATCTTTCTTTGGTCTTTCCTTTTTTAGAGCACAGAATAAGGAGTATTGCTGTTTCTCTCTCTAAATTTGTAGTCTTTTCTTTCATCTTGCTGTTGTAGCAGCTTCTTTTACATATGCAAAGCAAACAGTAGCAGCTTCCCCTAGTGGTTATCTACTACTGTAAACTAACACGGCACACAGGAGCATGAGATTTGTTTACCCTGATGGAGCTGATAGCAATGGTGTTAGTGTGCATGTTCCCGCAGGGGCTTGTCTGTGGAGTGAGGTAAACAAAACAGATGTGAATCATGGAGTGGATAAACTCATTAGCCAACTTATCATTAAACAGGTTAGCGTCTGCATTTCCATTTTGGAGGGCATTGAATTAGAAAACAAGTATTTATGTCAGCAGCTATTAGGTCAAACACACAGAGAGTGTGTTTCTGTCCGCTTCCATCTGGATCAGACTGCAGATATTAGCACAGCATCGTTCAGAGTGTTGGACAGCGACTCAGAGTGTGTGTGTGTTGTTTCTGAGGAGGTCTAAACTTGGATGACCCTTATGGATGTGTGTGGTGAGGAGCGGAAGTCGGCACACTTGTTTGTTTAGGAAGTTTGCAGGAGATTTACACTGATGAATTAATGGTGGCAGAGCAGTGGTGCAGAAGATGCTCTCGGGGGGAGAGAGAGAGAGAGAGAAAGCAAGAGCGAGCAAGGAAGCGAAAGAACGAGGAGAAGTTGCCGCTCCATCCCGCTGCTCCTGACTCCCCACATCTAAAGACCCAGCTGGGGCAGACTGGCACTCGCTCGGCGGTGGTGGTGGCGGCGGCGTTGGGAGGAAAGAAGAGAGGGAGAGTCAACACGACAAGGACAAAGCAAAGACAGGCCACGGGCTGACTGTGTTTTCTACGTTGGGGAGAACAGGGGGAGCAGTAGTTATGGTTTACTGTAGCTGAAGACTTCCACATCAACACACAGCTGCTACAACTAGCGGCCATCAGCAGGAGCCAGTGAAGGAGAAGAGCTGAACTCGCTGTTTAATTCATGGGGACTTAAAGCCATGCGTCACCCTGCCTTTTGACCACTTCTGTGGTGCGATAGGCTTTGAAATTGCTTGACAGCCCGAGAGCCACCTTTGTGCACACACACACACACACACACACATACGCAATTAAACACCTGGATGTAAACATTCCTTATGCTTGGGTTCAGATGAGAAGCTCCCACTGATGATTTAATCTGTAACCTGTAACCCCTCCCCTCACCACAACATGCTTTGTCTTGACCCTCACTCCAAAATAAACCTAATCCTCGCTCTAATCCCAACAGTAATGCAAATCCTGCAGCATGTGGTCGAAATGACGCCTAATCAACAAGACTTTTAGAGGCACGTGATCTGAATGGTAAAGAGTGTTTCATGGAGGCATTGATTCACATCTGTGGCTGAGACTAACTGTACTCTAAGGTATTAAGTTCCACCAGGACATAACTTGGCAATTTTTCTCTCTGTCTTTAGTATTTTAAAATGGAACTGTTTCAAAAATACTTTCAGGGCACCTTTCAAAGTTACAAAAACTCCTGATCCAGATACTTACTTCTTCTTAAGCTTTTGATCATGTAACACAGTCTTGAACTGAAAATGAAGTTTGTCCTTATTATTAAGATTTTTTTGCAGTAAAATGCTGTGTTTAAATAAGTGCTGGGCTTAAGAAACAGGTTGATGTTTTTTATGTTTATTTGCTGTCTTGCTCAGTGTTAAACATGAAAAAGTTTAACCTTTTCCACTTTCATGCCTGTGGTAAATATGAAGCCGTAGCAGCTGGTTAGCTTCTCTTAGCATAATCACTGGACACAGGGTGAACTGCTAGCCTGGTTTTGTCACAGGTGAGCAAGAAAAGCCTACCATCACAGTTTGTTTTCACGGAAAACAGTTGAGCCACTTTTTCATCTTTTTTTATATAAAATTTGCTTCTATTTTTACCAACGCAGCTGTATACAAAGACTGTGTAACAGCTCTAAAAACACACCTGTAACAGCAACCAGAGGCATTTTTTCATGACTTACATCTCTTCTCTTCTGTTTTATGCTTGTAAGTACAGTGATTGTGTATTTGGCTTGAAGAGATGCCAAAATGCAGGTGACCTGAAGCCACTTACTGTGCCTGGATGCGTCCCGTGAAGACACAGATGGAGGACTAAACCTGTTCTGCTCATGTGCTGCACATGCTACACCTCGTGTGTAGATATGGTGTAAAGCTCACTCATTAACACATTTTGTTCTGTTTGTTTAGTGTGCACAAAACAAAGTGTTTCTAGTTGCAATGCTGTCACCAGCTGTTGGCTGTAGCTTCACATAGACATAAGTTTGGTATTCATCTTCTTCCACTGTGGCCAAGAAAGCAAACAAGCTTTTCACCCCATTTTTCCTAGCAAACAACCATAACTGGAAGCCAACAAGGAAGTTTTTTATTCAACTTTTGAGCCAACGCGAACAAGAAGTGCTCTAATTGTTAAGAAAAACAGAAAAGTTTCAAAATGACAATTTTTGCCTGATAAAGGCCATGTGACATGGGTGTTTAGGTGTCAGACCTCAGTGGAAGACAGATTTAAAATAGGAAGCCTGTATAGACACATTTTTTATGTAGGTTTCTATAAAAACTTGAAAACATCTTATGTCCTGTGACTCTTATAAAACACTGTCCCACAAATGACAAAATAAGATCACAGACTCCCTAAACATACATGCACATCCGTGCTCCACAGCTGGCCTGGTTTCCTCAGTGTGGCTGCAGCATCTCTCTCTTTCTGATTCATTAGGGGCTAAAAATACACACACTAACCTCTTAACCTCTTAAGTCCCCTCTGTTGATGGATGGGTATTACTGAGGATAATAGAGCACAGATAATAACCGTTTGGCAGCCATATTTTGAGTTTTATTCTGAGGGATACACAGAACCCTGAACTGTGTTAATAAAATAATATCATTAATATAATCTTTTGTTTCACAAAGTGGTTTACTTTCCTTTAGTGCTTTGCTTTCCTTGCTTATGAACAAGTTAAAGGTGCAAGGATCCCACTGTCATTCCCAGTCATAATACCTGTTGCCAATGAAGCTGTTTACCTGTGGAAGGATCCAAACAGGTTTTTTTTTTTTGCGTTCCTCAACTTCCCCAGTCTTTTGATGCTGGAATCAAAATCAGAATAAGCTTATGTTTACAAAAAATAATGGATTTGATGAGGGAAAACTTTCAATATATTGTCTTTGTCCTGTTTTCAGTTGATTGCATGTCAAAAAGGATTAGCAAATTGTCACTTCCTTGTTACTTATGTTTCACAGTGTTTTTGGTGTCATTATTGTAACACACTGAACGTCTTCATACTCTGCTCAGTATAAATGCTTAATGCACCTGGAGAGTAAAACTTGGTTGCTAGTCATGTAAACACACTTCGGATGTGTTAACAAAGCAGTCCTTGCTTGTTCCTTGACACATAAAACCATTCTGTGCATTTTTCTCTGTTTTGTTTATTTCTGCTTTCATCTGTGCTGCAGTTCTTCTGACAATATTAGTAATGGCTGTTTGGTTACAAGGATATTTGGTTGCATTTTCTATTGCTTCATTTTTAATAGTAAATCAGTGTAAACAAAACTAATGTAAATGGGAAATGTATTAAGGCCCATTCATTGTTAGCCTAGTTTTAGATTGTACATCAGTGAGTGAGTAAGAAAACTGTTACAGAAGAAAAACGGTTAAAAGAGGGCGTTTAAGCAAATGAGCCTCACTCTCGCAACCTTTGGTATTTTGAGCAATCCTGAGTCTTTGATAATTACAATGTATGCATGCCAGTGTTTTATCTATCATCTGGAGAACCCTGTCCACCACAGTGACAATTGTTCTTTTGATGGACTGACATCTTCAGCTGGAGTTCATCATCCAATTGAATACCTTTTTATTGAGCCAAGTGTCAGCAGCAGGAGACAAACAGCATATCAGCTAGGAGGAGCGATGTGATGATTTCTCGGAAGCAGAGTAGATTAGAGGATGTTGAACTGGATAAACTTGTCAGCAGCATCTACTCTTGACCTCCTGAAGCACCAGATGTACAGTCTGCCGCAACCTACAGCAGCAGTGTCTTTATTTAAGGAATCGCTTCACATGGGTGTTGGATTGATTTGCAATTTGGGCACTTTTTGTCCTCCAATCTCTCTGTATTTGCATTCCTCTCTGTTTTCTTGACTATAAACTTCGTATCAAAAAGTGGTCTTTCTGCTCTCAAAAACAACACACACTCAAACCCCACAGCTATGCCACTTAATTCACCTATAGATCCCTTAATGGCAGCATGCTCAACCAAAAAAGAGTGCGCCTAATTATTGCCTTAAACTGAATACCATCAGTTTGTTTTTTGCTAATTATAACAAAAGCAGCTGGGCAGTTCATCCATATTCTGCTGATAATACCTTATTGTGAAGGAGGTGGGTTTATGGAGGCCGAGCTGCAGGAAGCCAACAGATGTCTCTTTTGAGCGGAGCTGTGCTGGGAATACCAAGTGTAGCTGCCTGCAAGGGCTAGTTGGCTGCTGTATTAGCAAGACAGGATGTTCACTAAATGTTGGGAGAGATCAGTCATCTCTCTCTAAGCCTACAATGATACCAATACTGCAAGTCACTCCATGACCCATGAGCTCGTTTGATTAACTGTTACTAAACCACTTCATAATGAGTCACCAGTTTCCTTCATCATAGGCATCAGGGCTTTTGACTCTTTTAAAATATCAAGCTCAAAAAATAAGAACTAATATGAGTTTGTGTACTGGAAGACTTGGACATCGTTTGAATTTGTTTTGATCTCTGCTTTTTGGTTGGCAACCTCGAAACCACGATAAAGCTCCACTAAATGACTTTACTGGGCCGTGAAAAAGTCCACCTTTAAAAGTGTGGCTTGTTTAACAGTTCGCTCTTGTCTGTTTTAAATGAACAAGTTGTTTATCAGTTAGTGAAGAGTTGCTGGTGGGTAGATTTGATCATATTTGGATAGAAACAGGCTCCTATTTTTCTGTTTCCTGTAGGCTGAGCTTATCAGCTGCTGGTTCTAGCTCCATATTTACTGTTTAACCCTGTTTTAACAAAGACTATCACATGGAGGTGAAAGTCAAACTTGTGTTGAAACTGTGGAAAATTTTAATATTCTGCTGGTACTTAATGCTACAACAAAACCAAATCTGAGGACTCACCTGCCATCCAAGCAAGGCAGCCGAGGCACCAAAACAAGGGGAGCCCTATTACCTGTACAAGCTTGTTTAATTTACAGGGGTTGCATTGGAATTAATGCAAAGCAATCATGAACCTTTTGGGAAAAGAGACAGTCTTACTTTAAAAGGTTAAATAAAACAATAACAAAAGTAATGACCCTTTAATGCACAGTCTTAATATCAAGCATTTTTTCACATAAAACTCCATACACCTGTCTTAGGATAAAGCTGCTGCATAAATTCAGTCCATTTTCAGTTCACATCTTTAGATTTTAATGAAGTCATTAATGCTGTCTTTTCAGCCATGTTATCTGTGGTGATGGGGCTTGTTGTCATGTAGATTAGAACGAGAAGGCGTACAGGAAAGTCATCAATCAAATCTATAGTAAGTCCCACCCTCAGTACACATTGATCAGCTCAGAGAAATTTGAAATCTGATTTTGCTGCGTTACTGATTCCGCCCACATTTAAATCACATTCCCTGGTATATTTCCCCAGGCCAGTTTGCATAAAACTTGTTTTAATGCAGCAATCCACTAAAACTTGCAGTACAGCCACAGTAACACTTCTCTCACCATTTTCAAATCAAATTTGAGCTAAGATGTTTGTCTTGCTGTGCTACCACTTCAATTCAAAAGATAAAGACTTTAAGGCTTTGAATATGTTAAATATTTTTTTTCTCATTTTCACTGCAGGTATTCAAAGCTGCATAATGAAGCTTTTTGTTGAGAAAAACAAAAAGAAATTCCATTGGGTGCCTGGTTTTTAATAAAAATTTAAAGAAAAAAAACAAAAGTTTTTAATTCCCTTCAGAAATGTAAATACCATTTTTTTAAAATCAATATCTACCTTTTTTAAATACTTTGGAAAGCTTACGTGCTCTTGGATCTTAAGTCAGAGGAGTTGGCTTCTGCCTTTTACAGCTGATTTGAGTTGAGTCAGTATGATGTGATTGACAGCTGTCCACAGGCCTCCTGGAGGCTCTGTCTTCATTTGCCATGTCGATCGCGACTGTCACTTTCCATTTAGAGGCTGTTCTTTCTCCTACCTGACCGGCTAACGCCCTTGTCTTATTCTTGTTCAGAGACATGTTGATCTGGCCTCTGACACTCCTCATGTCATCTCATTGAAAGGTTAAGTACCTGCCAAAGCCACTGATGCTTCACTTAACTCATCTACTTAAAATATAAACAGTTCATAGTTTCTTTTCTTCGCATAAGGTGTGTGTTGGCGTTTGTGTTTGATTATAGGAACTCACAACAATTTGCAGATTACCATGTTAGATTCATTATACAAGAACACTCCCTTTTCATCTGTTTCACTTTTACATCCGTTTAATTGTGTCACACTTGAGTAAGCTAATATCTGAGCTCAGTGAATTTCAGTGAGCCACAGATTGTGCCAAGTGCTGCCAATGGTGCCTGCTGCAGAGGGGCATCAGGTTGACCAGCTTGAGCCAGCCAGCCTGCC
>JAPZDY010000025.1:23698266-23710445 GCA_029783645.1 Ctenochaetus hawaiiensis
CAGCCTGCCAACTGACAATACGGGGGCAGAAAGAGAGAGAGGGAGAGACCGAGAGAGAGAGAGAGAGAGAGAGAAAAGTGTGTTGTGGGAGGATGAAGCCTGATGAGAACAAAGTGAAAAAAAAGGAGAGAAAGTGAAGGAATTAATTCAAGAAAGTGAGACAGAGAGGAAGGTGGAGGTGGAGATGTGGAACTGGGTCACTCCAGGTAACTGCAGCCAAACATTTACTTGTGACGCTGCAGCAGAAAAGCCTCAAACCAAAGAACAGTTGGACTTACATCGAGAATCTATGTCCCTTTTTATAGCTCACCCATTATAGTTATGTCTCTTTTACAACGAGTCGCATTTGTGTGACCTGATCAGCTGGTGCCAGTGTGACACCAGTGCTGACAGATGTTGGTGCCTTCAGCCAGTTACTGCTTTCTATCCTGCAGGGAACAGATGTGCAAATGGCCGATCCAATCAGTGCATGAATCTTATGCCTGTGTGGAGAGTTTAGTGCAAACATCACGCTAAGCATATTAAAAGCTTTTAAACTTTTTTTTCCCTTAATGAAATGGCTCTCTGTCTGTCCATCTTCTTTGTTTTTCTCAAAAAGCTTTTCATTTGGGCTTCACAGTGGCCTACAGAATGAACTGCAAGTTTAGTTTGGTTCCAGTCACGTCATCCAGCCCGTGTTACGGAGAACCAAAACAGCCATGATTTAAAAACAAACATATAAAAAAAAAGCAATAAAATTTGGCTCAGTAAATAAAATATTGTACCTATATAGATATAAAAAATACGTATAAATATAATTATCTGCATCTGTGTTTATTTACTCTTGTTTTAAGTCCCCTAAGTATTAGCTTTCCCAAGTGTTTTCATATGTATCTTTGTATTTTCTTATGTATTATTTTCCCTTTGCATTTCCACATGTTTATTTTCTCAAACTTGTTTAATTTATATTTTTTTCAAATTTCTTTATGCATTTGTACGTCAGTGTGCAAATAAGGAGGCCGTCATCAGAAGTGTTTTTGCCCATAATTTGACTGACATTAGAGTGAATAGATTGACTCTATATGCATTACTCCTGCAACATGGCCAGACTTACAAAAACGACATGTTGTGGTCAAGAGATTGTTTGAGAAATTCAGCCATATAAGTCTTCACTGTACATGCTAGGATTTAATCATATAAGGCTGAAAACTGATTCCAAGAACATCAGCTCACCTGAAATCTGGGTTCAGAGAAGTTCAGGGAATTAAAAGCAGCATGTGATTCCAGCATCAGAGAGGTGGGGGTCCTTGTGACTTCATAGGACAACAAAGCCTTGGTCAATCCAAGGCCATTTTGTCAGTAACGGCATGTAGAGCCCTTCATGTGCAGAGTGTGTCCACATTGAGTCAGTTGGGATGCTCTTTGCCGTTTCAAGGACGGGGTGCAAATGGCATAGACGGGGTCTGGCACAGGGGCTTTTTGTGCAAATTAGAGTGGGCAGCCAATCAAAGGTTTGTGCTTCAGCAAATGAGCATGGTTTCGCACCCACCACTGCTCTGGGTCAGCTGGGATGTTTATATCTCAGGCAGTCTAATTTATCTGTCTTTCAGACTCACACAAAAAGAAAGGGGAGAGCAGGAAAACACTGTTCTTCACTTTTTTTTTTATTGTTTTTCTGTTTCCCAAAATGGTGCGTCCATCGCACAAGGTCACTGTGAGTCACTGAACTCTCTGCCCACATGAAGCTTCTGTAATAACCACCGTGTGATTGTTATATAAAGTAGACCAAGCAAATTAACCACAAGAATACTGAAAGTTATGAAACAGTAAATTCTTCTATGCTTTTGTTAAGGTTAATTGAAATATGTGTCTGCCTTTAATGAAATAATGCAATAATGACTGGATGCAGGAGCAACAATTAGCAAGAAATGGCTCAAATAACTTGAGATTTTTTTCTTTTTAAAGCTGATCCTTCTCACATTTCTTTGGTATGTGTAGGTTAAACAACAACAAAAAGCTTGAATGTGTTAATATGGCTGCATTAGAGGTGTTGATGGGTGAGTTTTGTTCTCAGTTTGAAAGAGGTCAGGAGAGAAGCTAAATTCCTAACAATTTCTCAACTCTGCTCTAATTAGAGGTAAAATGGAGACAGTGTTTAGCTGACATACTTGTGAATGCGCTTTATTTTGGAAGGGAGATGTACTTCCAACATATAAAGAATAAAGTTTTCAAAAATAAATAATAAATGAATGTAAATTTTGGTTTGAATCAAGCCGATCTTGAAAGACATCGTTCAGAAACCAGATGACTGCTTTCAAACCAAGTAGGCAGTTTATATTGTTGTCCAAAAATCCGTAGGAATCTCTGTATTGTAATACAAGTGCTCTCAGAGAAAACCTTTACTTCTGCAATTCCTGGTCGGCCGTGTTTTCAGGCTTTAGAAAATCCTGCCAGTGTGAGAGACTTTGGCCAATCACAGTTCACTTCAGAAAGAGGGCGTTCGTATTGGCTGTTGTGTGAATGCAGATGGGAGTGCACATCCCTTCAGAAGGTGAAAGCCTAATTCAGTTGCAGAAAATCCTGTCACCTGTGATGCATTACCAATCCCACCTTTGCATATAACCGCGTATTACAAAACATTGTGAACACCTCTCAGCTCCACAAACAGTGGGGAATATTTTTGGAGTGGAGACTGCTGTGTGTGTGTGTGTGTGTGTGTGTGTTTGTATGCTGTGCTAGCTACATGATTTTCACTAGCATTTCCAATTTAACTCTCCATACTGTATCATTGAAGGTTTAGGGACAGTTAAATAGAATAAGAATCACTCAGAGAAGAGAGTTTTCTGATGAAGTTGAAAAAGATGTCCAGATCATCCTGTCAGCCAGCTGTTAGCCGGTGTCACAGCTGCCTCTGAAGCCTGTGGCCCTCTGACTTGGTTTTGCAGTGACCACTTGACTCCTGCTGCTGCTGCTTTAAGCCTATGAGGTTTGGTGGGAGGGGTGTAGTGGAGTGATATGAGGCAGCAGAGAGAGGCAGAAGGTTTTACATTGCATGTGTTTCGATGTTCCTCCCAGAGCTTTAAAACTCAGATAGCTAAACCAACTATCATGATAGTGTCAGTTTATATTTTCTCTGTGAGAGTTTCTTTTAGGATATCGAATTAAAAGACCTTTAAATTTAAATGTCAAGGTTAATCAGTTTATCAGGTTCTGAGAAAGAAAGTTTTTTTTTTAATTTTCAAAAGTATCGACCTGTTCTTTGAAGTAAATTCGACCTCTGTCTTTCATATATTAGGCGTTGTATGTGAGAGCAGGATCTTTCACCACAATTTAATGAGCTATCTCCACAGTAACAAAGCAGCTAATATTCTCAGATTTCAAATGAAAGTAGCAGTTGAAGGCTGTGGGAAACTATATTACATTTTCCTGAAATGAATTCTCGGCACAAGAACAAATATCCAATGGGAGCATGTGGCTTGTAGCAGGGAGGAAACCTTATTACTGGCAAGTGGCAACGCAGTCGACATGGGTCAAAGTTTTTTAATACCTGTTTTGAGAGGCAATCCTCACTGCCTGACCTGCAATAATATGCATAAATCAAGCACCTAAACCTTACTTAATCCACAAACCAACAACTTTGTGCATAACAGCAGCTAAACTGTCAGGACTGAGTGCGGCCTGTTCGATCATTTAAGCTGATAGGCTTCTCAGCACCATTACCAAACTTTGCTCAAACCTCAGCTGGTTAGAGGATAAAATAAATAGAGCAGACAAAACTAACATGAAAGGCAATCAAAGATAAAAGGATAGTAAATACACCTTTTGACAATTTGGTATGTTGGATGCCCCCTTTAGCAACAGAGAAATATAGTGTACATTATCAAGCTTGGTAATCAACCCACTTGTGACAACATTTATTTTACCACAATAAACCAATAGACATTGCAGCCTACGACACAAAAGGCAGCAAAATAAACAAGGCAGTGCTTAAAGAGAAGAGACCAGATAACTGGCAGACATGACAATCATCTGTCATCAGAAATGATGAGTATGAAACGACTTACCAATTATATTTTTATTCAGCTGCTGTCAGTTTAAAATCAAATCAAACTCAAATCCTGTATGACATGTTCAGTGACTAAAATACCCAATATTCAACAAATTAGTCATCATTTATGTCATCCTCACTACCATCATCACCATCATAGTCATCATCAAAGTGATTTTCCTGCATATTGACCACAGGTGCCAGTGTAGATCTCGCTGTATGCTCCTCACTCACATTTTACTTGCTTGTCAGGTAATGGAGTTAGCAGCAAGACACTTGCCAGACGTGGAGAGTTGAGAAGAATTTTGTTTTCAGATCACATCACACTACACGATTCTACCTGCGCACCTACTCCTTTCATTTAATTGCACCTGACTTGTACTTTTTCCCCATTTTAGCTAACTCAGTCAGAATGCAGCTAGCTTGCTTACACGCCACAAAAGTCAAACAGATAACACACACGCACTTTAAAGTCAGAGATCTTACAGCATGCAAACATGCACAGGGAGGCTGAGAGAGTGACAGAGGAGGTTGACTTTTGCATCCAACAACAGTGAAAACTCTGACATGCTTTTTTTTATTGATTTAAGTGAGGGGCCACAGTGAAGTGGCGGTCACTGTCCCCTGGTGCCCCCTCGTGGCCCCGATTGTGCAGAAATGCACTTTTGTTTCTCAGTGAACTCTCTCTATGTTATTCTCTTGAACAAATTAGAGCCAATTTGGGAAACCAATAACTATGATAATCAAAACTTTCATTTTCATCTTTGCTGTCTTGCACAGCCCCCCTGCTCTTTACAGCCGCAATGATCCAACACGACAACACTCCACACGCTGCTGAAAACTGCCAATACTCAGAACACATCTCTAATTTCTGCACAGCCACAAGCCACAGTGGCATGACGTTGCACCCACTACGTCTGCTGACCAATCGCATTGCTGCCTGTTACCGGCGCTCAGCAAATGAGAACGCAAGAGCAGGACCGAGGCTAGCAACTAGAGGAGGAGGAGAAGGAGGAGGAGGACAGTTGAAGGCTGCAGTAACAGCAGTATCAGTCCCAAGGCCCCGCGGATACACACTGAATCAAACGCCGCAGGCTGTGTATGATTGAGCGGCTGAGTCTGACGGGGTGTGTTTGTGTTTGTCGCCGAGATGGGGACAAAGAGAGCAAGTGTGCATGCTTTTTTCCCCTGTACACGTCTGTATTTGCTGCTTGAGTGATACACAGAGAGCCACAAAGTGAAGGAGAAAACATGTCCTGGAGTCAGAGTCAGACACTTAATGAAGCAGTGATTTTTTTTCCCTCTCTTTCCCCCCTCCCCGCCTTGTGTCAGCTAAGATAATTCCTCTGTTAGTCAAGTGAAAGGCCGTGGCTGTGGGGTGTTTCTGTGTGATATTGATACATTTTAGGAAATGAATAGCAGCCTGTCCCCCAGCTTTGTGCTTATGAGCTGAACTGTTGATTTATGGACCCATTTTTGATCAAAATGGAGCTGTTCGACAGCGTTGGCAGATGCTGCTAAGTGATGGAGAAATCATTAGAGGAAGCTGGAGGGCTGGTTGGCTGGTGAGGCATTTTGAATGCTGCTATCTTCCTCTGCTATTGTTTTAGTGTGGATGCTGTGTGTGACTGGTTAAAGGTTGATTTTATTATGCAAACTAGTGTCTGGGTGATTTTTTTTCCCCTTTAAATCTCAACTCTCATCCAGGTTGGATTTAAAGTCAGAGCACAGACTTGTTGTTATGGGTCTGTTGGAGTGCTCACATCCTTTGAGTGTAAAAGAAGCAGAAGAATCAGGTGGAATTAGTTTTATCTTTTGTTTCAAGGAAAGGAGTATAGAGGAGTGGTTACCAACCTAAGGTACCAGGACCCTTCAAATGGTCACATGAGAAGCTTGTATGGTCATGAGATGGGAGAGAAGAAAAAACAGAGTTCTGCCACACAAATTTCTAATCATTTCTTGGAAATTTTTATTTTCGTAAAACATTGAAAACTACTCTCTTGAAAGTGTTTTTTAAAGCCAAAATTGTTTCAAAGTAAAAGTCCTGCATTAAAATACACATTAATAAAAAATTAATTCGAAGTATTGAATGATATTTGAAAAACTAATACTCTCTGCAGGTGTCTTATTACATCATTATTACTGATGCATTAATATGTATATCCCATTTTAGAACAAGTCCTACTTAAATAACAAAATACGTTGTTAATCAACGCTTTAGGGTGAACATGTGGTTTGGATTAAAATCAGTTCTTCGTTAGGGTCAGCAGATATTTGTCATCATAGTAACAACATTAACAGGGAACAGTCGTCATGCTTTCAGTCAGTTAGGGTCAAATTAGATGAACTGACTCTCTCCACTGTTCTTGATGGACCAGAATCCCTCAGGCTTCTAGAGGGGAACATCAACAGAATATAAAAAAATATACCTTTTCATGGCATTTTTCGGATGCCATTTTTCAATCTTGCACATTACAGTTGGAGCTTATCAAGTTGGACCTGCTGTTTGCAAATCAAATTTAGATTTTCACAACCTACAATGAGAATGTGACAGATGATTATTTCTTTACAGTGCATTAAACAGCCCAACAAAATGAGTAGCAACAGCCAAATAAATGTATTTAACAAAAAAGCATCACATTTCCCTCTGAAATGTGGTGAAGTAGAAGGAACATAAAAATTGATTTAGTACCTTTAGTGCCTCAGTATTATACTAAAGTACCTTTTACCCGTGTGCCTATGTTGTTGGATGTTTGACACCTTATCGTAGATGAATAGCTAATAGATTCTGGTTATTGCTGTTTACTTAACAGCGTTCAAATGCCAAAACAATCCAACACTTCTGCACCACAATCATTCAAAAGGTCATACAAAGTTTCCCGTAGTTGTATGAAACACTTGTGTACATCTTGTCTCAGCAGCAGATCTTGCTTCCCTATGACAGTTTAACAGCAGGGACTGAAACTCACACGCATACACACACAAACACAGAGCTTCTCATCTTTTTATCCTCCATTCCACCTCTGTCTGGCTTCGCCGGTGGGAAACAAAGAAGCAAGGCATAAAAAAGTCAACGAGAATGTTTTGGGGGGGCTCAAAGAATTCAAAGAACTAGGGCGGGGGGGGGGAAGCATTTGCTGAACAAGAGATGTGTCAAGAATGAAAAACCACATCAAACTTGATATGCAGCTGAAGGGGGAACGCAAAGTGGACACCCACTCAGTGAGGAAACAGTGCGTCTCACTTCTCAGTAATGGGAAGGCTCTTTAATGTCTTACATAACTAATAAAGGAGATGGGAGGTTCACTTTTTGATTGCATTGTTCTGTTGCGTCTCAAGGACTGGCACTTAAAAATTGCTTTCAAACAGTCCATGAAAACTTTGTATGATGAGTGTTTGCTTGTTTTTCCTCTAAAGCACACACAATCACACCCAAATCAAAGATACAGGAATTAATAACTCAGAACAGGTTATCACTCCAAAGTTGACTTTCTATCTGCTTTTTGTGGCTGGCCTTTTTGCTGCTACTTCCACCACTTTGATCAAGAAGCAGTCTGAGTTTAAAGCCTCATTGTTCCAGACTGCCACATAACCCTTTGACTCAGAATTGCTGCTCTGGCATTTAGCAAGGGCAGATGAGCGTAATGCGGCGTAGAGCTCCATACATCATTATGCCGAGGTGTCCGACAGCAGAGCAGAGAGCGGCGAGGTCCAGCCATATTTCATTAGGCTGGCGGATGCAACAGAGGGGGCCTCATTAACATGCATGGCCACAGGTTGTTGCTGCCCTCTCTTTCTCCCTGTGTGTCAGTTTCAGGAGCACAGCGTCGGCCTGACAGCTTCGACGGTGACTGACTCATTCTTATTAAGCTTAAGCTAGTCCACAGTTGTCCAATTGTTTTGTTATGATTGTCTGCCTCGGAGACCACGGGAACTGAGATCCCTGCAATCCATTTTAAATAGTTATTTGATGCAAGGCTGATGGACGGATGGTGCGAAGGCGAGGGGATGTTGACAAGAGATGATTAGCAGATACTCTGGAGATGATTCTTGTAAATAAACCTAATGAGTCCTCGTCCAAGTTTTCTACAATGAGGAGAGCTGAATGCCTTATTAGTTTGTGTGATTCATAACTGATTAAGTCTGATAAACAGAGGGACCAGTGCTCAGTGCTCAGGATCGACCTCCAGTTATACTTTGGTACTGAGAAATGTTTCTGTGCAGCACAAACTTTCAGTCTTTCCCAGATTTCTCCTGTTTGCTTGGCTTGTTTCTTTGAGTGGTTTTCAGTTTAAATCCTGATTCTTCATCTTAAGATTGGTATGCTGGTGATATGCCGGTATGGTTTTGAACAACACTCTTCATACCACTATAGCAAAATGCATTCCTCATATCAACCTGTGATCCATCTCCATCTCCATCTCCCCGAGGTCGCTAATAAGCAGAGTGTAGTCTGGCTTTGTATCCAGACAACATCCTATCCAAACTCAGTATGTGTTGATGATTGAAGCCAGCACAGCAGCATTTCTAGCCTTTACAGTATTGGTTTGCAGCTCATAAATCAATTGCATGCATTGTTAATCATCTCACATGATGCTGCTCAGCCAATCAAATCTATGGATTCAGAAAAGCAATGTGACTTGAGTCAGTAAGCGAAATACACATACATCTAGGATTAGACAATAACAATCAGGGAAATATTTTTGCCAGAGAAACATAATTTCACATGGCATTCTCCAAAGAGAAAAAAGTAGATAGCAACACTCAGCTTTCAATCAGGAAAGGACAAACTCTTCCACGATCATTGTGCTCATGAGCTGTTTCAGACCAGTAGGCCTGTATCTCATATTTTTCAGACCATGTTAATGCTTAATGCTGCAGGATGCTAATTTAGCAGTCTCTTTGGTTATTGTTATGTGTTGTATAAAAAAAAACAAGAAAAAAAACAAAACAGTGGCTGCAATTATGAAATGCGGAGATGCAAATTTCCAAGGAAATCTTATTCTGTCTTCCCTAAATGCCTTGTAACACATGATAATCACACAATAGTACCTTAAGTAACACCTATTAGGCCTAATAGATTTTCATGGCCATATTTGGGCAATGGTACAAGCTATAAACACTATAATGATTAATTATCTTAATGATTTTTCTCACCTGACAATTTCCCCTCCTTTATTACTTAACTTTTAGCTCTTTTCGGTCTCTACTAACTTCTAAGGGAAATGTTTACCTCTTCAGCTGCTAAACATTCCCTCAAGGGAGCTGCTGGGTTCGTCACTACGAGCAACACCATCATCACTGCATGTGACCACGTGTCATATTTCAAAAAGAGATGCTCCTAAGTGCAGCTTTGAGATATATAATTATCTGTTCTGCAGTTTTCTGGAGAAGGGTAAATGTAGTGTACAGGGATTAGATCTACGCACCTTGAGTACCTTGCAGCAGCTTAAGAAAGATATGAGCTCCTTCAACATTAGTCACTGACCCCCTGAGTTTTCACTAAATTGGGCTCTTTTGCAATAAACAAATGTGGTGAAGTTTTCCCTTCCTCTTCTATCAAAGTTACATAAGCAGCATTCAGAGTATTGGGACTCCAAGGCATCATTACTGTCAGACGGGTCATTGTGTTGCCAGCGCAGTAACAGAGTATGACGTCAACCCCGTCTTCCCCAGTGGGCTTTATATAGCACAGCACCCTATCTGCTACTATATGTAAACACCAATGCCCTGCAAAAAATGTGTTATGTTGTTGCTGCAAGGCATGCGATGGGAAGTGAGGCAAAGAGGAGAAATGGAAGGCGATGAAATAGCGGCCCCTTTTTTTTCTAGGTCTAATCCCTCTTAGTAGGGGAGCGATAAGCCCGTTTTGACTTAGCCCCAAATTTCCTGTTGTTTATGCATCCTTTGCCAAACCACATGGATCCCTGTAGAGTCGGATAATCTTAGCGATGCCAGTTTGGCAGGGCTGCAGATATAGCACTGCCTCCTGGCCCAGGTCAGATCACAACAGCAGGGTAGAAAACAAAATGCCTCAATGCTGTTTGCCTCCATTTTTCCCTCCCTCTATTCATCTTTGTATAAGCATTCGCTCATGCTTTGTTGACGTGTGCCTCTCATTCCTCGCCGGTGCTCATGAGCTCTTTGCTTGCAGGGGAGATTGAGATTGGTGCAATCACGGCTCAGGATGAAGCTTATTTACCCAGAAAAAAATACTCTGACATTAAACCAGCGGCATCAGGAGTAGCCAGTTCCTCACTGGTGTGAGCGCAAAAGCCTCTTGATGTTGCTGCAATTTCCTATGAGGACCTTTTTCCAGATTTCACAGTTAAAAAGGAAGCGTTTGTAGCATTTAGTTCACATGGAATATCAGTTAGGTTGTGAAACCTCTCACTTTTAGCATTAGCAGAGCACACTGAGTCCTCTTCAAACACTAATAACATCACATCTAGTGCTGTAAATTCCTAATCTTGTGTTTCTGAGTCTCACTTATTAATATCACTCCAAAAAAGAAACAAATTGATTGTGCAACTGTGAGTAATTTGGCAAAGCACACCACAAGTTTCCGACGACACTATAATGATGCTATTTGTTTCTAATTGTGTAGCTCTGTCTAATGGGTTTGAATCTTTTTTCTGCAAAGTGTTCCTGTTTTGGCTCGCCCATTATTACAGTAAACTTAACAAGTTAATGGAAACCTGCTGTGAAAAGTCATGTTCTTCACTCAGGTAAGGGATATAATTCTTATTTGTTGCTCCATTAGCAGCAATGAGAAACAGAAGCTGAAGACTGTAGCTGAAGTATGCAGTATCACAGCCCTCAGGGCTCCCATTACCTGAGTCCAGATTCTTTAACGCAGATGCTAGTTCACAGCTGGGCTAATGGGCATTAGAGAGGACAATGCTGACCACAAGTCACATGTTCAGTGGCGTGTGAAAAGCATGTGTGAAATCAAGAAAATAAAGCAACAAAAATGGCACCCTGCATAGCTTTTTTCATCTTCTTGTCATGTAGTGGAATCGTTTGTCCCTCTTGGGCCTGCACATGTGATCCAGGAGAGCTTGTGACCAGGACATTGTTACCAGAGTACAGAGCCTCAGGCAGTGGGAAATGTTGGCATCATGCAGCTTGTAAGCAAAGAAAATGCTGACCCTACAGTATATACTTGTACACTTCAGCAAGAAAATATAAATTAAGCATTATTGGACAAAATTCAACAATGGAGAGCAGGAGGTGGAAAGTTTAGGGACAGCAGTAGAAAATCCAGCCCCGTCCTCTGTTAGACCTCACAGCTGGTTACAGTAGTGAGCTTTGGATCTTTGTTAAATATCAGTGATCACTGTAACTGTCAGCACTGGATTGAGAAGAAAGTCCGTTTAAAAAGTGTCAACTGTAAACACTTTTATAAGCCCGGTGATTAAAATTCAGTCGATCAAGAGTGGCAATTCAGTGGAAGCTAACTGACACAGATCTTGCCCATTCTATCAAACTGCTGTCATATATTTACAGTATTAAATAGCATTGCAAAACATAGCATCAGGCTTGTCACGGTGTGATAACTGGTGTATATCTTTCTTGAAAAACTGTAAAACTTGTGATAGCAGTCTCTAAATTGAAGAGATGACAGCACAGTTTGGCTCTACAGGTATCGATGTTCCCAGAATCGAATACTTCACAACACTTTACAAAGAACTTGGTGTGACACTTACCCTTAAGGTCCACAGCTGGAGCAGGTGCATTTCTTTGTGCCACTGACATCTCCTGTTCCATGAGTCAGAGCACATCAAACTCAATCACTCCCACTTGTAGCTGCTGCTTAGCTTTTTGGATATCAGTCTTGATTTCACTGTGCCGTTCACGATAAATACTGCTGTGTATATCTGCAGTGACAATAACTCAGTGCACTTTGGTGTATTTGGTGCAGATATTAGGAAAAGGAGAGTGTGGGGGCTGGAGGAGGATGCTCACAGCTTTAGGGGTCTTGTGTGACTTCAGTGTTTTATTATCTCTGCCTTGTCTCAGTCTTCTGGGTGTTTGACTCAGACTTGTCTCAGATTGTCGGTGGTGATCAAGACAAGTCGGCTGCTTTTTTGGCTTCCATGCTGAGTAACTGCTGAACAGATGATGCTTCATTTTTACACTATGTGCTGGC
>JAPZDY010000025.1:23719383-23744192 GCA_029783645.1 Ctenochaetus hawaiiensis
CTTAAATTTTGGTTTGATTAACTCTGACCTAGTAAAAAATTGGTTTCCAGATAGCAATTTTTTTTACTAAAAGAGCAGTTCTAGACTGGCTTTGGTCAGTCAGCCAGTCAGAACTTAAGCTCAGTCTCATCAGAAGACATGTCAAAAGGTGTCTTTCCAACATAATTAATTTTGTGTGTGTGTGTGCGCGCATCTGTGTGTGTAATGACATGCATCGCTACCCCAATGACTATATGTGTGGCTTGAGGCAGGAACAGAGGTCTGTGTTTGCTAACGCAGCATTGTATCTACAGCACCTGACAGAGGAAATGCTAATACACAAGACAGAAACACACTTGTTGGCGAACCCCAACGCCCCAAGAGCGGCAGACCCTGCCACCACCGCCATGTGACTGATTATTCCCCTGTTAGTTATTCATTGGATTTTCACTGCAGGGTCGAAGAGGGGATGAACCGCTGCTGGGGAAGCAATACTCTAACTGGCTGTAGGCTCCCACCAAGCCTTGCTTGATATGCAGCTTCATGAAAGAGACTCTGTGGTCGGAATTAAATTAGCAGCTATTCAATAGATCGAAGGAAGTGTCAGGATGGATGTTAGGTCACCATCCTGTTGCTTTTTTACCTCTGACACTTGTGTTTTTGTATACGTGGACCCATTGCTAGAGTGTTTGTCCTTGAAAACAGCACATTTCCAGTGTTCAGCTGCAGCTGTGGGCCTGTAGTCACAGCGTATCACATATAGTGCTAATCACTATGGCAGTTGACAGTTATAGCCGGAGCTGCAGGCAGAACACCGGTGTTTCTCCTTTTTTGTGTTTGATGTAATTGTCTCAGGTGGCACATCTCTTGTGTTTACACATCCACATCATAGCCAAGGGTGACTATTACCAACAAGCCATTGTGAGACACCTTACTGTTTTTTTACAATAAAAATAGGGCAACTTGTAAAAATGTAACCACTTTCAAAGAAGATGGAAATAGTGTGTTTGGCCTTGGTACAGTACTCTCTAGATGATTTCATTTTCCACTTCTAGTCAACCTTTAGTTCAAAAAGCAAAATTGTCAGATGGTTCTAGCATAATCAGGGCTGGAAAAACATGTGGCTGCTACCAATTGGTACAGAAGATGCCCTTCATTGTGGCTTTTAAGGGTCATGATGCCTTTTCAGCTGTCTGTGTTGATCCGATTGGATGTTGACTTCTGTGAATTATTTGATGGCAGAAGTCAGTTTTTATGGAATGTAAAAAGAACAACTTAATAAACTTGAACCACTAATAATGTTGAAAGATCTACAAAGCGCTTACAATCACACCAAAAAGCACCAGACAACATACTGAAGTGAAGCGCAGAAGCACTGCAGCAGGCCTTTGAGTAACAATTCCTTATTTTTAATGACTCAGTCATTTTGGCCATTTTCTACACACTGACCATCCATCTCTACTTTTACTCTAAAGAGCCAAAAAGATGTAATTGTAATCTAAGTGAATAACATGTATGTAACTACCTGTGCATATAAACAGAGCGCCCTGCTTCAGAAAGGTTGATGCAGAGTGAACTTTCATCGGAACTCATCCTGATGTCGCACTGCTATGGTCAGTTAGCTGATCAGCCGGTCAGAGCCGAACAGCCCCACATGAGGGAACACAAGGCTTATTTGCAAACCGGCTCAAAGCTGCGGTGATCTGAACGAACCTTAACTTTATGAAAACATCAATTAAACAATCGCACTCTATTAAAGTTGTGATTGGTTGGCAGCGAGGACATGAGAAAGGAGGCAAAGTTAGAATTTCCTTTTAGTTTTTCATTCTTACAACTCCTCTTCAAATTTCATGTGAGCAATGGAATTCATCACAATAAATGTCTTCGAGAAGAGATTGTCTGAGAATGTGTTATCCCATATTTTAGCGACATCACGTCTACCCAGTCACCATGATGGCTAGCTTTTCATTCTGCCCTCCACTGTGCCACTTCTTTCCGATCAATCTTAGATCTTGTTTTCTGCCTGCCTACTTTTCCACACTTAGAGGCAGTAATGTCAGCTTAGAGACCTCAATGATGATTTGTCTGAATAATATCCATTTTTTTCTGAATGATATCCATTTAGAAGAAACTATTTATCACTTTTGTAAGAATTTGTGGTAGGAGGATTTGATTTAAAGTCGATGATTCATGAAAATTATTCAAAGAGTTCACTGTAGAACTTTGAAAGAGGTTTTTGGTCTTGAGAAAAAGTGATCTAGTAGAAATTTACCACTGCTTTTATCCTTTAGATGAAGGCTCACCGTTTAAACCAGACAAATAGAAATGTCCTATTTACTCACTCCCATGCTGTTATTCCAGACCATGTGGCATGCAGTTAGTGAATGAGTGAGAAGTAGGGAGTGGTTGAGTGAACGAGTGAGAGAGAGAATTACAGAGTGAATGTGAGCGAAGGGACAGAGAGAGCAAGAGCTCCTCGTTACGCTCTGACAGCAGCACCCACAGCCATGCCACGGTGCCTTTGCCAGCAGAGCTGCTTGTGTGTGCTGAGATAAGCCCGAGCCCTCTTGCCTTGGCGGTATAGGCTGGTCACATAGCACCAGAAGGCAGCTTAGCCCACCACAAGTCTAATGGAGGGTCGTTTTTTTACTTTCACTTCCTCCTTCACAGTCTTTCTCTGACTCATCCTCGCTCTCTGTCTTCCTGTCTGTCAGTCCTGTCTTTGTCAAGCTCTCTGGCCTTTCCTTCTTCTCTGTCTCCATCACTGTTTGCAGTATATTCACATGAGAGATCATTAGGCCTCTGTATCCTTCCTAGCAACCACTGAGTGAGCAGCAACATGCAGGAGGTGGTGACTGGCTGAAGCTTGCTGTTCAGTGCAAGCCATGCAGATGTTTGGGCAGGTTAGGGCAGAAAAAAAGAGGAGGTCAGTTGCTTGTAGCATGCACAGCTCAAATTATTTGTCAGTTAATCAATTAGTAGGTGGAAAAATTAGTTCAGTAATTTTTTGAACAAAAAAGCTAAACAGTTGCTTGTTGCAGCTTTTCAAATGTGCAGATTAGCTGCATTTCTCCTTCCTACAAACCTGCTATTGTATCATGTAAGCTGAATATCTTGACAGGATGAAATAAGACATCACCTTTGAAAATGTGAAGGAAAATTGTGATTTTTTTATAGACTAATTAATAACTGATTGAAATAGTTTAACAACATTGAAAAAAAGGAACAACAGATAAAAACAAACAATAATCAAAATGATCGGAAGTTGCACTTCTTGACATGTGCAGTTTCATCTATTACATATAAATGACAAGAGTATAGATATGCAGCTCTAAGCCTGATTTTTGTGTGTCCTTGCAAATGGACTTTTTCTAAGTATGGCAGAAGACAGTGGAGAAGTTGAGGAGCTGCTGATGACTAATATGAAGAAGTACAGGCCTCTGCATGCCTCCTTACTGGAAGGTAATTGTGTAAAAGTGTATTTTTTTATCAACTCTAATGCATCACACACCTCCTTCGCAAACATTATACCAGCATGTAAATGGACTGCATTTATACAGTGCTTTAATCCAAGGCACTTTACATGTTTTGCCTCCATTCATCTATTCACACAAAGACTCACACACTAATGGCAGCAGTCCACCATGCCAGGTGCCACTGGGTTCAGTGTCTTACCTAAGAACATTTCTGAGCCACAGTCACTTTACAGCTTGTGCTTATTATACTAATTATAGCTCCATAGGTGAGTTACATGAATGTAAAACATGGTGTGCAAACTTCAAGTCTTTACAATATAAGTACATCCTCCATTCTCTCTGCACACAGTTGGAGTTGAGGTAGTTTGGGTAATATTGTACCACAACCTCTACAGTTAATCCTGTGAAATTGGTGCTTCCTGCAGGGTACCATAGTGTGCACTGTGCGTTGATAAGAAAGTCCTGACAGCAGTGTGCCTCCGGAGCTGCATTCACACTAAACAGCATCAGAGGCAGCCAATTCATACTGCTCTTGCAAACCTTAATTGGGATATCCGATATGTCTGGATTTTGTCGGTTGCTAAACAAAAAGCAGTGATTTGTTTTGTTCATTTGTGTGGTGCATGCACGCTGTTTGCAGCACTGCAGGTGTGATGGACCTCCATGCTGGTGTTCATCACACAGACAGTAGTGTCCTACTTGTGTGTGTTTAGATGTGTCCTCACAACCAGCTCACTTTTATATCCACGCTGGAAGAAGAGAGAGGTGGACGGATATGCACACACACACATACATACTTTCCAGAACAGCCCGGAAGGGCTCAGGAGCCATTTCCACAAAGGTTAATAATATGCCTTAGTCATCCCCAGATAGCAAGGGAACACTTTGACACTAACTTGGTTACAGGCAGAGAATGTCACCTCTGGTTTTCCAGGTTTTGACTTTTTACTCTGTGTTTATTATTCTCCCTCTGTGTTGTTATCCGGAGCAGACGAGCTGCTCTGCTGAATTAATCACTGCTCCGTGGTGCTGTCCAAAATTTCCATTTTTTCACAGTTGCAAATAATAGGAGATAAAAGCCAATGCAAATGAAAACAGAATGACTCTAAGAAAGCAGTGTTTTTGACTGGAGATGGTCAGCATTATGACATAAGCAGAGACAGGCTTGTTGATTGATTTGTCCTGGCCCTTTTCCTATTTTTTCCCCCAGAGAGAATGAAAAAGCACATGGTATTCTCTGGTTCCATCAATCTTATGCTAACCAGATTGTGTCCTGAAGAAAATTTTAGTATGAGTTAGAGTCAGCATCAACTTTAGTCAAATTTTCAGAAATTGGAGCTTTACTTTGCAATGCAAAGACACTGCAGTTCCTGCCCTTTTAGCAAGTTGTCTGCTAGGAGATTACAGTAGAGGTTTGTGTTTGGTTTGTGTTCGCTGTGCATGGACTTATGCATGCAGGACACACACACACACACACCTGGGATAACAGAATCACTTAACCTCAGTGCTGTCTCAATGTCATGAAGAACAGTACGATGTTAGCTCTATCATAAATGTCCTTTAGATATTTGTTTGACATTTGTCATTTCTAAATGCCCCAAGAGACAACGCATTTAGTCCTCAAATCGATTTTTGGCTTTTAAGCTGCTCCTGTGTGCTTCATTTTTCATAAGAGAATAATATTATATGGACTCAAAGAACTCTTTTCATTCCAAGGGTACTAAATGTAGATTTTCATCCACAGCACATTATGCTGTCATATGCAAGAGTCAACAAAGTGTAGCTCTAAATCTCTACACTGACTCACAGCTTGGCCAGAAGCGAAGGCCGCAGAGATTTGTAGCTACCAAGGCCAGTGTTTTTTTCCTTTTTTTTTTCTCTCTTTTACTAGACAGCAACAAAAACATAAATGTTTTCTTGTGTGGTGCAGGAAGACAATGTAAGGAAAGAGGCTCACTGCTGAATTTACTGCAGTGCAACTGTAAAAGATCTGTGGGTCGGATTTATTGGCCTGCTGGTGTAATTACGCCGAGCGGGAGTCTCTTGGTGGTCCTCTTCTCATTGGGCTCAATTTATAAATGCCACAGAGCTAGTAATCCCACTGTTTCCCCACTTAGTTTGGAAAGGGCTCTAGCCATCCTGTGACTACGATTGATTACATATAGCTC
The DNA here is from genome assembly GCA_029783645.1 of Ctenochaetus hawaiiensis. Taxonomy (NCBI): domain Eukaryota; kingdom Metazoa; phylum Chordata; class Actinopteri; order Acanthuriformes; family Acanthuridae; genus Ctenochaetus; species Ctenochaetus hawaiiensis. The sequence goes on from JAPZDY010000025.1 coordinate 23,725,007, forward strand.
AAATGAAGAGTAAGCAGTTTTCCACTGTCGAACGCTAGCACTGGCCTCTGCTATCGATTCATTTTACAGCAGAGGGAAAATAAGATCTGCCACTTCTCAACGCTGTTCATATTTGTTTTCCTTTAACTCATGAATTTATGGACTCCTTATATCAAAAAAACAGCTCTATTTTGCCTTTATCTAATGTATATGTGTTGACGTTGAAGCGGGCCAAGCTAAAAACAGAATAAACCCTGTTTTATGTGATGTCAGCTAGTGCAGAGCAGTTATTCCCCTCAGAAGTGAGTAAATTAGTCTTTGCCTCTGAGGGGCAGATAAATTGTTGCACAATTATAGATGATATTTACATGACAGTTAATTGGATTTACAGAAGCATGGAGTGTCAGTGGAAACTGATGAGTTGCAGATGTGTAGATTTAAGATGCAGGCCTCTGCTTCAGTAATGTGGATATGTAATAATACTTACTATTTTTAAAACCCAGGCATTCTTCTGTAGTCAATGGGACTTTACTTGAAAACATAAGCTCACCCAACAAACGAGGGCCTACTGTGAACTATTATTCAGACTGAGTGTGGAAGTTTACACTAGATTTTTTAGACAAAAATAAACTAATGTCATGGTCCTCCTCTGGAGATAGTGTTTGCTCATTCTAAAAGACCATGACATGCTAGGCTAGCTCTGTGAAAACACACTGAGAAGGATGGTGAGATTCATTTTAAAGCTCTTCAGTATTTATAAAGTGAATCTCCAGTTCATTTTTAAAACTTTAAGGTTTTGATAAAATTGAGTACACTTTTTAAATAAAACTTATAGTCTGTTTTTCTAATGAGCACTAAGTTCACCTGCATTCACTGATCATCTCTCCAACTAGTTATTTTATTCGTTAGTAACAAAGTCCACTCTTTCCACATAGAATTCAAATGCCTACTAACCTATTGACAAATGAGAGAAAATAATAGGAGGTATCTTCTGATTCATTGATTGAATTTATTTTATTGATATAAGTCTCACTGTTCATAGTCTCAACACCTTATCAGAGCTGGATTCAGTTACTGCTGATGAAAATGAAGTATTTGTGTCAACTGGTGATGTTTCATATTGAAAAAATAAAAGCGTGAAAACTTGGATGGTTTTTCATTGTAAGATAGTCTCAGGAAATGTAATTTATTCATCACCAAGGTTAGTGCATTTTAGGGCATTTTAACTTAAAAACATCATGAAAAATAATTGAAGGATCAATCCATTTTTAGAATATGCATACTTAAACCGTTCGAGAAAGATGAAATGTGACATTTTAGTAAACACTGAATTATAAGGTTAGAAGGTTCATCCAGAATGCAATGTTAGGATTTTAAGCAAAGAAAACTCAATTAAACATGTCAGAAAAAGGGCCTTTAAAATATGTTGAGTCTTGATAAAAGAAAAAAAAGAAAAATCATCTTATTCCAAGTGTCTTCATTTGCATATTTTTTCATACATGGCATCACTGAGCAAGCAGTCGCTGTGGCAAAGAGACATGCTTTTAGTGCTTTCGGCTTCAGTTTTTTTTCGCATCCTTTGTCCTTGCAGGTTTAAACTAATCAGTGGGTGTAATGAAAAAAGATGAGAAAAGTCTGATTCAAGCCAAAAGGGCTGGAGTTGAGCATCAAACAGCCCATGAATATGACTCATTCACATCCACCTTGACCCCCCCTCCCTCCCTCCCTCCCTATCATCGTCCTCAAGCTCTCATTAGAATGTGGAGGACTTGGCGTTGTACATGCTCCGGGGCCACGTTTGCTATGCACCGGTTTATCCAAGAGGAAGAATAGCTGGAGGACAGGATTTAGCCGGCCAGTGCACTACGCTGTCTTCTCCGCACGGGTCGTTGCTCTGGACATTCACTGGATGGCAGGGCGCTGGAAAACTGTCACAAGGGTAGTAGCAGAAGCTGCATATATCAGATTTAAATGCCTCCTTCTTTTTCTTTCGACTCCGGCTGCACAAAGTATCGCTGGAGCTACAGCTGTGTGGAGTACATGCAGACCTTAGAGGACAAGCTTGTCAGGAAACAGGCTTGAAATGGCTCTATGTCATCGGATAATTCAATTTGGTTCAATTAAATTCCAGCGGGTAATTTAGAAAAAGTGTGTTTTCTTTGTTTAGCATTTCCCCATCTAAAATCTGCTTTATGTCTTCAGTTCTGAAGCACTTTGTAACAATTACCAGAGCAGTTTTTTTCGAGGCCTAAAACATCATTGAATTAAGATGACAACACATTAATCATACTTATGCTGTGCAGAGGATGCTGGGTCATGGCTCTGTGGTCTCAGTGTACAGACAGTTTCCATATGAGACCTTGGGAATGACACCAGTCCTCTGGTCAGACATATCAGAAGTGCAGGCCAAGGGCATTAATCTCCATCTGTGACATGACTGACACATGACATCTGTCCAAGCAAATGCACATTCATGTTCTGCCCTCTATGCTGGAATGTAAACAGGGTGGACAACTTACCTAACTGTCTATCTTTAAAAAACTTTATTGACTCCAACTCTATGTATCAAATACAAGTGAAAAATACAGCCATTTTTTTAAGAGAGTCCCAGTTATTGGAAAGGTCTAATTGTATCAAAGTCAGCAAAGAAAAATACCACAGCAAGCTCTTGCTCAGCATCTTCTCAGCTATTAGTGTGTAATAAAAGACTATAATAATGCTTATTCTGTGAGATTGGAACAAAATCAGATGTTGTGTTCTTCCTCAGTAACAAGTAATTGTATTGATCCATGGTTTGGTCCCAGAGGATATTATGGCACTGTCAGGGAGAAACCTCCTATATCCATTTTTCTCTTTCTTTTGTGTTTTAATCAATGCTATTGACCACCTTTACACCTGTCTTTAGTTTGGACACGTGTTAGCATGTGATTGTCTGTTTATTACAGTGTCGTGTTCTTTTAATTTCTTAAAATGTAACTGTTTTGGATAAACAAGTTTTCATGCAACAGCAACAGTTTGTTAGAGAAGACCAACACAAAACGAGCAAGATGATTTTCAGCCTATGTATCAATACATTAATGCCATACTTGACTAAATTGTGTCTCATTAAAAGAGTCAGTGTGACACCTGTTAATGAGTCCCACTTTGCAAAGTTAATTACATCTTCAGTGGGTCCTAATTCATTCATATTCACTTCTATGGACTCCAAAAGGTTGCATCCATTTAACTATGCAAACATCTTGCACCTCGAATGATGCAATATGTCCCCGGCTTGTAATTTAACCAACAAATTATTCATCTAGTGCATCTCTTGGGGGGAGAGATTCATTATCCAATTTAGCATACTTGTGGAACGGGTGATATCAGGTGATAAATGAAGAGCGTCTGGGGCGAGGACAGTTTTACAGCAGATAGAGAGCGTGCAGAACCTCTTGCCATCTTTGTCGGATTTAAGATGTCCATTTGGCTCTAATTTCCTCCCGTCCCATAGTGCATTGCTGTATCTGTTACAGTCTGATTGTAATGCCCGTCGAGGTGAAGAGGCTTATGTGGAGCAATCTTCATGCTTTTGTGCTTCCGATGTAGCTGAGTGATTCATGCGAGGCCTTTTAGGGTAATGATGAAATATACGACTGTGTCTGACTTTAAAAGGAATCAATTAACTCCTTTGGAAGACTTTAGCACGGATAATAAAGTGGACACTGCCATAACAGAGCATTTGTTTGGTTTATTTTGCCTGACAGTGCCTGTCTCATAGCCTCTCTTTCTGTTGTCCCTGTCAGGTTTATTGTGGAATTAACCTTCAGCGCAAGGCCCGGCTTTATTATTTTAATAAATTGCCCAGTATGAAGAGATCACTGGCGCGTGTCTGATGCATGTCCCTTCCTCTTCCCTTCCTCCCTTACCCTCTCCTTCTTACTCATCATCACATTTTCCCTCTCATCCTCCCTCTGCACCTGAAATTAACGGCACGCTTGCTAGGGAATATGATGTATTTTGTAAAGGAAGGAGAGCAGGGTGTAAAGATTAAAGAAGGAGAGCCGCCCGCTCAGCAGACGGATGTGTTCTTCCTGCTAAGCCAGCGGTCATCAGTCGTCAGGGCCACCCAGCCTCTTGGGGTGGCCTCAGACAGCGCAGACGTCCGCAGAGGATAGATGACCATGAGCGGGGGCAGTGGAAGTGGCGGTGAAAGATAGCTTGCTCTGACGCCACCGCTCATCGATCACAACTAGCCACCCTTTAGAACTGTCCTGAGAGAGGAGCCCAGGCAATAACAGTGGCTTGAATTGTTGCGGTGGCGGGTCGGTGGCGGGTCAGTGTCAGACTGGCTGGCACCACAACACCTCAGCCATCACCTCCTTGTTTTCAGTCTCTTGCGGAGTCTCAACATGTAGGCATTAAGCTGGAATACAGAGGCTTATTTCCACACTCTGACATCATGTATTAAACTGAGTGGGGAGACTTTATCATCCAGCAAGCTCATTTGGTCTTTATTCTATTCACTTTACATAAAGCTCTCAGTGCAACAAAAAATCCACTTTTGGATGATTTATGTGGCTCCTTTGGTCACAAATCTGACATAAAGTGAGGAAAAACTCTCGGCCAGGGTTTCCTTAAGTAGTTAGAGGGAAAAACCAAGATGCATAAAAGAGCACAATAGACTGTGACAACAGGCTTATCTTCTAAAATTAGGACAGTCTCTCTGATGTAGTTATGTATTTTGCTTGGGTCATATTTTTTCTCTTGACAGGATAATGGTGTGGTATATGTGTCAGTGCTGTTGTGAGTAGTTCTTTTTGGAAGCTCAAGTCTACTTCCAACCTTTGATCTTGAAGCTTTGATATAAAATCCATGACCCTGCAGCCAGGCTCAGACTGGAAACCTGGCAATTCTGGCAAATGCCAGATGGGCAGGTGTGCACAGTGTGCCCCAACCGCCACCAGCAATGTGGGAATAGAAATATTTTAACCTGCTGACCGCAGCCCGTTTGATGTTCAAACAGCACAAGTGATTACTGTTATACAGCCACAAAACTGTCAACAGGCTACCTGGTGCAGGTGCAGAACGTGGTACAGACCAAAGTCACCTCTGTCAGCCCTTCAAATGGATCAGCCCATCCATCTAATGTCAGAGGCAGAGCAGGAAATAATCCAATGAAATCAAGACAAAACCGGTGGAGATCTTGTTAAAATAAAACACATGGATAAATTGCTAAGTAATATTATATTATTTTTATCTGCTTACTGCTGTAACTTTGCACAAACAAATGTCACTCCTCATGTCCAAACCTCACAAACCCATGCAATGAATGCACACAACACACAACAAACAGCACCGTCCATGATTCTGGAACAACAGCCACTAATCAATAGCGATATGATTTTATGGTGGTAATTTGTAGTTTTCAAAGTTTAAATGGAGCAAGGCAACAAATAATATAAAAGAACAAAGTTAGTTAAGCCTTCTTTAGACCCCTTGTAGCACTTTGCCTGATCAATAGTAATTTAAAGATCCCTGATTGTCATCATAATGACATTACTTTAGCTAAATAGTATGAATAGCCTGATACTGTTGTGTGCCACTCATAAGTGTGGGATAAATTGGGCCTGGTTCAAATGTAAATTGAGAGGCCCAAATTATGATCCCTGTTTGATGCTGTCTGTGGCAAAATGAGCATCTTTGTGGTGGTGTTTAGGGATGTGAGGCTGCCTTGCAAATGACTGGTTGCCTTTACTCCTTCTTTTATTTTCTAAGGGCCAAGGCCCAGTGGTGGTCAAGGTAACTATGTCTTCATGATGGTCTACTTAGAGGTCAGTTTTCACAACACTTAAAAGTATTTTCGGTGAGAGCCTGAAGACTCATTTATTTCCCCTTAAAAGCAGAAGCTTGACAAAAAAATGGCAACACAAGGTTAAAATTACTTGTTGAAAAGCTTTCAATTTAATCTCATGGTCTTGCACAGAGGATGAAGTTGCTTGGTTGTCATGGAGATGGTTTAACGATATTTCTGTCATGTAACCCTTTTTTGTTATTTTTTGAATGTTGACCCCATAATTCAAGATTATTTTGGAATATTGCTTTAATCAGATGGCTGGAGATAGAAGATAGAAAGAGAAAACATGTCGATTGAGGGTCAGAGCACAAAACAATGTCCCTAGTTAGAATGAATAATATGGATATACTATGTCTCATAAACTAATAGACCATGAGGACACCACAGCTGTTCTCATGTTTGCTTTGGTTCCTCTCCTCTGATAACATTTCCTCCCACAGTCCAAAGGTGTGGAGAATCATCAGGTCTCAATTCCCCATTATGTAAATGTGAATCTGTTAAGCACTCTTTTATATGATAGCCTGCAAGCAACTGCCGATTTGTCTGGAGTGTTTAGTTTCCCTGCCATTCACCCGCTGCATGCTGGGAAAGTTGCCTGTCCTCCTTTGACCCCGAAAAGGCAGCTGGTATACAGAACGAATGAACTGAAGAAAGTAATGCTGTAAGTTTATGTAGGAAAGAAAATCTTTTAGGAAGAAAGATCCCTTCCAATAAAAAATCTGTTGTAGGCAATTTTTTTTAAATTTACTACACTAAGGACTGGCAGAATAGTATTCAGGAAATATAAAGCAAAGAAATACTTTTGTACAAGAATTAAGTAAGTAAATCAATAGATGTTTTAACACAATTGCTAACTGACTTGTTTGCAGAGTGCTCTGTCATGCTAAATAGCCAGTTTAATGCTGTTAAATACAATGCGTCCATGCATTAAACATCTTTACTGCATTTTAATAAAACATACCATGTTTACAGAAAGGATATTTTGATATAAACTTGCTACATTTGAGCAGAGGGATAATCTGAACAACTTATTGTCGACAGTCTTGTGAAGTGGCAGTTAGCTAACAGCAGCATGTAACTACAGAGAGTAGCTACTCTTGAACCGATAAACCTGCAGTATATGATAAGTGAAATTACAGCCTATACAGACACTTAGTTGCTTTACATGATTCCTCCCAAAACCACGGAGCTAAGATAGCTATTTGCCCCTGCTCCCCATCTTAACACTCAGCCAGTCTAATTGCCTCCTCTCATGGTCATCTCAAGACACAGACAGAAGAAATGCAATCAGCATATTTCCCAAAATGTTAAACTATTCCTTTAAACAGCCATCAACAACTTTCATCTCTGTTTGCATGCCCATAAGCTAAGTCTCAGATTATTTTAGTACTAATTCTGACATCACACCTCATGTAATAACCAATGGTATACACTCCATAACTGTTGGTCTGGTCCATTACCAATATCTTAAATAGGCTGCAAGATAAGGGATTCTGAAGGCTCAGATATGTACAGTATTAATGTAAAATACAGAAACATGATAAACAGGGTCTGAGCGACAGCAGTCACACTTGCATAACCTTAGTGTTGTGTAATTAAACAGCCCTACTCCTCCAGATGATCCTGTGATTCAGCTTGGCATTGTCACGCTCCTAACAGGCGCCGCACAACATTTGATTCTTGTTTACCTCTCATGAATATTTGGGCCCTGCTGCCAGGGTGAAAAACATGTTCATCTGTTGTTGCGTTGACAGCTTTTGAGAGACGAGGCTTCGCTTCCTCCAATGAAAATGCCTTAGAGAGGGAGGGATTTTCTGACAAGGGCTGTAAAACACCTGTGATTGCAGCCATTGTCTGGATGCATCAGCCCGATTCCTCCAGGAGCAAAGTGTCTTTATTGGTCGTCAACTTGTTTACGTGTCTTGTACAGGCTGTTGGATAATAGAGCAGAACACTCGTGAAACCTGGACAGTGCATGCTGTGTGCTCTGTAGTTACACTCAAGCTCCAGAGATGCTCCAAGATATGCCATTTGAAATCCTTCATGTCTGAGAAAATATCCCAAGCCATCGCTTTGCCATGCTTACCTCAATGAGCTTTCCTATTAAGCACAAACTGTAAAGCTTGTTTGTGTTTGCCAGCAGGTGCATTTTTGTCGCATGAGTGAACTCTGCAGCATTTATGTCATAGTTATTTTCACTGTAAACGGGAAATGTCTGGGAGGACAGGGCAGATTGTGTTTGTGTGGAAATGTGTGTGCAGCATGTGTGTGCGTGCTTGCACATAAAGCCATTCCAGTGCACACATGCTGGTGTTCACACCAGCGTGCAGCAGCTCTGCTTACGTAATCATGCTTGTGTATTCCATCCGTCCGTTGACAGTGGAAAAGCCGCAGCTCCCCAGTGGCATTTGGTGTTTGTTGTTCCGTAATGAAAGCGTTCCTCTTCTCAGGATTAGGCTGCAGCCTACCTGGCTCTCAATAGGAAACTGCTGAGATTAACACTCGCTCCCCAGTGCCCTGCTCTCAGACGATGACAACGCCTCACACACAAGACCCTCTCAGGGCTTTTTGCTGGCAGCTGCTGACACCAGGAGGTTTTTATAGGGGTTCTTGTACCACTTTAAAGTCATTAAACAGAATGATTCCCTCACTAGTACGTTACTGCGCCCTCAAGCACTGATCGGATCATTTTAGAAAATTATTAAGGTGGTATTCTAAATTGTGCGTGTACTGTAAACATATGCACAGATTAAATGGTACTGTAAATACTCAAGATTGACTGTAACATGTTCAATCAGCCATAAAGACCTGGGTAATTTGCAAATATGTAGAGGAACACAACACCATAATTGATGACAGTTTACTAATTGGCTTGAAAGTCTCTCTAATCACCTTTACAATACAGAGTACAGACAACACATCCAACATGCGAGCTTAAGTGGACAAAGTAACTGACATAATTTCCATGCAATGAGGTTCATGTTGTCAGATGAGCACCGAGGGAGTTCTTTCATTTCGCCTCTTTGGTCACACTCTAGCTTAATTAGAGAGTAGAGGAGTTCTCAGAGAAAAATGGCCTTTATAAACAGATCCAGCTTTGTTGTTTGGTCTGCACTGCTGGAAAATATATCTCTTTACCTGTGAGGTTGATACACAGAGAGAGGGGAGCTAGCCAGCCTCGCTCTGAGGATGTTACGGATGATTTGATGACCACTCTGGGCAGCTGTACAGCAACACAGTATATCACGCAGCTACAAGGCCCTGTGGAGTGGCACCAGGCCAGTCTGAGCCTCGTCTAAACACACTGTCAAAGTGCCAAGTGTACCAGCAGGGCCCCGTGCAAGGTCACAGAGGAACAAAGGGCCAAATAAAAGCCCCTGACTGCAGGTCCATCAAGGATCTTGGACACCAGTTTCAAAATTTAGGCTGTTTTTCTTAATGGCAGTTTGCTGCTACTATCTTTTTTATATCATTGAATGAGACTTGTCTGTATGGACTGAAGGTCAGTTATTTTGGTATTTTGTTTTCTCATTTTTTTAACCATTGTCACTTATTAATAAAATCACTAACAGATAAATAGATAATGAAAACAGATGCAGGCCTGTTAGCACAGAAAAATAGCTGAATTTATGGCACACCAATCAAGGGAAAAGTTTTATTACATCTATGAGAAAATCATTTAGATAAGAGTAGACATTTTCAATTAAAAAGAAATAGAATTTTATCATTTTTAGATGTGTTGCAAAGGATTTGATTGTAGTAATCCGTATTATTTAATCATGATTTTTGCTGCTTTTTACTTAAACTTTTTAACAAACTAAATCATGTACTACCCAATACAACCAGCAGATGGAGCACACTTAGTATTGAACATGACCCTGGCAGAGTTTCAAATCAAATTTGTTTAGTATACTCAATTAGAATAGCTGTACCAACCTTAGATCACCCACTACAGATGCCAGGGCAGAAACACGTGTACTTTCACTGCCTCATTACAGCTTGGAAAGAAAAACTCCCATCTCTGCTTTTTCTGATGTGAATGAGTGAATAAATGTAAACCAGGTTCTTCCTTACGATCACATCTCTGATTCTTCTGAACTATGACAAGACTTCTTTATACACCAGACTCCTGTCTCAACACAGCTCTGCCCTTAAATGAATTATGCATCACAGTCTTTTTCAGTTCACTACCTGAGTCTGCTGCCCAATTATTGCACCCTGTTCTGGCCTGTTGGTTTTTCTTTTTTTTTCACATTCATTTAGGGTACAGCAAATGCCATCTCCTGCTACCCCTCACTAGACAGGCAGACAATGATAAGTCACAGGTCTCACCATACCCCCTTGAGTCACATATTGGCACAGAGGTGTTTTTTGGCTCTGGATGTCGTCATATCAGTTTATTAGAATGTTATTATGGTGGGTTTCAGATGGATGTCATTCCCAGATCCCATAAAGCCCCACACGCAATAGCTATGAAATATCCTACAGTGTGGTAAAAGGGGTGTGCTAAGCATTTTTATGCTTATGTTCATGAATGTTTTTATTTGTAAATATTTGAATTTTTTTGATATGTAATATTTTTTTAGATTTCCTTAATTGACAAGGATATGGAACTCATTCATTTCAGATGTAGCATCTCTAAAAGAGAGTTTGCCCCCAACTACTATGTAATCGGTCATAAATATAAAATAAAATAGGTCAATTGCTTGGTTAAAATCTTACCCTACAATTACTTTATGATACTTTTTATGTACCTTTGAGATAAAAAAAATAATAAAATAAAAAAAAAACTCCTTTCCTGACGTGCTCTTCTTTAGGGATTCATTGTAAAGGGTTTTTTTTTCCTCATAACTGAGATCCACACAAAAAATGAGCAGCAAATTAAGTTCCAGTACTTCAGTTCTTGCTAAACCAAAACTGTTCTCACTTTTGGTTCTTGAGGAATGAATCATGAGGACAGTGTTTTTAAAAACACATGTTTCTGTTAGCGCTGTAAATGTGGGCCAATGGGGCAGTAGGCTGCTGTAAACGGAGCCGGGCTGCTGGCACTGGGCTTCGCTGCTCGGCTCCACTAGGGGCAAAAAGTTTGCACTTGTTGACGTAGTTCAAATAGTTCCTGTTTCGGAATGTACAGAGGCTCTTCACACCGCCAGCTTCAGCCTGCTGCGTTTTGCCAACACTGCGTTTCATGCAATGACTGCAAGCTTCATAACACTTTGAAAGCTTTGTTTATAGCCGAGCGGACTACTTTTTTTGCAGCAGCAGCGGTATGGATTACATATTTTCTGTCACGGGCAGCTCCGCCAGAGTTGTCAGGGATGCAATCTCTCAGAGACTGTGGCCCGGAGTCAGACATGAGACTGTCCAAATTCAGCTGGACCATGCTGAGACAACACACGACACTCACACCGTCCACTCTGAGACAGGTTAGTCTACGTTTAATTCCGTTAGCCGAGAGTTTTTGGGGAAGAGGTGAAACTTCCCAGAAAAGCCAAACCTCCAACGAGTTTGTCCCTCCAGAGTGTCTGAGCCAAATTACCCTGAAAAAAATCGTTCAGTTTAGCGTTTTCTCGTTTTTTGGACTACGCTTGCCAAGAGGTTAAGATGTTAAAATCTAGAAATAGACTTAAAAAGTCACAGTTAAAAACGGTTTAGTTTTGTACATGGGGGTGTAGCTTATTTTGAGAGTGGGCTAGTCAAACTTTTTGAGTCATTTCCGCAGCTGTGTCAACAAAAATACGATGTGTGCCTTTGATCAGCATAGAAACGTTCAGTTTTAAGAATAAAAATATAGAAATATTTAAGTTTAAATCTTGCTGAAACTTAATTTATCTGACTATTAAGACAACGATTATCATCTTTTCCTAAGCGAATGAACATATTCATTTAAGCGTATTAATTTAACGACGAGGTTTTGAATGAAGTTTGCAACTCAGAAACGTTTCACGCTGTTGCTGTAAACTAGCTCCCTTGTCAAATGAAAAAGTGACGTTTGATACATTATTTGTGTTTAAGTCTGTGGTGTGAAAGTGGCCACACACTCCAAGTAAGTGGATGTGTGTCATTTTCTGAGTATGAGTGAAGCTGAAGCTGAACATGGGGTGTCAATGCGAAGAGATTGTGCAACACTCACTATTGCACACACTTCCTGGACAGTGGCTTTATAGGAATTTGGATCCCCCTGCTTGCTTCCCTTCCTAATTTCCTCTTCTGACCTGAAGTTAACTCATAAAGTCCATGTCCACTGTGGCTACACTTTCCCTCAGTGTTGTTGTGCGGACAGGCTGCCAGTAACAGCTGAAGCATCCCAAATATTTCACATCAGCAGGCAGTGCATGCTCAAACCGTCCAACCAGTGAGTGAACAAGCATGTCCTCAAGGCTTTTCACATCGGGAAGTATCTCCATGTTAATGAAGATTGGATTTTTTACCCTGTCTGCTCTGCCTCTCACACATATTTTATTATGAGACCCCCCCAATGCCTCCTCTGACTTTGAATTAATGGCAGAGAGTTGTAGCACTTTTCAAATGAAAAACAGAAAACAAATCCAACCTCTGGACTGCAGGATCCATCAAAATATTATCACAGAATGCTTTGCACTATTAGTTAGCATTAATTGGTTGTTCTGCAAACACAGAGTTGTGGAGTGAGGGCACCCTCTCACCCTGCTTTGGTTTAATGTACAGGGGTTTGCAGCTCATGCAGAGTCATCAGGCTCCAAAGCTAGGTGTCAGGCAGGTTAATTGTTGGATCTAATTAGGACAAAGATTAATCAGATGCATGCTCTACTGCTCTCAAAACGCCACAAATGGCAGGCGGGTTCATTAGCAGTCCCTGTGCCTCTCTCCTCCAGCAGCACATTGGACCGCGGGGGCGGCTTGTCTCTGCAGGCTACAGCCCAACTCAGGAGACAAGAATGAGACTAACTAGACGTTGAGTCAGGTAGAGGAACTGAAATGATGATGTTAGAGACGAGGGTGGGCAGCGAGGTGGTAAGTAAACCATGGGTGGGCAAGGCACTGTCTGACAAGTTGAACACTGATAGGCCCAGTGGCACCGTCCACACTCTGCTTGATTTCACCTGTGTGATCCTCACCCACCAGAATGACTGTCTGGGCTCTGAATGCTGTAAAAGGAATGAGACAGCACTTTGTGAGTTTATATTACCTCGGGCAGAGACATTCCTTTGGCTAGTAAACTGTAAAGCTCATTTTTCATCTTTAGTTTAATAAAACTGTTGCTTTTTGTCGCTCAGTTCCTTTAAGACTGTGCAGTATTAGCAATGTTTTTGCCAGAGAAAATAAGAGATCATTCACATGTGACTAACTGAGACAGGCTTGCAATCTCCTCCCATGTAAACTATCTGCTATCACATGACCAAAGTTCTACATTTGAGGCATGTGATGACACCTGTGGCAACTCCATCTGCAGAATTAAGTGTGTCAGATGTGGTTTATGGCTGCCAATAAAGATTTTTTTTTTTTTTTTATTAGATTAGTTTGCCAGTTATTCTCTCCATTATATTATTCAGTGAATCCTTTGTTCTGTATAATGTCCTAGAATGTGAACTGCTTGTTTCCTAGACCAAAGTCTTAATACCCAGATTTTCAGTTTACAATCGGATAAGACAAGAAAAGTGGCAGATCATCACACTTGGAAAGCTGAAATTAGCTAACTTTTAATTTATTTTTTGCTTAATCTGTTAAGCAATTAATCAGTGATAAAAAAAAAAATCCTATTAGAATTACTGTTGATTAAAATTTTCAGTTTAAATTTGGTTAAAAGATCCAAGTGTTTTATAACAAGTGGATCTTTTAGATTATTTTGTTGCATATCAATTTTATTGATTGAAAGAGAAGAAACTCAAACTGGCTCTTGCCTCCATAGAGAGGAGTAAACACAGTATTTGCCTTATGCGCATGTAAATTAGCATGTCAGCACATTTAAAGGCTTTTTTAATGGACATCTTCAGCTGGAGCGTAAGGAGGCTGTGCTTAATTACCGAAAGCAGAGTACTTACAAGTTTGCATAAACGACTTGAAAGGTCTGTGAGAGAGCCCTCCAGCCCTCTCTGATTTCACAGCAGGACGGCACTGAGCTTTTGCAAATTCATGGGGACTGTGTGTCATGTGAAGTCTGACATCACATGGGTGGTCAGTGAGAATGGAAAGTTGTTACTCTGTCTTCATAGAGGAACGGATGGGTAGTAAAGAGACAAAAGTAGAGATGCAGTTATGCTCTCTGCTGCCTCGACAAACATGACAGACTATGACATGCAGAATTATATTGTGAAGGCTGTTAGGCATCTTCTACTTTTCTTGCTAATTTTGACATCTCACAGCTGGCTCAGGTATTTGTTTTGCCAGCATTGTTGACTCAGTCTAAATAGCTTTGAAAAGAGTGACTGCAAACTACTGCAGGCTTACCTGCGAGGAGGCAAAATTTAAGACATAAAGGAGAGATTAAAATGAACCGTTAGATACACAGTGGCAGCTTTTGAGGAATCTACTGTAAACACAGAATTGTCACGCCTGCAGGCGTTGAAAGCGCGCTACAGCACGTCATGCCTCTGCAGATCTTCCTCCAATCAAAAAAGGAGAAATTCACTCTAGAAACCAGTATTTTTTTACCGCTTTTGTATCCTGTTAATGTTCCAGCAATCCCTTATGGATTTTGACTTGTGTTATAACATAACTGATCCAGCCTGAGCTTTGATCTGGACTCAGTGTTTGATTCAAGTGACCGTGAGATCACGACAGATTGTCTGCCCATGTATTAATAGCAGATGATTCACCAGTGTCACAGTGTAAGAGCTGCTTTGTCCCTCTGACATTGAACTCCTCTCAGCATCTCTAAGTTCTCTCCGTCCCCTGAGGTGTTCTCTTATTTGTCACTGTTCATGTTCACCCTAAGGCTGACACCGACTCTGCTGCAATTATCGGGATGATTCAGAAAGTGCAATCTGCTGATGCTCTCAGCACTGCAATAGATGATTTTAATCACCTTAATGTTCAAAAAGTCCTTGAGCACTTGGTCTCAGCGTGTCTCTTGCCCTGCATGCCATCACAAGAGTCTACTGGGATCTGTTATGGCTCCGTCAAGGGAAGAGAAGTGGCAGGAGTCACAGTGGGATCACTGCACCTTGAAGAACTGGGAGTCTGAACAAATGACTGCTCCTTGACTTTTCAAGGGTGCTTCGCACACACAAACAGGACTTTGTTTCAAGAGCCAACAGTATCAATGACCAGACTGACACTATGTCTTTCTCCATCTTTGCTAAAATGATGACAGTGTGTAGGAGGATGTAATTCTTTTAAGGAAAACTGGAGAAGAGGACAGTTTAGAATCAAACACAAATCCAGATAAAAATAGAGACATAGAGACTAAGCTTAGTCCCAACACATTTAGATCCATATAAGGATGAAGCAGAACTGACTGGAACAGATTAAAAAAACATATACCAGGGTGAGAAAATTTAAAGGATTTAAATTAGACATAAATGTGGCCAATAAGATGATTAGCACTAGACATTGCTATTGGCATTTTTTAAAGTCAGTGAAAGATACTTCAAACAGCAGATGTTTCAAAGAGGCCAGATGATGAGCACAAATGTTGAGTAGTTGAAGTTTAAAGGTAATTAAGGCCAATTCTGAGTGACTCAACATCATCTCGTGTGTCTTCACCACTCCGGCTGAAAGGAGAACTCGGCCTGTATACATCCTCATATTAAAGGATTCCACACCTGTGATGGTAATTTCCCTACTAAGAACCTCTGAGAAATAAAAGCGCACACTTTAGAGGAGCATGAGTGTGACGTCAGCTCGAGTTCTCTAAAGGGCTGTTTTGAAGCTTCGATTTGGGTTTACCACGTCTGAACTTCCTGATCGTAGCTTTTCTGAGACGACTGACTCTTCTCAAGAGTGGCTCTGTTATTCATGACAGGGAACGCAGCTCTTTCATTTGCTGACTGAAATTGGGAGGATTTGCTGTCTCTTATAAGCTAGTCACCAGGGAGCCTTGTGAAGAGACGGCTGATCAAGTGTACAGATGATTGCATTGCTTTCCAAAAGGAGGTTGGGGAACACCCGGTGACGTCATTTCTCATGGTGAAGACTATGAAATTGATCAATCAATTGAAACAAAGGCAAAGGCAGCTATTGAAACTTTTCAAGAGTTGTCGAGAAACATGACAAAAACACACCAGAAATCAGGGTTCTGCTTGAAATAAATAGTGTAACAAGATAACGTTAGGGTTATAATTCAAGGATTATCCTGTTCACATTTAGTTAGAAAGCAATGAAAGTAATCCTAGCTTGGTCAAAAAACGATAACGTGTTGGAAAGCGAGAGCTGAATGTAGTCTGAGACGGTTGTTGTGAGGACAACTAGAGCCATTCTCTATTGTTTCTATCAGCTGAGTTTCTGTATGACCTCTGTCCTCTGGGCACAAAGTAAAAGGCTTCAACTTCAGTAGACACAAGCACCCATTAATCTCAACTGACTTCAGTCAAGCATTAGGCTAAATGCTGTTTGTGTAAATAATTAGTTTTGCGACAGTCCAGAAACCTTCCACTTAAAGTCCAGTGTGTGGAGCGAAGGGGGATCTATCTGTAAAACATGGCAGAATATAATATTTCAAATTATTCAAATGATCATGTTTTCATTAATTTAATGAGCCTTTCATATTTTCAGGGGGACTCCACTGTGATAAACTAATGTGTATCTACAGTAGCTTACTATAGAAAAAAATGAAACACTGGCTCCAGAGGGGGACTTTTGCAATTTTTTTGCACAATGCATTGCCCCCATAGGTTCTCACCATTTTTGGATGGGAAGGGTAAGCTGAATGACATCCAGTGGCATGCAGTCTGCAACTTCACCAGCAGATACCACTAAATCCTTATCTAACTTTTAAGTATTGAGTCATTGTCAAAAATAGTCAGTGTCACGGGCATATGCCATTGTTAGTCATTATCTGAAACTATGAGAGGTTTTCTTGTTCCTCTTTTTGTTATGCTAGACTTGTCATTTGGTGTAGTTTGATTCCTGAATATGAAAAACAATGCAGCTTTGGTTGTGTTATATTGGGAGCACAATTAATCATCTTTCTTTTTATTGCTGGTGGTTGTGTAAGGCTCTAAATGTCATTGAAATGTTGGCATCTCAATATCTGAAGTTTTAAACTATACAGAGAATTCAAACTTTTTTATTAAGATGTCCTTTGAATGAGCTCAAAATAAATTTGAAAACAGTGATCGTTTTATGAAGTTATGATGCATATGTTCATGTGATCAGAGAGCTACAATGTGATTGGACTTGACCCCCTGCAAGCTTGTCTGAGCTGAAGATACTGTTCGATAGTAGGAACAATGAAACACTCTCCTGAAGGGGTAGAAGCAGCCATTCCTTCTCTAGATACCATCAGTTCCACTTATTCATGTGAACTAATGGAGAAATGATTTGCTTAAATGAAGTAATCGCATGGTTGTCTGTAGTTAAGCATTGGGACATTCAGCCATGTCTCTTTCTGCCTCTTTCCCCTCCTCCATGTTTGCTGCCTTAGCGTGCCGGACTGCACCGTGTCAAAGCCATGCAACTATGACTTGTTAACAACTATCAACAGCTGAATATCTGCTGTAGATGCACTGACAATACTTTGTCACTGCAGGGTGCGAAAACCACAGATGAACGATTAGTTTACAACAATGCACAGTGTTAAATACTGGGTTTGATAACTAACTAGTTGACTGTTCTGCTTGACTAACCTCTTTTCGATGCTGTTCAAAAAATAAATAAAACAGAGTGCAATAATTTTCTCATCCTTTCTTATATGTAGTTAAATGAAAACAGTACAAAAAGACAATATCCAGCATGTTATACTTTATTTTTGTAGATATTTTGAAGATTTTTGCAGATATATGCTCATTCTTAATGCTCAAAAACATCAGTAACCAGTGATAGTAGTGCCAATAGGTATGAAAGAGGCATATTTGAAAGGCTCAATCATGCACAAGGAAGGATAGGGCGGGGTTTTCCACAAAACACAATTGTAAATGGTATTATAAAACTGGCTCAGGAACATTTTTAAAAAGCTGCTGTCAATAAACACAGGTTGTTTTCAGATGAATGCTGTCTGGGTTTTTTTTTTCATGTTTGACACAGCTTTCCAACTTTGTTTGAATCAGGGTCCTTTTAAGGATCATACAGAAAATTACATTTTTATTATAAACTAGCTTTTTGTTTACTTTTTCTAGTATTGGTATTTTGCTATCATTTAGTGACAAGCTGTTTTAAACAACTTTGTAAGACCAACTTTTAAATAACCATTTTTTTACAAAACGGTCCAAAGGAAATAGTGCAGTTTCAGTAACTGCAGAAGTAAACTAGGCCCTGAACACATACAAGAGGGTGGATAACAAAATGACAAACAGCAGTGAGGTCAATGGCCATCTTTCCTCTTTAACTTTCTGTGAATTTTTAACAAAGAACTCTGTTTTGTTTGTTCTTAGCTGAGGTTTTACGTGTGGGATTGACCTGGTTATTACACCTGGTCTAAGGTTAAGGGCACTTCAAATGGAAAATTCAACTAAGTTATCATTCTTTTTTACTTCCTCTAAGCTCGCTGTATTGTTGAGGATAAACATTTAGCACTAAAACTATATTGCTATGGTGAGAGGTGGTTCATCAAGTTGTCAAGTCTCGTCCCCCTGTGTGTGATAGTCATACATATGGATTTGTGGAGATGCTGTCTTCATTTTTCCCTCTTAATCTCAGCAGGCCTGTCTGAGTGAATGGAAAGGAAGCTGCCTGTGTCTGAAATACAGCTTCTGTTTCTAGTTATACAGGAGATGCACTGTGAAGAGAATTTTACATTACTCATTTTGTTGATTGCCTTTATTCAGTGCACCTTTACACCTTTACTAATTTAACACATGATCAGAAATGTGTGAACATAAGGTTCTCAAAATGTACACACACACACACACACAAAGGACAACCTGGCCATCTCCTGATCTACAGAGGCTGGTCCCTGTTCCTGCCTTGTCCTTGGCTCTTGCTGCTGTCCCTGACTGAGGTTCTGATTGAGATTTTGTGTAAGCACATTGATGAGGCTTTGTGCAGCTGCAGCCACTGTTGAATTACAGTCGACACTCTGGCAAAAACACAAATGTTGACAGAAACAACTGAAGACCGAAGTTTTAGCTGAACACTTTAAAGACTACCAGCAGCTAGCATTGCCGTAGCTCATGCTAACCTAAAGCTTACCTACTGCACAGACACATAAAAATGTCTTTGTGGATGACCCTACGCCTCAAAAGTTACACAGTATTATGCTATTTAGTCTAATTTCCACTGTAGCTTATCTGTAGAGAG
>JAPZDY010000025.1:23746841-23758176 GCA_029783645.1 Ctenochaetus hawaiiensis
TGATTTGTCTTAAGTTTTTCGGTTTGTTTCCTCCAGAGCTGCGCCCCCCTTAAAATTTTTAGCACCAGCCGCCACTGGATGAGACTATCAGTATGCTTACATGGTATTGCTAAGTAATGGTTAAGTCAACAGCTTCAGTGATGTAGCTGATTATGGTTGATGTTTAATTGTGGTTAATGAGAGACAGCTAAAGTGATTCTCCTTTACACAAAACAATATGATTTAAAGCAATTTGCCACAAGCTGAAGCTGCCACTGTATCATACAGACAGGTTTGCCACTCTTTTTTATTTCTTTATTTATTTTTGAATCACACCTTTCCCTTTCAGTCAGCACCAGGTTCGTCTCCATGGAAACAGTCATGTACACACTGTCAGAATATTAATTAAAATGAGTGTGCGTTAGCGCTAACACACCTCGGCGCAGACCAGTGTCTGGCTTTTGTCAAGAATGTGGAAAGAGAATCATCTTGCAGAGTAAAGAGTTTAAGCCGCATTACCAGCCACACAACAGGAGTGTGATTAGCCGACATGGGGAGAGTGTTAATGAGTGGACAGGGCAGATCCAGGGCCTCCTGTTCTACCATGGACACACACACACACACACTCAAGCACACACCAAACTGCAGCTCAGCAAAGTTTCTCATAAAAGCTGAGTGGTGTATAGGCCGGTCCGGGGTGGCTGGCAGTGTAATATAAAGCTGAGTGGTACTGAGAGTGTTTGCAAAGGGATGTTGCCTGTCACACTCTGTTCTCTGTGTTTAAGTTGACAGCTCCACTAGACCAATGTATGTATATTCATTAGGATGGAGAGATTGCAGCTTTTGCAAGAACTATAGTGGAGCTATACAGAAATAATGGCCTGTTTCTGTTGGCACTTTTGTTCTATTCAGTGGTATTCAAACGTCTTCTGACACAATAGGAATGTTGACACAGTTGAGTCAATGTTTGCTGTTGCTGATATGATACATTGCCATTATCTTCTGGCAACTTACAGTGGGAGAAGTAGTTAGAGGAACCATAAGTGTAATTACTTTCCTGCAGGTTTGTGACATTAAAAGTATTAAAGGTCTTCAAAAAAAAAAAAAAAAAATAGCTTTAGTGAATGTGATCTGGTTATTAATATGTATTACAGCTCTTTTCTGCCTTTTCCGGGCGGCCCCAGCTTTTTTTTTTCTTTTTTTTAATTTGATTGTTTTATATTTTTAAAGATAACGAAAGTATTTCCAAGATAATCAATTTGCATGATGGCCCGTCATGAAATGGAGACAGTGTGTGTCTGGCTGTGTTTTTTTGTTTGCTGCCAAACCCAAAATGAGAGATTACACTCCCAAACAGCATGATCAGTGTAGCATCCACACACAGGCCCTGGCACCAGCAAGACTCCACAAACACCATCTTAGTATTTGGCCTTTCAGCTCTCTGAGTCGAACTACATTAATACTCTGCCTATTGTAAATAATAATGCACTGTGGCTTGAGATACATAATAGATGATCACTCGATGCGTTTGAGAAGGAGACCCATGAAACTTGTAGCCCCGCTGCAACTATGTGTTAAGATAACAGCACTGCAAGCTTAGCTTTAAAGCCAGAGTTCATCACTGTGATAGTCAGCACATTTTATGCTTGTTTGTGTCTTTTTTTATTGTTTTGTTTTTTGAGTTAGCATTTCATTGCATATAATGACTGTTGACGGTCTTTTCTCAGTCTTAATATTAGAAGTAACGACTCCATCTATTTCTCTTAGCCAATAACTGTGACCTAACTGTCAGACAGAAGGGTATTTACAATATTTTGTTTATGCCAGCACTATGCACATTCCTATAAAAGTGATATCAGGATCAGTTTAAGGAGACATTAAAAATTTGGCTTAACATCCTCTTGAACCCAAGCTTAAACTGAGAAGATTTGGTGATCTAAGGCTGATGTCAGTTGAAGTTTTTGATAGTTACAGAGCAGAAGTTTGAGCTGGCATAGTAGTTGTCTCAGTTCTAGTGAGCAAATCATGTCACACCACATTTTCCCCTCAAGGCACAAAGCAAATGGCAAAGCAATATTGTTTTGTGTTGTAAAAGAGCCTTATTATCTTATTACGTGACACATAATATTGAATTTCTGATTTAACTCGCAAGCAAGCTTGTTCTGTTTTGAAAATGTGTCCACAACCGGCATCAGACTGTAATAAGCAGACACTGATGTTGCCAAATGGCCAAAGTGCCCAATACATGGCAGTACAAGAGCTGGACATAATACAGTGAGTAGTGCAACCAATATATATTATGTTATTAAATGGTTTCAGTGTTAAGTTAAAAAGTTATAAAATTAAGCAAACATGTCATTTGCAAGTTGTCTGAGTTGTCCCCATTTTAATCATCAAGACTTTCAATTTATAATGAAATGACACAGAAATAAAACTGAAATCTGCACTTTGTAAAGTGTTTTTAGACATGCCAGTGGCATGTCTCTAAGGTCAGTACGTGAAAGCTTAAGCTTAGATATATAATATGAGGCAGAAGTCCTCCAGAATGACCACAGAGCTGAATTAACAACTCTGTGACACATTCTAATGAAACCATTCTCAGCTTCATAAAGCACAAAGTTGGTGTGTGTTACAGGCCTATTGCATTATATTTTCCAGGTATTTCTGGTATTGTGTCCAATGCCTGTCTACCGCAAACTGCTGTGCTGGCCCTTCCCTCCCTCACAAACTTTTGAGGAAAGTCTTCCACTCTTTAACTAGTCCTGCACAACACCTGTTTGTGGTGCAGAGCTTCTGCCTTCTCTGCTGTTTTGGAGTTTTTCTAAAAATAACATCTGGGGAGGTCTGTATAGCCAGCAGGCAGGGAAAACAAGGGAGCAGAGGGAAATTGGCTGCTTGTGTATTCTATCAGACCATGAGGGAATGTTAGTCAGATAGTTGTTGACTCTCATATTCCCTGCCTGCTTTGGTTTGTCATAGCTGTGTACAAAATGTGGAGAACTATATATTTAGCAGCCGTGATTCATACTCAACAGACTGCATGGGTACAGAACAGAACACGTTTATGGACTCAAATACAGAATCATTTGCATTTCACTCTTATCCAGAATTATCTGGATTTCTTGCATTTTATGACAGCTGTTGGATTTGTTAATTGTACGAATTCCCAAATTTCTACAATTCCATCACTGTGGACATCAATTAACGGCAGATATGAGAGCTAGTAGTAGTTTTGTTCTTTATGAGCTTGCATGTTTATGTCCTTGCAAGAGACTGTCAGAGTACAGCAGCATAATACTTGCTGAAAAAGGCATTCTTTTTGGAGGACAAAAAAGAAAAAAACTAGCATTACTTGTCTTTTGAAAGACCTTTTCCTTTCAGTGGATAAAAATGGTTATTAATTACATTTTCAACATTGTCTTTTGCACAAAAAAAGCTTCATTTCAGAAACACAAACATTTGGCATATGAAAAGAAAAGCCTGAAAAATGAGTGGAGATAAGATGACATTGCTCTGATCAGCAGGGCACGAGGGTTCACTGATAGTGTGAAAAATGAAATGAATCATGCTTTGGCCTTAACACTCACCATATTTACAGGACATTTGAGACAGACATGTTGGGCATTGCTCTCCACCACCATTACCAAACTGAATAAATATCTTTAGAATAATGGTCTTTCCATCCTTACAGCACCGGTCTAGAGACTTGAAGCCACTCTAGCAGCTCGTTGTGGCCCAACATCGTACTAAGAGACTTTATGTTGGCTTTTCCTTTGATTTGTTAACTGTCTGTATGTCACTCAGCAGGTTGTTTATCACAGTTTTCATGCCACAGACCCCACGTAGACATATCAAACAATGGAGCTGCAGAGAGGTAAAAGACCTCCTCTTAGAAAATTCCCACACATATTATCTAATCGTGATCATTTGTAGTGGATGTCCAAAAAGAGCAAATCCTCTCTCTGATACCTGCTGTGTTCCTGTCTTGTGGAACGTTGTGTTGCCATCGGACCCTGGTGTGGAATATTTTTGTCACACATTTTTTCCTTAAGTTGCTCAGATAGGCATGACTTCTTGTGACTGTCTACTTCCTCGGTTGGTGAGAGGCTGTCTTTGTTTTTCCTGACACACAGCAGCGCCTTTCAGTGTCTGAGGGAGTCACGCAGCTCCTCTCACAGTTGACCCAGTGTAATTGTAATACAGCTCATTAATGAGCCAAGGAAAATGTTCTTTATGGGAAACAACAACAGTAAAATAACTTATGCTGCTGTTATACTCGGTTGAACAACAAATTAGTTAACTAGCAACCTCGACTCACCTCTGTTAAAAAAATTTCCCACTGTGGTCTTAGCAGAAATAACTGTGTTTACCATCTGCTTTTAACTAAATTTACTATAACTGTGTTTCCACCTTTCCGGTGCAGCCTCTGCATCATCTCTAGATCCTGCTGGTTTGAGCATTTCATAGCATGTTACCTCAATGCATAACATGCAGCGTGTCAATGGTATGCTAAAGAAGCAAAGACTGTCCACATATTCCGTTTGTATGTGTTAATAACATTCCTAAATAAAAACTGAAATTGAAATACATCATTGGATACAGATGGATCGCATGAAACAAAACAGGCTGTGATTTGTAGACTTAAGCAGCAGCCTCCCTCCATAGAAGCAGGGATTATTTAGAGACAACAGATGCTCCTGGTTGCCTGTGGAGTGGGATGAAACCAGAGCCTTTGTTACTGAAGATGCCCTGGTGCTGAGCTCCGCTGCCTGTCTGGAGTGTGAATAAAATGCCCCTATCTTGTGCCACCATCCATGGTGAGGTTTAATTTTAGACCAATCACTGGCACACCATGTGCAAACACCCCTGCAGCTGCTAATACATATCTGTTATTTTCTTTTGCTCTGTTGTCACTCTCTCCTTCTCGTCTCGCTCTGTATTGTTTGGGAGTCTGATCTCGTGTTAACCCTGGCTGTGCTCAGCATGCTAGTTAAGTGATTACAGATGTGTAAAAGCACATCATCCACAACCAAAGCAAAACAATGCTCAAATCTTGGTTGTCTTTGCGATGCTGCAGCTAAAAAAAAAAATTTAAAGGCAGAACAACAACTTTGCTGTTTGCTAACCGAGTCATGTTACATGCAGTCTGCCACATCGGCATGACCTGCAATTAAACAGAGACACACTGGATTATATTTCACAACAGGAAAGCTTGAATCACGGTCATGATGTGTTGCCTCTAAATAACAAGTAAAACTCAATCATCCACAATCCACAGCCCAGGTTTGTGTTCTCCCACTGAAAGTAATCATCCTTCCAGGGTTTTCATTTGGATGCTGAATAATTGATTTGGCACACACCCACAGTTTGTGCAGCCATTGTGTTGTCAGAATTCCTTATCCAAGTTTTTGTTGTTTTTTTTTAGTGTTCTCCAGGTTATTTTACATACTACGCTAACTTGGGAAAAAAGGGTTGGCAACATCAAATACTTTTGTAATTCCAAGAGGATGCCTTAGTTTCAGCTGAGATAAAAATTATATGTAGGCCATATTTGAAGAAAATACCCAAAAACACTTACTGCAATGAAAATATGATGACCAAGCAAACAGAAACATTCATTGCCGGATTATTACTTCAATACAGTAGTTCCCAGTGGGTTTATACACATTGTGGTGAATCTGTATCAGTATCACTGAATGAGGAGTGGTTTAATTTTACTTCTCTGGGCTTCAAAATCATCAATTCAAGAACAATCTGAAACTGAAACATCTCTCCTTGCAGTAGATATTTAATATGATCACAAATGGACCTGTGAAAAACGTACCAAACCAAATAAACAAACAAACCCCAACATAGAAACTGATAAGAATTAAACCAAATCCAAACAGAGAGACAAAGAGAATATTAACACATACAGCAACAGAATTGACTATTAATTAAGAAGCAGCCACAGTCAGAAAGAGCAGTGACATGACAATGATAAAAGAGCAAATTAAAGCCATAAAAACTAATTTCAAAAGTCATTTTTTGTTCAAGGCTAATTTATGAAATAATTGGGAATCCTATTTTCTCCCTCTCCTCCAATAAATAAACACTGAAGCCAAATTGGCAGTATTTAGACAGAATATGATCATTTTATAACCAGATTTAATATCTTCAACTTAAGTTTAACAAAATAATTGTAATAATAGTAACAAAAAACTTTTTTACGAGGGTTACTGAGTACATGTTCAGAGCTGATAGTGCTACATACAAAATCTCTGAAGGTGCCAAGTCTCATATGGCAGCATTAGTATTAAACCCATAGATCTGCCAGCCTAGGCTTCCATTTCATGAATGCTACCTACAATGTCATCTTTAGGAAACTGATATTTACACCTGAAACAGATTTGATTTCCCCTCCCTCTCACTTTCCACCAGGCAGTCCTGAGCCCCAGAAATAAACTGGTGTATGACTCATGTTTTTTTAGCTATCTGAGATGCTTTGTGAGAAAGAAACAAATGAAGGAACTCATTAGTCATGTGCAACATTAGTCATGTGCAACACCTACCAAAAAAAGAAAACGTTTAAGGGAGGCATCTGAGGGCACTGGCTCAAAGTCCAACATCCTTTACTAAAATCTGTGACCTCGCCCAATCCACTCCCCTCTTGGCCCTCACACCCTACACTTCCAATCGACAAAGCCTGGAACATTAATCCTTAAGCTCATTGCCCATGCTCCTTGTTCTCAACCCAAAGTCAAAGACCAGAGTCAGCCCCTTTGCTGTATCTTCTTGATTCCCAAGAGTCCACCCCCCATCCCCCCAACACTTTCTTTCATCTTCTATCCTATCATCCCATCTCCTGTCTTTCATCTGCTTGCTTCAATATTCCATCCCATCTCCACACTTTCTCCCTTTCCCACCCAACCCCCAAGCTTTTTCACAAGCTTCCTTCCATCACCTTCTGTCACCATCAACCCATTTTTTATTTGTCTTCTGTAACCCAAAACCTCCTACGTATCAGCAGCTGGTTGTCTCCTTGCCTCAGATCCTTCAACCATTCATCCTAGATCCTCACTCCTTCCCTCTGCCCCTTCTTGCACCATTTACTATCATCAAACCCTCCTACATACCTTGAAAAAAAGAAGAAAATCTGGATTATTCCTTTATAAATGTCCATAAACAATTGGAGCTACCACTAAGGCTCCACCCTCACCCTCTTCCTCAGTTGCCCCTTCCCCATGCGACATCACCCCATTACTCAATCAACAAGAAGCACTGAACCCTCCCTTCTCCTTCATCCACCCACTGGTCCCTTTTTCCTTCTTTCCAAGCTTTAGCACCCCCTGCTTCCCAACCATATCCATCCTCTGCCTCTCCTCCTTGGCTTACATCCAGAGCGGCTGTGCCCTGATGGAGGTCAGCTTGGTCTCTGTCTGTTGTGAGAGGCAACAAGGGGAGGAAGGCAAGGTGAACTGGTTGCAGCGGCTGTCATTGCACTGCACGGTGGGCGAGGAGGAAGAAGGGAGAGAGAGAGAGGACAGTGTGATCAAGGGAGAGCGAGGGCAGGAGGGTAGAAGCAGAGCGAGAAGGAGAGAGAGGGAGAGAGAGAGAGAAAGTGGTCCAGCGCTCACAGCTCACATCGCTGGCTGGCTGGCTGGCTTGCTCACTGTTGACGAATGAGCTGTCTACCCACGGGGCTGGGAAACGGCAGCTTGTGACAAGCTGGGGAGAGAGGAACATGAATGTAATGCGTACCTTGCCTCGCTTGCTTTCAGATACCGGCCAGAAGAAGACTCCAGAGAAGAAGGATGGGAGGCGCATGTCGTTCCAGAGACCCAAAGGGACCATTGAGTATTCTGTGAGTAGCGCACAAGCAACTCTGCTCTTTCTGTGTTAATGTCGTTATGTGTTTTTGACGCTTTCCTGCTCCCGTGCTGCCGCTGCTTCTATGTGTGTGTGTGTGTGTGTGTCTGCTGCTGGTGGTTTCTGTACCTCTTACTAGCTCCAATAATATTCTAGCTGTTGTGTTTGTGTGTTGTGACGGCACCGTGTCTGACCATGCTTGGTAGCTCATTAGTGAGGTGGGAGAAGCATTTTGTGGATATTGCCAGTGTAACACGTGTACCTCATACTCAAACTGTTTACAGAAAGAGGACTGTGTGTGAGTGTGTGTGTGTGAGTGAGTGTGAACAGACATGCAGGGTAGCCGATAGAAAGCTCATGGAAACAATGTATTCCCTGTCAAAGAGTCCCTGTGCAGCAGCACAATGCTCAGCTCCATTTTGCATGTTGATGTATATAGAAGGGAGAGAGGAATTGTAGCAGCTCCGTAGGTTTTCCTCCAGCCTGATCAGACCATTACAGACAAGCAGGAACTGGCAGGATCTCTATTTGTTTTTCCACTCACTCTCTCTGCCACGTATCGGAGAGCATTCCACCACAGAGCTCACTGTGCTCGCGAATGACCTTCCAACTGCGTTGTCATTTCTATTGATTTAGCTGTAGGAGAAGGGGAGGGGGGGTGAGGCAATTGAGATAGAGGGTGAGGGAGGAGAAGAGAGAGAGAAAGATAGAGAGAGAGAGAGAGAGAAGGCTCTGGTTCCCTGACAGGAGCTGAAAATGGAGCCCATCTCTGCTTTGCCTGGTTGTGTTCTTCAAATGACCCTCAAATCCAGCTGCAGTCGGACTGCTTTACCTCGCCTCTCTCTCCGTAGCAACAGTGAGGAGTGGGATTGCTGTGGCTCAGATCTGGCTGTCTGCTGGAGGAGAGGGGAGCAGATGGAGGGAAGAAGGAAGGAGGAAGGGAATGGAGGGGGGTAGAGAGAGCAGGGTTTTTTGTCGTCTCCCTCACTGACATTCCAGTCTTTTTTGGCAAACAGTCTGCCAGGTGTCTCTGACTGTTTTTCTCTGGCTTCAAGAGCTGTTGTATGTTTCACTGTGATTGGCTCCTTTTCCCTATCTCCAACACCTCAGCAACACCAGCACCACCTCCACATCCACCTCCTCCCCAACCTGTCAGTCACCCATGCCTTGCTGATTGACATTGCCCCTGTTTATCTTGCTTGGGCTCTAACAACCTGAATAACTACAGAAGGATATAAGTCAAAGCCAAAGCACTGTGCCATGACCCCTGAAACGGACAGGGGCCACAGCAAGTCAGCAAGATGGACAGAAATGCTGGCAATAAAGAAAAATTGGCAGAATTTTAGTGTTAACGTTGGAGGGAAAAAGGATTAATGTCTCAATCACGTTCGCCACCACCTCCACTAGATTGCAGATGTTTGATGGATGGATCGAGCACTGTCAATGATTGTGTTCTGTAGCCTGACACGCTGCAGTGGCATGTAGGGATGAGGCTTAAGGCCACTGAGAGCAGTAAAGGCGATATAACCGATTCTCTCCTGCACTGTGGCAGACACAAGGTGGGCAGTCTCCTGGTGATTGAGAAGCAGTGTTATCTTAAACTTATCTCCGGTGCCAGGGGGATGGCCGGCGATGTTTCCTTATTTTGCTCCTCAGCAGATAGTTTAATAATCTATCGCCCGGCGCACACAGGAAAAAGGAGGGTTTCCTCTTATGCCACCTTATCGATACAATCTCCCTCCCTATCCCTCACCCCTCTACCTCACACACTGGCTTCTCTCTCTGTCCCTTTTTTTTTCTCATATTGAGAAATAACCTGAGCAGCTGCAACCCATCTGCCTAGACACTGATAACGGCGGTCCATTCAGCCAAGTCAAGCTATTGGCTGACCTGCATCCAATTAAAAAAGTGTTTGAAATGTGTGGGAACAACAGAGATAAATGAAGTGACAGAAAAACATAGATATAGAGAGGAAAAGAGCAACACAGAGGTGAGCCACACATGGGAGGGGGGGCAGCTTTTACATCCTAATGACACAGTGAGAAAACGGCAGTCAAAGTCAAACAAAGTGAGGGCTGTGATAGCATAGGCCACCCATATTTATCTCCAGACACACCAGCTTTATTACACTGTAGACACTGATGCTCCAGTTGGGATGCTATTTTGGACTTTGCCTGAACTCCGGGGATCCACCGGGTGTCTTGTCTTGCAAATGACTATGAATAGGTTTATAGGAAAATTCTGGTTTGTCACAACTTGTCTGTGTAGTTTTGTACCTTGAAAACTGAGGGAGAAGACATACCGATTTTAGCGAAGTGCTGGCTCACAGGCAGAAGAATAAAGAATAGGGAAAGCCACTCACTTATATTTTCATTCTTGCAGCTTTTGCCATCCTTCATATCTATTATAAAAATATTGCATAAACCTAAGTAAGTGAAAACGATGTTGTGACATGTTGACATTGCAAAAAAAGAATACAGACAGCACTCCCTCACTACAATCACTACATGTGGATTAATTGATAGTTTGGGAAATAATGCTGTTGTCCTTAAATTTTCCTTTTAGATATATTGGATAGCCTACGAGGTTTATAAAAATGTGTCTGTCAGGGCGTCAGGGATTCTAAGAGAATGATTACTTAAAGACAACGTTTACAGATTACTTCTGTCACCTTTCTTCTTCTTTTGCTTCTTATTAAATAAAGGCGTATCTCCTCCCAAAAAAGTACAGTAGGATCGATTTCTTCCTCTGTGCTTCTTTTTTATGTTATTTGCTCATCCAGAGATCTTGTCCATTTACTTGGACTTCACTGTCACCATAATCATTAGCAAACATAACTAACACCACAGTGATAACATCCAAAATGTGAGAAACTGGAATTATTTTTTAATGTTGAGTCATGTTGAAGTTTTTGGCCCGAACCTCCCAGCCCACTCTCTGTTTCACTCTATAGCAGTGCTCTCATTAGAACTGGCACAGCAGAGCTCTCATTACATTTTGTATAGTGACACTAGAGAGCAGTTTTTGGGGGAAGGACTGTCTGGATTCCAGTTTGTAGGCTTTGGAAGAAAGAAGGAGGTTGTCAGCATTCATGATGTTGTCATTCTTGCCAACAACATGATGAGTCAGATGGATTTATGAACTGAAAGTGTTCTGGTAGGCTGCAGTAAAACAGTGGTCTTAGCAGTCATTTCCCCTTAAATGTATTCACTTTTCACAACATATCATGCTGGATATCTTTTCAAATATTTATCCATGCTTGCGGCATGGCTGTAGGGATGACAATGTAAGTCAGTCATTTCCTTTTCCATCCACTTTCGTTCAGACTTAAATATCTCCTCAACTTTGTCTCACTGATTGGTGACAATTAATATTCATACAGATGTTCAAGGTTCCCAGAGGATGATCACTTAGGACCATGTGGTTATTTTTGAAATGCCTCAAGTATTGGGTGGATGACAATTAAATTTGGTACGCACATTTATGTTTCTTTTGGCATAAACTGAAC
>JAPZDY010000025.1:23770186-23782378 GCA_029783645.1 Ctenochaetus hawaiiensis
ATTCATCTTTTCTTTTTTATAGCCAAAGACCCAAATCTGAAATTTGTTTTTTAATGGGGGGAAAGTAAAAAACATCCAAAACGATATTTTGTATTTCTTGGCCTCAAAACGAAATCCGGATGAATGGAGATGAGACACATCCGCCAATCCCGCTGGCGTCCCCCATCTCAGCTCTTGGCAAACAATGCTGAGTTGAGCGGCATCCAAACAATGAGGTGTAGAGAGCACTTATTGAACCATCAGTCCTCCTCTCCTTCAGCGGCTGACGCAGACATTACAACACAACAAAAACAGCTCATTTCTTTTACCTTAAACCTGTGTTTGAATATAACCAAATCAAAAATGTGCAATTTTAAGAAAGAAAGTTAGTAACAAATGTACCTCCCAAAGGTTTTTCTTTCCTTTTTTGTGACAGCACTAAAGATATTTTATTGGTCCAAATGTGGAAATTGCGACTGTCCCAGCTGATGTAGTTGATGTTGAAAAGGTACCACTTTTTACAACAAATTAGTCATTGAGAGTTTTTCCTGCCCTGTGTGTGATATTTTTAATGATAGACTTTATTTAGAAAGCCTTTCACAGCATCAATTCTCATCCAACTCGCAGCAAAAAAGCTAATGAGTCTAATCCCTGAAAGGTCAAACAGTTCCTTAACAGCTAGCCTTTTGCCTTCTCTGTCATTTCATCACACAACAGATGGAGGTAAATGTAATCGTGGAAAAGACACGCATCAACTGCGTCAACACTGTATGTGCTCTCACTAAATGAAAACAATCAGTCACCTTGTTTCCACCAGTGTTTATTCAAAGATGTTTGTTTACTATAATGACAGTCACTTTTCCTTTCTTTGTTTGTCCTTGTCAGTAGCATTAGGCTGTTCATATGATTTCAATTTATTTGTCGTTTCACACTTGTGGTTGGGCTGTGTGTGTATGCATATGTGTGTGACAGACCTTCCCTTTTATTGCGCCCTGTGTGTGTGGTGCGTGTTTGCACAAAGGCAGTGCCTGTTTAAATACAGAAATGGATTGTGTTTGCAGGTACTGTACGTTCCTGATCCCGAGTACGTCTCCAGTGTTGGAAGCTCCCCTTCCCTCAGTCCCATCAGCCCCCTGTCTCCCACCTCCTCAGAAGCTGATTTAGAGAAGGTGACGGTATGTTGACCACACGTCTGATACACACACTGATCTCACACTCTCAAAAAATGGCCAGCTATTTTAACCTTATTTTTGTAATATTATTAATGGATAGAGACAAGACATGTCGTAAATATTAACCAATTAACTATTTTACTGTACATACGACAGAGGTTATGGTCTTTAGAATCTTTTTGTTGTTTCATTCAATCACTTTGTTTGTTAATATGTTACCAGAAAATGCTCTACTACCTAGCTAAAAGAGAGGGTAAACTCTGAATATAATGATTGTTTAAGGAGCTGTTGTTTTCTTAATTTTTTATATATCCCCTTTCATAACCGATCGGGAAATTTTCAAACAGAAAAATACCAAAGATTCAACAGAAAAAAAAAACCATGGCATTTAAATGTTAAATTCTGAAAAAAGTACTTCTCATTGAGGCTAGGGACTTGTATTGATTCAATTAATAAAGATCAATCTGCCCTGCTCCTAATTTTAGACTCTGCAGCAGAAACTGTTAGACCCAGAGGCATCTGATTACCATACACAGTTGTTCATGTGGAATACACACAGCTACATACACACCATCCACATAAACACTCACTTATTCTTCAACCATTGCTGTCACATTTTAAAGCTCTGTGAATCTCCAGCCTAAAGGTGAACATCCACGATGATGTGTCGGGCTGTCGAGAACAGAACAAACAACAAAGGATGCCTGTAATTTCTGAGGAAATTACAGAGGAAATGTTCTCTCCATCATGCTTTTAAGGCTGTAAAAACCAAATGTTGGTTTGCAGAAGATGGAGGTTTAGTTCAGTTTATTTGACAAAGTGACAAAATGGACAATAAATCGCACACAAGTCCAAATTGTCAGTGCCTCAATAAAATCCAAAATTTAGTTTCCTTTGGGGTCCTTGATGTAATGGCCGGAAGGATTCAGGGGTTAAAATGAAAGTGTCATCAAACTAACAGCAAACCAGCAGAGTAAATATCTCAGTTTTCTTTAATAAAATCACTTTCAGTCAAACAGCAAGTATTAATGAGTTTTAACTGTGGTAAGCTTACACTTGCAAGTTTTTCGTAAATCATTTGAAAGTCTTTGTGACATCGTAGTTTTTGTTATTTTAATTTAATTTTATTTTCAGCATATGCTTTTATTTACAAACCAATTCAACCATTACTGACGTGCACTGAGAATTCTTTAGTTTGTCTTTTGCCAGTGTTTTTCTCAGATGAATTCAGTCACTGAAGCCCAGAAGAAGGTTTATTTGCCTTTTTTTGCCAAAAACAATGGTACTGTTGTGACTTTTCCCAAGGTCTCCAAAGCAATGTGTTATACTCTCACTGCTCTGATTATTAACAGAAATAACAGTCATTCAGATAACTGAAAGGGAGTAGAGTTAAAATTTTAACTATCTAGGACAAAACTGCTTTAAAAAGGAGTCAAGTTAGCTTCTTTAATGTCATATTTATTATGTAAAAACAAAAACTTACTTTAAAATTAAGATTTGTTTAACAACAATGGCAAATAGTTAATGTAATTAGGCACCGATAAACAGAAAAGTTTTGCTGTTTTACTTTTTTAAACAATAGAACACAATTTATAAAATGTTTACTTTTTTCTACACACTGAATTTGACTCATTTACTGCATTTCTTTCATTGACTTATTCAGTTAATGTGATTACTTTTAAATCTTGAAATATATAACATCTAAGGAGGGCAGAACAAAACGTGCATTTTTACATGCACCGTCATGTACTTTATGTCCAAAGAGACCATGACCTTGTGTGTGCTGTACCTGCTAATATGACTGCATTATATTCACACTGAGACTCATTGAAATTGCCAGAGCAATTTAAATGGGAAAACACTTTTTTAAATATTAGGCTGATGTGTAAAATTTTTTAAGAACAAAGTGCATGTGTGAAAAGAGCTTTTGGAAAAACTTTCAGTGATCTTTATTTTGTATCCAAGCTGTTGCCTCTTAGCAATTTTGGTTTGACTCATTATTGTAGTTTCATCACACGAGGTAGCAATTGATTGCATTTATACATTGTTGTTGATGTAGCCAGATGTAAATGTTTGGGAGATCACTCGCTTAGTGTGTTTTGTCGCATGTAAACATTGTGTAGTGATGAGTCAGGGTCCACAACACATCCATGTATTCCAATGTCACCATGTTGATTCTGTGGCGGTGTTCATTTCCCTGTGTTTCCATTTGTCCCTCCCAGCATCAGAAGTGATGCATAGTAAATGGAGACAAGCTGCAGGTTAGAGGCAGGTTGTTTGTGTCTGAAGTGACTTCAGGTCGGATGCAGCGAGCCACACACATCCTGTCCTCACAGTTCTAAGACCAGCAGCATGAGCAGTATCCCCCAGGTAACTTTTCTGCAGCCTCTGAATGAACCAATCACTGAGCACCGCAGGAAGCCCAGTAGTCCCTTAAGAAAAATGAGTGTTTGCTGGTCTCCATGGAAACAGACGTCTTATTTTGCCACTTTTGTTCGAACATGGATGCTGCTGTCTCCATTGCAATCACTGTCACTGCTGCTCCTCTCGAGTTTAAGACACCCTCCCACCACCAGCGCTCTCATCCCTGTCTGTTAATTTCTCCACGGTTGCCAAAAGAAAGGGCCCCGTTCATTTACTACTTATCTATTTAGGTCATGCCTGCAAGAACAGGAGCATATTCTGCGGCTCTTGACGGGGCGAGGATCAGAGAGAGGGGCCGTGACTGCAGAGAAATTAAGCCTTTAAAAGTGATGCCGTGTCTGATATTTAGAGCAACTAATGAACGGAGCAGCTCGCTCTCCCAGACAAGCAGCCAGGCAGCAATTATTCCAAGCAGAGGAAGTGTGCTTGGAAGGCAGAAGGCAGGGAACATTACCTCACCCAATGTGCCAACTCTGTATGTGTTTGTGGAGGCGTTGTGTGTGTGTGTGTTTGTGTGTGTGTGAGTGTTTATCTGTCTGTGTGTGAAACTGTGTGTCTGTATCTGTCAACTCTGCATGTTTGTGTGTCTTCCTGCACATTCCCATCTCCCTCTCTTCCTGTTTGTGTCATTTGGTAGTCCTACAGAGGCAAGAAGCATCCAGGTGCCTTTTGGTTTTAAAACACAGGAAGGACCTTAATAACTCGCTTGGCTTCCTTGTTTTTTTTTTCCTCTAGAATCCTCAGCATCTTTTAATTACAGGCCTATTTTGGTGCACGGCACACACATCTCAATGAGGATATTATCCAAATAAATGGTTCTGGATGGTGAAAAGTAATAGCAATGCAAGCATAAAGTAGCTAGTATTGCTCTGATTAAGATGAGTGCCTTTGAAGAGAGTTCAGTTGCTTCTCTTTTACTTTTGGATATAAAATGAATCACATCTTGCACCAGATGTTTAAAAAGCCTATTTGATGTTTAGCTAGTTTGACAGATAATTAAAACCATCAAACATAACAGAAGTTTTTCATTGCAGAATGTTTCTTGCATGTCTGTGGCTTGTGTGGCTGTTCATTTACATCAAAACTGTATTTGTGATGTGTGTTTTTATTGAGGCTTTGACAGTGTTTATGAGAGTTCATGATTACATGCTTCAGTGCAACAAAGCACAGAGTATGAGGAACCCACAAACACACAAGGAGTCACATTGGTGAATGGTACTGGTACATAAAGTAACAGTATAACTGGCCTTTAGGAAAAAGGAAATGGAACCCTACTGTCCCTCCAAGTAGCCACAGACTAGGGGTTTTTAGACTTTTTTTAGAGTCTAGCATGGGGGGGTCCACTATGGACAGAGTTGTTGCCATCTGCAGTGAACAGTCTTGTGAAGTCTTTGATTATTATTAGTGTTATAGATTACTGTCTCTGATGTACCAAAAATGTTTGCATCCTCTTCTCATATCAATTAAGGAATTTTTGCAAATTTATTATTATTGCTATTTTGATTTCTTCCCAGTAGATGAACAGCTACATATTAATGCTCCTTGATATAAATTTTGCTGAGTAAGGACAACTTTACCCATAAAGTAACAGAATAATGAGAAATGTTATAAAGCAGTTCAAAGATGATGCATGTAGAGAAGAGTCACCGATTCAGTGAACCGACTCTGAGAGTTCAGTACTTGGCTTAACTTTTCTTATATCAGCCACCATATGCTTCTTGTCAGACCAGCGAGATTTAGTGAGATTGTAGCAGTAAAACATTTTCGTGAAAAAATTAAATCTATCAGCTTTTAATGTGATAGAGGATAATGTGTTTTTCTTAAAATTTACATAGTTTAGCTTAAAGTGTCTGACAGATTTTCATTTCTCACATAGTGCAAACACCTCCATGAAAATGCTGTGAGGTTTAATTTTAGAATAGTTTAACCATGAATCACCTAAAACTGGTTCAACCACCTCCTGTAATTTCTGTAGCATTCATGTTTGTGGTATGAAAAATTGTTCTTGCTGTTGTCTCAGTCTTTTTCCTATGCTTACGTTAAATGCCTCTATGAATGGGAATTTTGAGATTGAAGATTAACTTTAAGCGAACATCTGATATGTCAGAGTGATGAAAAAAGACAAGTGCTGTTTGAAAATTCATTTTGTACCTAAAGATAAAAGAGAGACATGAGTTTTAGGTTAATTGGTTTTTTTTCCAAAGTCGCCAAAAACTAGAGAAGATATCTTGTTATGTTTATGACTGACTAAATGCCCCTCAATTTCCGTAGAATATTTACTGTGAGATATGAACCAATCACATGTATTGATGCGCTCTTTTTTACAGTTCAACAGCTGTGTCAGTTAGAAAGGTAAAAGTTTTTCAGCACCCAGCCTGGTTGTTTCTCTCATAGAGCTAAAGGCCAGATAAGGCAGCTCTGAAGTGTCTTCATGCTCTCAGTCTGCCTGCTGGCCTGCTGGTATTGGCAGCAAAAAGTAACACATCTTGCAGGCATGGATCGTTGGCTGGCTGTCTGTATGTGTGTGTATGTTTGTGTGTGTATGTGCGTGCATGAATGGTTAGCTGGCTGACTTTCCGGCAGGCGGTCTTGCTGTCGTTGGATTATTTGGCAGTCATGGGCTCACTGGCATACTTGCCCTCTGGTCATCTGTGTGGGCAGGCGCGTCCTCTTTGTCCTATCCAGACCCTCCTCCCGCTTACTGATGCACACACGCACACACAGACACACACACATGCTTGCTCACCATGGTGGCACAGCTACTACTGTGACCTTCTCTGTCTCTTCCTCTTTTGGCACCTCTATTGCCTCCCTCCTTCCTTCCTTCCTCTTCCTCTGTGGTGGGATCTAAAATTAGTGGTGGAGGAAGTAGAACCAGATTAAGTCACTCATATATCTGGTGCCACATAAGCACATTTGCCATGATCTCCCTTATTTAAACAGGCTTCATCTTCCAAAATTCACCTTAGCACCTGCTAAGCCTATTTGGTTTTATTTACTTGGTTAACTGATAGGAATTCTTAAACTAAACCTGCATGACAGATTCAGTGTATCGGCTCATCAGAGAGTCTGCTCAGCATCGGGCTGAAATTTTGGGTGTGATAACAACGTTTCAGACTGTACTAATGGACTTCTGGCTACTGACATTTGATGAATCCCAACCATTGTGTGCTCCCTCTTGCAGAACATGGCCATGCCCACAAGGTGGAGCTGTGGATTGATTTTTGATTGCTCCATGTGTCACTGTCAAGGTCAAAGTGGGGTGGCACCTGCAGATCTGCTCTCTGAAATCTTTATCATATACATGGAGACACATGCAACTAGTATACACAGCATGTGAAAAGAAATATTGACAGATTTGTTAGAGAAATGACAGATATGTGTAAAACGTTGCCTTTCTATATTGTATGAACTACTACAGAATGTCTTTTATTGATTTAGTTCCTTTTATATTTAACAATTATACTTCTGTCCTTCATTACCACACTGTGGGCTGAATAGAGGCTATTTTTCTTCTTTAACTGAGTGAAATATTGGTTGGAAACTAAAAGGGTATTGATTTCTGCAGCCCCACCACAGCTGTCATCTAACACCGTTACACCCATCTCCCTTCCACACCATCAGTGTCAACATGTCTCACAGCTTCCTGTAGAGTAGATTACTGTAAAGCCTCACTCCATCCACCTTTCCTAAAACCCTCAGAGACAAGCTCCTGGTGGCCCCAACTGGCCTTATTATGCCCAGCACCTCTCCTCAGCTTTTCGCACCCGAGCTCCTCTCTTCTTATTCGTCCATTTCAGTACCTCTCTGTCCTACCTTTTCTCTTCCCTCCCCCCCACAGCGGTTACTCACAGTCTGAGGCCAGCACAGCAGCTCTTTCATCTTTGGATTTCAGTGCAGCAGCCAGTCCACTACACTGCACTGTGCTCTGTCTCTCCCTTTGATGTCATGCATGCTGAAAAAATCCTGTTTCCAAGAATCTGACTGGAATTTGGTCACTTCAGGCCACTGAGAAGTCGTGGTTCACCTCAGATGAGGTTAAGTAAAGTGTGGTTGTCTTTACTATAGAGTCCTTCAGTAGGGTTGTGTTAGCTCATCACTGTTTTCTTAAGGCTATCTGTTATGTTACCTTACCTTGCTCTACCTGGGTGGTTTAGCAGTTTGAATGAAAATTCTGTGAGAGGTTAAAGATTTATATGTCATAACAAAGGCATGGGTGAGTTTAGTATCATTCTTCATCGGACCCCACTGTAGCACCAGCTGAGAAAATACTGAGTGCCTTGGAGTCTGGTGGAGGACAAACACTGGTAACATATTGGAGGATTTTAATCATGCATAGAAAGCAACAGCCTGGAAAAAGCAATATTTACTTGAAATATGGGTGGAAGCTGTGGCAGGGTTATATCGTCTTCACTTCCTTAGCCTAAAACTGTATCGATCTGTCAGCTGTATGTGTAACACTCTACCAAATAGAGTGATTGTTTTAATAACACATCTCAGAGAACTTTGTGCTCACTCTTTGAAGTTTTGGGAAGAAATCCTGTCATTTTCACATCGTGTGGGGTTAGTAATATCATCATGATCTTATGTTCTTCCAGTCAGTAGACACTATGTCAGATCTTTGACAGCAAGCTAGTTAACAACTGAAATATCAAGGAGTGAGATTTCAATTTACAGTTAAGTCAGGCATTTAGCAGATATTCACAGTGACATACAGTACCAGTGTCACTGTAAAACTTCTTTTTTTTTCTGTAAAACTTGGGTTTTAAAAAAAAAAACCCAAGCGAAAATTTCTCTGCAGGGTAAATGGCAGGATAATTCAAGTTCAATAAGGACAAATGTGCAGCATTTGTCAAGACAAGTGATTCAAGTGTCTGCAGTTATTTTAGGTTCATTAGGGTATATGTATTAGTTGAAATAAGAAACAAATGCCTGACTTGTGTTTTTGTTTTGTTTTTTTGGTGACACTGCATTCAGGGTTTGGTCTGTGTTAAAACCTTGTGCTGTTATTTTTCAAACAACACAGACACACCAGCGAATCTGTGAGGCACAGCACTGCCTTAAGCTAAATGCTAATGTCAGCATGCTAATATGTTTAGAATGGCACTGATGCTGAGCAGGCATAATGTTAGCAAGTTCATTATTCATTTTAGGGTGTTAACATGCTAAGGTTTGTCAATTTGTGCTAAAGACAAACAACAACTGATGCTCATGGGAATGTTATTAGTTTTGCAGGCCTTTGTTATAAACGTCATCAATCCGAAGATCACCAAAGTGATTACAAATGATCCTAAGAGGAGGGAGAGGAATGTACCGTACGTCTGTCCAAAATTAACAGTAATCCATCAAATATCTATGGGTGCTAGATTAGCTAACAGACCAACATTTCCATCCCTAGAACCATCCTGCTACAATGGTGAAACTTTAAAGGCAAATAAATTGAGAAAATTTGTGTCATGAAGTTGAAAGCATAGTTATATCAAAGGCAACAGGGTTGTTTTTTATGGTACAAGCAGCATGCTAAAGAAACTTTTTATTAGAGGGATGCACAGATGAGGAGTAGGTTGCTGGAGTCCAGCCGACATGCAGTGTATCACCTGTATTTAACAAAGTGTTGTTCTTCAGGAAGCAGACAGCTGGAGGTTGGAGGGAAGAAACAGCATAAGCAGCCAATGGCAGCATGTAGCAGGAAGGATTGAGCAGCACAGGTAGCCAGGGAGGAGAGAGTTGCCACCTGATACATGTGAGGCGTGATTGGAGGTTTGGATCAGGTGATGATTGGCTGATGCAACATGAATGTGCAGGTCCTTTGCAAAGTAAGAAAATCTTGCTAACTGTGGACTTAAAGAATTCGTAAAGCTATGATCATCAAACTTTCTCCACTGGTCCTATGCATGGGTGACTACCTGGTGCAGTTAAACTGTTGAGACAGTGAGCCAAGGGTTGTTCTTTTCCCAACTAAAATTTCACATCAAGAGATGAATAAAAGGACAGATTGTCAGCTCTTGACAATATGCCACCATTGGCAGCCAATTAAACCAAGTTCATCTTGCTGTTGTTTACTCTTTTCCCTGTATTTACTCTGATTTCAGCCAATTATCAACCCACACAGCAACACAATGTACAAATACAATTGCAACAGTTCTGGCTTTGTGCAAGTCAGCAGTTGGCATTATACCAAAGGAAATCATTACCTGTCGCCTTGTGCTGCCTTATGAGCCACAGTTCTCAGTTCTGATGGACAGCAGCCGGGTCTTCCCAGTCCTCTCTGAGTGGGAGGTGTGATTTGGTGTTATTTTTTGTTACCAACACATAACTCCCATTTCTCAGATGGGCCCAATTTAATGAGAGGAACTGAGAGGCAGTGTTTGTCATGCATTTCTACGAGGGAGGACGTGTTTTGACATCTATAGTTGCGCATTTTAACCCAGGTGTGTGCTGCACCTGTGGACAGTGTGTGTGTTTCTGGTCCCAGGTGTGTTCTAGCTGGTGCTGCCTGTCATTTTTTGGTTGGAAAAGGCTGCTCTTTTTTTCATGTTTAACCTTAGAGCAGGGAGGTTTGTTTCAATGACTCATTTGGAAGTGACTTGCCGGGAAGTGAGGCGTTTAAGTGCAGTTGTGTAGGTGAGGAGTGTTAAGTTTAAGTGGATGACAAGCAGGTTTAAACAGACGTGTTCCCACACAAAGTCCTCAGATTTAACTTCTGGGTGTCTAAAATTTGTCGGCAATAGATGCTCTCATAGATCAGTGACCCTGCTTATTTATATTGTTTTACGGATGTTCTTGAAACTTTATTTTCAGCTCTTATTGCTGTCTCTTAATCAGTATTCCACATTTTTAGGTCTCTTTCTCCTCTCCCTGTTTGGAGAGGCTTGTTTTGGCTGTAACAGATTGGCCCGCCCCCCTCAGCCTTCCCTGGCTGCCAGTGTCTGGGCTGCTTGTGTCGGTGTGGGTCAGTAGCTGCAGGCTGTTGTCGACTGCGCCGAGAGACGGAGAGGGGGAGGTGTGGGGGTGGGTGTCAGAAGGACAGCAGACAGTTGTTATGGGCTCAGGCTCTCTTCTCTAAGCTCTTCACCGCTCTTCACTTCACTTCTCCACCGGCTTTTGACACCCCACAGGTCGAAATTCCCCTCAACGTTAACTCCCACACACTCCTCTCTGTCCTCCTTTTCCCTCTGTCCTCACTTTAATCAGTCCTTCATTGCCTTCAGCTCTCTTTATCTCCTTGTTTCTTTATTTCTTCACACCAGCTTTGCCTTGCTCTCCTTTTTTATAGTTTCTCCTGCTGCGGTTTCTACATTCATTTTGTCCTTCTCATCAGTATTTCTCCGATCTTCCACCTGTTCTTACCCTCCCATCTGATCTTACTCCTTAAGCAGTCATTCAGTGTTACAGACAATCCTTCCTGCGGCGCTTTGTTCAATCAATGAGACAACATTCAGCTCTGTCCTACGAAATATCTCCCAGTTGGACAGTTGTGCCTGTGGACAGTTAATCAGACAGGCTTCAGTCCCCCCCCACCCCTGTGGCTCAGACATCGCATGGCAACAGGCCACTAGTAGAAACACACCACACCTCATGTGTCCAGCCCAGAAGACATACCATCTGTGGCAGATTGCTAGGTTGCCATGGAGGAGACGATAAAGCAGTAACAATTGCTTCACAATGTCTTATGAATCAACATAAAATTGAACATCTTTGTTGAGACTTTCTGTCTTGACTGTAAAGCATATTGTCAATTTTATGAGAGGAAATGTTATTAGTCCTATTATTATTTCTTTCTCATTGCAAAATATCTGCAAATTATTTTTAAAAGCATCGCTTAACAGGTCTGGTGGTTATCATTACAGTTACAGTATAGATTCATCATTATTAAATATACCATATGTTTTGCAGCACTCCATTCTCTCTCTCTCTCTTTCTCTCTCTCTCTCTCTTTCTCTCTCTCTTTCGTTCTCTCTCTCTCTCTGAATAGATAGGTAGGTAGGTAGAGAAATAGGTAGATAGGATGGTAGATATTGTATTGTTCTTAATCTTTTCATAGTTATGCTCATTTTACATTGAAGTCCACTGACAAGAAGTTGCTGCTCCATGTAAATGAAGATTACACACAGTCACACAGACTGCCGCTGCATGAACCATCACTGTTTGAATACATGACACACAGAGTAAAGCAGTTTTTGTGCACATTGTCACTCAACATAGAGGTGGAGTGACTGGGGAGGCTGTCAAGCAACATAATATGATTGCTGGCTTGTTAGTATCATGGATTGATCACTGAACAGACCTACTGCAGTCATGCCCACGCAAACGACTACAAAGAGTTTCAGAGCATCAAATACAAAAAAAAAAGAGAGAGAAAGATGGGAAACAACCAGAAAGAGATGCAAAACAACTACAAAGAGATGCAAAACACCCTCCAAAAGATGCTAAACAATCACAAAGATGCAAAAAGACACTTAACTCATTATATAATTTACAGAAATTCAGAGTTTTATTCAAATTCCATCCATCCATTTTCTATACCGCTTAATCCTCTGCAGGGTCGCAGGGGGGGCTGGAGCCTATCCCAGCCGACTTAGGGCGAAGGCAGGGGACACCCTGGACAGGTCGCCAG